>JAODKM010000058.1:29997738-30018136 GCA_026780845.1 Petrocephalus sullivani | reverse complement strand
GGGAAACGAGGGGCAGGACGGGGGGAGGCGGGGGAGGGCGGGAGGCAGGGGGGGGGGGGTGCTGAAAGGGGGGGGGGGGGGGATTACCTCCCCGGACCCCCCCCCCCCTCCCGACCCTTTTCATAATGGAAGTCTCTTCAGAGGAAGACAGAGGTGCCGTTGTGTTCTGGGGGGGGATTAAACCTCCCAGTAGAGGCACAGGCTGTGAGACAATACAGCCCATCAGCGTGCTTTCGGCCTGAAAGCCTTGCGCCCCCTCCGGGCCCCTATGCCCAAAGCGCACACCATTACCCCATTTCTGGGCTCCACAAAACCCATTGACTGTGCTACCCTGAATTACACCGGCACTGTTCTTACATGGAGGAGGCAGATTTAACCCTTCGGGACAGGAGTCTTGACTCATACAGATCTGCTGATCCAGAGTCAGTGCCGCAAGTGGAGAGAGGAGTATTACAACATGGAAAGTCTGAGGTAGGGAAAAAAAAGGATGACCAGAACATGCTGTGAGCTTGTTTATAATGTCCCATGCTCAAATGCTAGAATTTCAATTAAAACTGTTTACTCAAAACTGTTTTCTTCCAGAAGCAAAAATCTGTAAATAATGTGAATATTCATTATTTATCATAACTATTAAATTACATAACATTTACCTCAAGAGTAAGTATTGGTTTTTTTGTCAAATAAAGACAAGAAAAATCATCCCACACAGTAGACAGAGCCCTGATATTATACAGAAAGACAGGACGAAATCTAATTATCTCAAGATTTTCTGTATTGCATTTCACAGTACTGGTGGATACTTGCGTTGTGACTGGGTGGGGGGTGTTGAAATCTAAAAAAGAAATTTATAATCAGCTAGCTGTAGCAAAATTCCACTTCATCTGTAGCATGAGGAAAAACACAACTCACAAGGGGCCAAAGACAATTGAGGCCCTGCCAAACTGTTCCAGCGGTGGAGAATTAATAGGAGGATTAAGAGGCGCATGCTTTAGGAACAAAGGGCAAAAACAGAACGTTGTTTTATGGGGGAAACGCGAGCTGGTGAGGAATGAAAAGATGGCATGTGATTCAAAACAAGGACCATCTGAATAACGAGAAAACGTTTCCCATGAAGACAGTCGGACGGGACGTGGCGTTTTACCGATGCTGGAATATCAAGCTCGACCCTGAGTAAAAAGTTGATGCTTGCACGCTTCCAAAGCTGGTTGAAGCCCCGTCCCTCACCACGGGCTCCATTTCTGAATGTGGGTGTAGGTCTGAAGCATTCCAGCAGCAGTCTGAAATTGGGATTAATGCGTCCGTGTTACGGCAAGGCCTTCACACCATGTCCCTAACGGATTTTTTTCCGGCCGGTGGCCTGGTGTAAATTAATGGACAATGTAAAAGGGGAACGTGGTAGATGGTGACTCCACAGCAAAGGGGAACCATCAGCTGTAAGGGAGGGGTGAAGACGACGGTCCTCAAAATGGATTTAACCTTCAAACGGAGGTCACAAAATGGCAAATGACTAAACCATGAAGAGCAAATATAAAAAATACCATACATGTCTCTCTGGGTGAATAAACAGGCGACAGATGAATGTTTTTAGTTTTTATTTAGTCTGTGAAGCAGCATTATTTACAGAAGTTGAAGGCATGGGCCTGGAGTGAAGCCTCTCGCTGTCCATCATGGCTCCTTGTGGATGGGCTTCAGCAACACGCTGCCGTCTCGCTCCTCCAGCCGGAAGCCCATGTCCCGCAGGGCCGAGTCGTCGGCCACCCCCCGCCGCTCCATAGCCCGAACTACCGCCTGGTTCTCCTGGTTGTTCTCTAGGAGAATGCGGATGGCGAAGACAGCCCATTGGCTGATGACTGCGGATATCTGCAGTCAAGGAAATGCAGGTGATGCCCAGGTCACATGACACCAGGTTTATGTTCACATTAAAGTGAACATTAGTGCAACTTTGAAGCAGGCCCGGCTCTCCAGAAAGACAATGAAACTTGGCTCTTTTCCTCCTTTACTACCCCCCCACCCCCCCCACCCCCAGTGTTCCTGCACCGGCCTCGTGGGCAGACTGCTCTGCTGACCCGTTCCCTAACAAAGGCTCCGCCCACCCGCGGCCAAGGGGAGCCTTGGGCTGAGCCGGCCAAGGCGTCAGAGGGAAATCGAGATGTTGGTTTAGCTGGTGACTAACCAATGAGACAGAGTTTAAACAAAGCAGCAGGGGTGAGTCACACGGCTTGTGGGCCCAGTGGGCCAGCTAGGCCTTCTCTGCTGGCTTCTGACCACGCTTCCCCTTGACATTCTCAGCAAACTGTGACGTGGAGGGGAGCAACAGACAGGCCACAGCAGTGGGACCAGACCTGTCCTGACCACACTTCTCTGTGATGTTCTGCGACCCAATATGAGGACGGTCATCCCACACAGTGAATGAGGATGTCATCTGTGACACACAAGGCAACCTGACCACGTACCTCCATGAGGCGTTCTGACCTTCTCCGTGATGGTCTGGCCAGACTTGGAAGGACATGGACCTTCACAGTATAGTGAGTGTGGTATTCTGAGGGCCCTTGGAAGGTTACTGGTTGGGTGGGATGTCTGGTGGCGTCCCTTGGACTAAAGGTTTTGTGACTCAGATGATAAACCTTTCGGCCTGAGGCAGGAAACCGAGCTCATGAGGACCCAGAGTCAGGTTCAGGGAGGGAAAACACTACAGATCTCTCAAAGGAAAAGCACCTCACAGCTTAAGAAAACAAAGAACTCAAAGCCATATTACAAGGTGTAAGCAGGGAGCCATATTGAAAAAAATACACCAGTTGAACCCTCTCCGCTACAGAATTGCCTGGAAAACATACTAATCCTTATTGTAGCTGGACATAAATCTGTTGCTTCTACTAGAGCCAAAGACAAAACAAATGGTTCTTTCAGACCTAAATACCTCTGAACACAAGCCATGAAAAATCCTGTCAACAACACATCTCATGTTGTTTTCTTCTATCTTCAAATTATGGGCTACGCAGAATGTTTTGTCACACGGTCAATTTTATTCACAAAAAAGGGCTGAGAGTCCAGGAAAGAGGGAAAGAGGGGGGAAAGATAAACAAACCTTTCTCTTTTCGGAGCCTATCGGAGATCACCGCATGAGAGGAATAAACACTTGCGACGGTCTGGGGAGGACAGGTCCGTCCAACACAATGATTCTGACAGACCAAGTTGAGCAAATTGCTGACGACTCCCCTGCATTCCAGGATCACTCCTCCCCACTTGCCTCTCCATCTTGTACTCTTTGCGAAGGCACTGTATTAACTTGGACTGGAATCCCCCAGTGAGATCAGGATTAGGAAGGAAAACAGAGTGGAAGCAGGAATCTTTACAGGCAGTACTGCCTTGAGATCCAGTAGGACTAAGCAGGTGGACCATATCAACCAAGCAGTGGGTAATACAGGTAGTCTGCATAGGTACCAGATCTATCAGAGCTGTCTGCAGGTCATAATGATAGTACAGGTGACCGAGAGAGGAGGTTCTAAGTAAGTATGTCACATGTGACTCTTTCCTGGTGGGTCTAGATCAATGAAGAGTGCCATTTGAGTATGTCATGGAGCACAACCAAGGATGGGCCGCTTCCATCCACCACATGTCAGAGGTAATGGGCCCCCAGGAGGAAAGAGGGAGGGAGCTGCAAGACCCTTGGCAGCATTCCACAGAAACCATTAAAGACGGCCCAGATTCGACTGGATCACTGCCCCCCACAGGTTCCCAGTTGGAACTGGGCAGTGAGGGAGTCTCACTGAAACCTTGGGTGCATGAGCTAGGGGGTCAGGGGTCCCACACCGTCCAGCTCCAAGCTGCATCAGTCTCTATATTGGCAGACAGGCTAATGACTGAACAGTACCTTTACCAGACAAATCTGAATAAAACTGTATATAACCCATTAATTCCACCACTGATCTAGACCGAAGGCACCGGTACCCTTAACAGCCCTGTTCTAGGTTGAGTTTCAGGTCACAGTGAGCCTTATGAATATTACATGAGTTGTCTTGTTAACACACCCTGTCCATCCTACCCCCTGCCAGCCTGGCAAACCTGAAGTACTACAGGGGATTAAAATGAGTGCAAGCTAATATTCCCATTACCCTCTCATTGCACTGCCCGCAGAGGTGAAATTAAACATGTTTTAAACTACCTAATCCCAGCAACTCTATAAGCACCATTATTGTGCACTAAGCTTCCCTTCTCGGACGAGCTTCTGATGTTCCCATAGCGACCTCAATAAGAACAGGGGGCCTATTTGTTGCAAATCTGCATAAAGGATGAGCCCAAAGGAACCACCACACAGACTTGATGGGAGAAAATCTGTGCAAATTCTGGCGACCGTTGGCTTGGACAGCTTTTTAACACCGACCCAAATCCCCGCAAGGGCTGACCCCTCGTGCAGGGAGTGTGAATGCCGCTGGGACCCTTCCTTTTGTTAAGAAACAGAGCAGAGTGCCCAGGAGTGGAGACCCAAAGGGGGACGGGGGGGGGACGGGGGTCTGAAAGCTTTAAACGATGGCCTCACTTCAGGGAGCACCTTGGAAACGAGGCCCTCAGCCAAGAAACGGCAGATAATCTTTTAAGACTGGGAGGAGAAGCCATAGAGAGAGAGTGGGATCTGTTTTGAAACTCTCCCAAATCCCCGACGACATCGCGAAACTCAGAGCCGGTTTCTTAAAACCTGAAACGTTCCCTGGGCCGGGAGCCCACAGCTCAACAGGCAGGGTGTTTAGCAGGCCGAAGCTTACGGAAGGGAGGTGTGAGTCAAAACAGAACTGCGAATGGGTCTCAGAGTATAACTCACATGGGGAATCTCATTAAAATAACACCGGAGCTGACTGAAAGGGGGTAAAGCCGGTAATCCATAATCATGCAGTCAGCTGTCACATCCGTGCTCAAACACACCCCTCAACAGCTACAGAGAAACCAGCACATTCAGATTAGGGTAAAATAATATATACATATACATGTGCCTTTCTGCTTCAGTAAAAAAAGTAATAATATCTAAATTCTATTTTTTTTTGTGCAGTTCACTAAACTTTCTACTTACTAAATATTAGCAATAGTCCTCTTCTAAAAAAATCCCGTATGTTTTGTCTTTGAGGCTTGACATCCATCTGTCAGCAACAGGTCTCTTCACACAAAGCAGCCCCCGTCCCAGTAAATGCGGGCTGCCTTTAATTAGCTCACTGTACAACCAGGAATCTAAAAAGCCCCTCAGGCTCCCAGTCTCGCCCCTCGTCTGCCCCTCCCTGGTGCAAGTGAAAACACCACACACCGAACCCGCAGAACCCCTTGATACACAGCTGGTGTTGTCACCCCTGTGATAGAGAACGGACACATGTGACAGACAACCCTCTGCAAACTCCTATTAGCATCCTCGCAGGTCAAAGGGCAAAGGCCACCGTTGATAAGCTTTACTTAACTGAGAAATTACACACAACACACAAGAATTTAAACTTAATATGCAATATGTCACAGTCATATTCTGAATATCAAATATAGAAACATCCAATGACACAAAGTATTAACTCCCACCTGAGTGTGAGTGCTGCGTGAGCTAATAAAATATTAATAAGTAGCATTTAGTACATGATTCCTGCTTCAGCAGAGTCCGGGGAAGTGATTAGTCACAGATATTCTGGTAGAAACAGCACAGTGAGGCCCAAGCCAACATATCCAGACCACAAGGCCCAGGGAAAAAAAAATCTCCTTTTACTAACATTCCTTAATGTGGAGAGAAATCCACTTTTCATTTAAAGTGCCACTTAGGATTCAAGTCATAGTCTGTGCTGTTTCTCAAAGATTAGGCCCAAAACATACAAGGCTGCATCAACATGGGTTTCCTCTGGGAGGAGGCAAACTCCTGCTGGAATCAATCCCACGGGGCTGGGATTGTTGGGCGCTTATCACTGATAAGCGAGTTGTGCAACACCTGGAATTACTGTGTTTATGTCCCCCCCCCACCACCCTCGCCCCCACCAAGGATGAATTTGGCTCTGTGAAGAACATTTTGGATCTACAGGCCAGCATCTCACGGGGACTGACTCTGAACAGAAGAAAACCCCAGGGTGTCTGTTGGTTGGCCAGCAGTAAAAACTGGACCTCTGCATAATTGTAGATTATGACGGTTAAACGCTAAGAATGAAGCTCATGTGGAGCCTGCAGGAAAGCACAACAGACATGAGATTAATTCCCAAAACCACGCATACATGGAGGGCAATGACCACACTAAAAAACAACGAAGGGTCAAAGCCGTTTCCCATTATGCATCAGCAAAATCTTGCACTCAACTGTTCTTTGTTGAGGTTTGGTGAAATGGCGCCTTGTTCTTTAAAAATCCATTAAAACCTTACAGCCGAACAGATACAAACATAGGTGAGAAGGAGGATGGAGTCTGTTCCCTGGACAAGACCTCAGGCCCGGGAAGACACTGGCTGTTACGAACCCTTTTAATCTATGCCTTTTTTGGGTATGGCATCAAATCATTGCAGCCACACATGCAAAGTAGCCTAACAACACTGTTTATACCACCACTGACCTAACTACAGGAAGTGACATAAAATATACCCATTATCTGAACAAGCCTGTCCCGAAGCAGCTTTATGTAAATATTATCTATTTTCTACTTCAAACACCTTCAGACAGATGTTTGGCAACATTTCATCAAGTTTTTTCATAACCGGACACATAACGTATAAAAATCTGGGATGCTGTCTCTTGGCTGGGTGCATGAGGTCTTTCCAGAGCTTTTAAAACATTCATCATTGTTTTGCAATTTAACAGCCAATGCTATGAGCATCAATCTAAGCAGGTAGCCCCCGCCCCCACCATCTTCCATAACAGACACGCCCACAGGAAGTTGACCCTGGTGCTCCCAACTTTGTGTGATAAGGGGTGAGGCCCCTACAACTGGCCTGCTGCTACTATATTTCTAGATAAATCCAGTTCTCAGATAGACCTCTGTGGGCCTGCTCACCTCATTGACCCTCCCCTCCCTAGGGGGCTGTACTTCTTTCACCAAGGAAAGAACTGAATGTGTGCAGATGACCCCTGCAACAGGTCTTCTCCACACTCAGTGGTACACAAGCCATTATAGACTAAAGCAAACCCAACAAACTGCCCACCTTTTCCACCAATACTTTATCATTTCGATACACATCATTCATAATGATGTCACCGTTGAATCCACCTCTGCCTCCCTAGTCTTTCAAGGAATTTGAAAAACTTCATCTTTTGGAAGACACATCTTAAAAACAGAATTAAACCCTAAATACCTAAAGCTGACTTAGTCTAAGAACGTTTTATAACTTATTACAGAGTTAACTCTAAAGAATGCTGTTTCATAAGCGAATGATCTAAGGATGCAACAGAGCACACCACTCAAATAAAAAAATATTAAGTAAATTATCCAATTAAGAAACATTATTAGGACTGATCCTGAGGAAATGAGCCCCATTATTCAAGACACCTATCCATGGCCACAAGACTTAGCCACTCCCACAAGCTGGAGGTTTTGTGTGCCCCACAGGAGCTCAAAGCAGAGGCCGATGAACCTGGCTCACCCACCTGATCAGGCCACAGCCAATCAGTGCGCTTGTTCCCACACATTGCCAATCCTTTGTGGGGTGGCACAGGGTCTACGGGTGAGCAAAGGCTGTTCAAGTGGTAGCTGTGAAGACACTATCACAGGTGTGCCATCCACAGGGACCTCTCATCTGTGTCATTAGTGCTAATGTCGCGGATCCTGGTTAAACATTACACAAGTCTAATAAATGAGTTCATTCAGACCATAATCCCCTGTGTAGCAGGGATGACAAATGAAAAGGACAAGAGCCAGGGGAATGGTAACCGAAGGCAACGGGGGCTGTGGGTGTGGGAAGCAGCTTTGATTAAGGAAACTCAGGCTATTGATCTCCTGGATTAACTGCGGGACATTACAACGGGGTCTTGTGTTTGGCTGGCTAGGCTGAATGCTTGCATATCCAAGGTGGAAGCTTGCCAGACGGTCTGAGGGCAAAGGAGAAGGCAGTGAGCCCCAGGGCCACACAGAGAACAACCGGCGGGGGGGGGGTGGGATCAATGATGTCATCTCCCTAGCTCTTCATGGGTTTACTGTGGCGTTCCGCTATTGGACACAAAATGTACTATCCACCAGAAAGCAGTTAAAGAGGACTCCTCTACCATGAATGCTGGAATTTTCTACATTACATGGGACTCAGACTCAAAAAAAAAAGCCAGTATTCCCTGCATGGATGAATTTCTCATAATCATTTAGGGCTCCTGGTCTGTTTCCAAGGAGAATATGAACAGAGTGAAATAACACACCTAATATTATGATCACTGCCATTCTCTGCCCAGACCACAAAGCAACAGCCACAGGAAGTTCTGGATTAACTCGATCTCTGGGAATAGCAGAGGTATAAAGCTGTGGCGTGCTACCTCTCCTGAGAAGTTTTAGGACAATAATGGATTATACCCATAACTGGTTGGGGGATACTGGGCCGCAAATGATAAAGAAATCATTAAACCCATGCTGGTTCCTTCAGAAACACGATTACAACACTCCACATGTAATAGCACCACAAAACGCCGACCACTGTCTGGATAGTCACTTCTGCCAAGACTCAGTCCATAAACGTTTGTCTATGTAAATCGCATCAGCGTAGGTCCAGTTCCATCAGTCTGATGCAATTTCAGACCATCGAGCTGCTCCCCTTCATCCTTTAAGTGTGTCGACACCTGCCTCTCCCCTGTGGTTACCCAGGTAACTCCACCAACTTCAAAACCGCCATCAGCGGTTTGGTCCTTCGCCACACAAGCAAATCCACAGAGGAACCTGGCAGATGCATGTTGCCAGAATGTTTTGATGGTGCAATCGCCACACATAGACGGCTGCAAGTTCAGCCTCAAAGGCCAGCAGAGACCCAGCAGGGACACTTGTGAGGAGAGGCCAAGGTCTTAGAACAAACCATAGTCCAAAGAGCACAGAGAGCGACCTGCGCACGCTCATTATGTGAGGCGAGGCGTATCAGAACAGAGTGGAGAGCTCTCATACATGCTAATGCCTCCGGCCTGCTTTGTCGCTCCCAATGAGGAAGAATTAGGAGCGTCTGTAGCCAGGTTGTCAGAAAATGTATGACAACAAACTCCCTGAGAGAGGCCCAGGGGCAGGCTGCCCGGCCCCTGCCACAATGATCCGTTCTACTCAAAGCAAGACTCTCATGACTGCTAAAACGGGCAGACAGACTGAGTGTGGGCATGCAAGCTGGGTGAACAAGCTAAGCGTGGGAGATCAGGCACTGTGAGCTTAGTCCCAAATCAATATGCAACGCACCACTTTGAGATTAGTCTCGTGATGATCTCGTCTTCCTCTGACGACCCGCAGCCACGAAACCAAGAAGCACCCAATGAAGCAATGAACTGCCCGAGGAGCGCATCTCCGCAGCTTAGTCAGACAGGAGCACAAAATGTACGTGCAAGGGGCTGAGAAATCTTCACCATCGACGATTATTGCTAAGGAGACAATGGTACCTTCTTCTGACATGGCTGACCACTTAAAATATAAAACGGTATATACAAGCTGACCTGCAAAACAGTGGTGTAAATTCATAACTGCACCCAAATCCAAGCATCAATTATCTTGTCAGAATGACCAGAAAAGCCGGGTGAGACTGAGGTCTGAAGACCTGTCTAGATGAGTGAACATGGGGCTCTTAGTATCCTGCGCGTGGGAGCCAAGTACCCCACACTGACATCTAGTGTAAAGTCATGCAACTGTAACAGGTCTCTTGTATTCAGATTGAGGCATGGAGGAGCAGTCTAGTGAGTGCCTTAGTACTGGCCCTCTTTCCTGCAAGCTGCAGAAACCACTACCAGAATAAAATGAAATTAGAAGCTTTTGCTTTCAAAACATTATCTTGAATTAAAGGGCAACTTCAGCGAGAAGGTGCTGATTGTCAACTTATAGACATATCTTGAATGTTTACAGTTCCCAGGAAGGTTCTATTTTAATAGCATTGATCAGAATAACCAATCACATGTCCTAAAACCAATAAAGCACCAAATAATAATAAAAATTGAGGTTCAAACCTCAAAAATAAATAAAATTAAATAAAATACACATTCTGCTAGCATGTTTTTCTTTGCTTGGTTTTATGCTTCCTCACTGCCTTTGAACTTGTCAGTAAGGGGAGGGAAGAGGAAAGGTGTAGTGCAGCTTCGCACAGGATGGGCCCCATTTCCTGGGTAGGGCTGTAAAGGTACAAGTATTCATTGTGCAATGTCCAGTTTCATCATGTGTAATTTTGTTACATTATTTCTGGCTCAAATGCACAATGGCTACATTTCTTGACATGAGCAGAACCTAGCGAGGCGGCACAGTCTGTCACAGTTTTTAGTACGGTTGCCTCATTCCTCTAGGACCATGGTACAAGTCTCCACCATGGTTCCATGTGTACTCTGGTTTCTCCCCTCAAAAACATGCAGAGGTTAATTGCAGTTACCAAAATAGTTACTATAGGTTTGCAAGTGTGAGTGAATGGTGTATGAGTCGGCCTGTGATGGGCTGGCGCCCCATCCTGTGTTGTTCCCTGCCTTGCACCCATAGGCTCTGGATGCCTTGCAACCCTGAATTGGATAAGTGGTTATAGAAAGTGGAAGGACGGGTGGAACCGAAATTCACAAGTTCAACACGGAAACCATGAAGATAATTGTGGCTGCAAGTTGGTTAGAGCTAAAGCTTGTTACACTTAGTCATTGAACATTATGGTTTCCCAATAAATTACACCAAGATGGGAGTGAAAGTAGCTGATAAGACCAAAACTGTCTATTGACTGAGATATGTTGCAGAAAACACATACAACATGTTAACTCATTTGAGAGAGCAACATCCGAGTGTCTGCACGACCGTAGCAAGGCAGAAACACCCCTTTTCCCTTAGACATTTACAGCACTTTTGCTATGAAATTCAGACTGAGCTTCACTGCAGATATGAGACCATATAGGGTAGTACAGAATTCAGGATTCAGTTCACTATGGTTGCTATTATGCAGTCTTATTTTTAAATTTTTACTAATTTGACATTTATTTTTACAATGTGCAAATAAGCATCCCTTAGGTTTTGTTATTTACACATGCTGACATTAAATAATCTCAAACCAAACCCAAATCATCACTGAGAATTTTGTGTACCAATACAACCCTACTCCCTGTCCATTTTTAACAATATTAAAACCATTTTCGTGGGACATAACGAATTGTGCTGCGGGCCGGATGTGGCCCTTAGTTCTTGAGCTTGACAGTGGTTTAGAGGATCCTAAATTTAACTATACCGCACTGTGTGGAAAGTGTTAATCGCACACAGCCCATCAGTGTTTTTACGAGGTGTTTACCCAGTTAAGAGCCTGACTCCACTGCTATGCCCCAGGTGCTGGTGAGAATGAACACACCTCTTTTTCCCCACTAATGGCATCGTGCACGAAAAGGAGCACACCCATTCCGACTGACAGTGGTCGCCCGAGGGGATCAGCACATGGGCCAGACTCTACGGGAAGTGTGCCCCACATGTGGTACCCCGTGCACTGCGGATGCCATCTCATCACCTTGTCTTGCCTGGGCATATCCAGGTATGTCTGTAACCTGCCCCTGGGGGAGTAAAAATAAATCCCCAATGCGGTAATGGGGACATTTGTGCGGCTAAATGAATGATGATCGTGCTTCAATAAATCGCACGCACATTTGTACGCACATACATAAATTCACACAAGCATAAGGAGTTGTCACACTACTGGAAACAGAACCTTTTTTTGGGAACCAAAAACTTTTGTCACGTTCATACTGCAGGAACTCGGCCTGACTGTAGTTCATTGGAGGCAGTTCCAGAACCCATTTTTAAGACCTACTCCTGACTAGGTACTTTTTGTTATAACACAAAATAGTTGGGAGGTGCTTATTGCCATAGAATGCCGATTGGTTGACCACAAGCACTGATGCTAACTTGGAAGAGCATAAAAAGAGATTTAGCAGATGGTATTTTTGTACCAGCCTCACTCAAGGCAGACACACATGGAGACACAGGTGTCTAGCTGAGAAAATTGAGCATAAGAGGGCATCCATCAACACCCAACCTTTCACCAATCAGGACAGGCGTCAGCACCCACCAGCATTTGTCCAGGAGGGGGACAAGTGGAGGGCTAGCCCTTCAACCCTGGACCCACTGAATGTAACCAGGGACTGGCAGATGCAAGCTGACTTGGACCAGAGGCTTTTCTTCCCCCCAGAGATTGTAATAACTACTCTGCGACCAGACTTCGTCCTTTGGTCTAACTCTCAAAAACCTTGCTTACGTCATCCAGCTGACGGTACCGTGGGAGGATGCCATCGAGGAAGCCTTTGAACATAAGAAGCTGCGGTATGCCGACTGAGGCAGAGGACAGAGGCTGGAAGATCAAGGTGTGCCCGGTGGAGGTGGGGTGCAGGGGCTTTGTTGCCAGCACAACAGCAAAGCTCCTTAGGGAGGTTGGAGTTAGGGGACAGGCTCATCGACAGGCTATTAGAGAACTGGCCAACATCGCCGAGAGGACCAGTCACTGGCTGTGGCTGAAGAGGAGTGACATCACATGAGCAGCCAAAGCGAACAGCTAACCGCGAGACAGACGCCCAGGCTTGATCAACCTGTGGTGGGCCTGCCTCAGCAGAGGGTGTCTCGTGATGAATGGCTGAAACACCCTGTGAAGCTGAGCCACACAACTGATGATGTGTCCCGCTAGTAAAACCTCTTAGCTGCCATCTCTCGTAGCAGCCATCCCTCAAGATTCCCCCATTAGAAGCAAAGAAAACATCAGGGATTGTAACATCTAGTCCTTCATTGAATCTGTACCCCAGTTACATTTAATGCATCAATTAATAAGTGCCTATACAAGAAACTCCCTGATAAAAGGAAATAACAGGTGAAGTTAATCTGGTTAATGAGGCTGTGGTCATGCCATGTACATCTTTGATTCCCCTGCTACTGTTATTCTACTAACATCTCTACATATATTTAAGACTTGAGATACTCAATCTTCTTCTTCAGAACTTCATTCACATGCTTAAAAAGCAACACAGCCATAGGATACAGAGTTCGTTTGACAGAAAAATCTATGGGCTTGTTTGCCAAATCTACCTGAGCGTGTCTGGGACTTAAAGATGTTTATGTCTAAAATAAAAAGCCATATATTTTCTCTGCTAGTCAGTCATGCTGAGTTGAGGATGAACCCTGACCATCACTGAGGTCACATTGCATGTGATTGGTTCTTCCCTACCTTGTATTTCTGTTGACTGTATCTTCTGCCTCTCATCATTACATTGCACTGCTATACTTTTCTCATAGGGTTTATTCCATCTTGGAATGTATGTACTATGGATAGCTGATTTGCCAGCATGATGTTTAGCCCTTCATTCTGCTTTCTCACTTCCTCACTCGAGCTAACAAATCAAGGAGTGGACAGAAATGTTTTATGGAAGTGTTCAAAGACAATTTGCACATCCTGGCATCATCCAATGTACTGTCCTGCCTGCATTGTCCATCTCCCAGTTCTACCAGCTGGATCACTGCATCTGATCGCTATATGGTCAAGTTTTTCTGACATATTGTTTACAACAATTTTTTATTGGTATTTTTATGGTATGTGCTACTGAAATGTTGAATTGATGGCCTAAAGGAAGTCAGGAAGAGTAAGAAATTGTTTTTGCTATTACAGGTATTTTATGTCATTATAATAGCAATACTAAAAATGTCGGAATTACCAATTGACTTCAGATTCAGAGAGCTTCATTGCCCAGCCTTCACCTCAATGAAACCCACTCCTTACAGGATTCAGGAGTATAACTGACCAGAGTGGAACTCTGTGTCATCTGGTTTGACCGTCAGCCTGGAACATGCTTCAAATCTGTTCAGCAGGATCACCATTACTGTTAAATGTTTTGCCGGATGACGAGTCTCTCAAGCTTTCCCTTCTTACATGATTCATTCTGTCTTTGGTTCTCCAAAAGGCAACAGACTTTGATTAAGTCAGAGTTATCAGTCACCCCAAAATGACTCTCACTTCAGCACTAGGAAGTCACTCGTTGTAAAACTGCAAGTGAGCAGTCTACTCGATGTAACTGATAGCTGAGCATCTGATTGCATGCAGAGAGAAACTGCAGGGACTCACATTCAGATCAACCAACCCACCAAAGCCTACAGTTCTAGACCGAGATGGAAAACATATAAACAAAAAAAATAAAGCCTTAGGGCAGAGGGATGAGTTCACATTTCCAGTGGAGTAAGGTTAATTATCTATGCAAACAAACACAAAATTAGAGATGGATGGAAGAATCCTTTCAGATTCCCTGTTTGCCGTCAAACTTCAGGAAATAGAGCTTAGCATGATGTTGTTTTAATTTGACTTCTTCAAGTACCACTGGAATACAGAAAAGTTAACCAAGCTGATCAGCACCCATGTGACAATGATTCACGTGCTTGCTCCTTATGCATGCATTCAGAACACAGCCAACACACTCAACCACAGCCTAACACGTGCACACAAAAAATGCTTTGCTTGTCAGAAAATGAACCTTGTGTGTGCAACCTCATGAAGTATTAAGAAGGAACAGTGAGAAGAGGTTTACAAAAAGTTAGCTTCTTCACCGGCATCAACTCCATGATACTACAAGACCTGCAAGAGCCTTGATGACTTCAAAATAATGAAGAAACACCTACCAGGTCATTAAATACGGTATTAAGACGAGTTATCTCATCTCAATCTCCTTCTCAGAGAATGTCACCATCAGGTCTTTCAGTTACTTTTAAGTGCTATATGAATTTATAGTCATGCACATATTAATTACACTATACGAACCCTTTCTATTTTACAGCTAAGATGCGGTGAGACCTATGGTCATCATCAAATCACAGGTTTAAGCAGATGTCGTATCAACACCATGCTGTAATGTGCGTGACTGGAGCATGCAACCCCCTCAAAGCCGCCAGGTGAGGAAGAACACACTCTCCATGATGCAACATGTTTACTTCGACGCATCCTGTCGGAACTTAGTAGTGAGGTCCATGGGGCATATCTGCTGGCAGAGGGAAGCATTCCATTTCAGGATGCATTCATATGACAATGATAGATAAGCCCAATGGGGCATGGTGTGATTGGGGGATCGCTCATAGTGTCATGTTTGTGCCTAAAGCTATGAGGAATGTGCGGGCGATGCCGGTTCGTGCTGAAACATACATGTTTTAAAGTCGAAGATTGTCTGAGAAACTCCAAGGGCAAAAGAGACACCAGTGCATTACACCCCACAGGTAAATCGGAACGACGATAAACATGAGCAAGTAAGCTGCGGCATATTATCAGGGTGCCTAAGTGTTCCAGGATCTGCAAATGTATCTAAGAGTTTTTTAAAGATATTGTTGTAACCAAAACTTACCTTGGATTTACAAGTAGTTTTGTAGCTGACATTCAAAGGCAGGTCCACCAAAAAGCCTTCCTGGGAACCTAAGTTTGGGTGCACTCACTTAACCTCCATACTCACAGCGACCCAGCATCCTTAATCACTATGAGTGACTACACCCCCCAGAGCCAAGGATACAGGGGTTGTTGCTATCAATGCAACAGTTGTCCAGGATAAGAGGAATTCCATCTAGTTCTCTGACCTAAGGGAAACAGGAAGGTCAAGGTCAGTATTTCTTGTAACAGTTGCCTAATCCAACCACACAAAAGACATACCTGAAGGCTAGATCTACTTAGAGGCTAATGTGGACCTTCCTGTCCAGAAGATTACAGAAGAAATTCACACATCCAGGATAAGGATCTTGAAATTGTTCCCTGCACCCTTTGGCTTTAGCTAAATACTGCTTTATTGGCATAAACTCCATACCTTCCAACTCTACAAACAGCCGTTGTTAAGACAGAGTAGATGACATTGTCATCACTGCTTTGATCTACATTTCTAATACGGAGGTCTAAAACATGGTTTAAAAAAAAAAACAACACAATGATCACATGATCAACGCAGACATCCAATTAGCAGAATTCTGTCAAGGCAAGCGTACAAAGACCTACATGCGAAATGGAGTGGAATTAGGGCCCTGATCAGCAGATGTGATTAATCCTGGGGGGTGGAGGGTCACTCTCCCGGCCCCATGCTGGTCGGGTCATCAATCCAGGTTCCAGAGCCAGGCCTCATTAGCTAAGGTTTGGTACTGTCTCTCACCTAGATTAGATGGTCTTGGGGCACCATGTCAACCAGTTGTGTAGGTTGCTGCTAGATTCACTCCATTTAAGTTATAAATACACAATAATGAGTGCTACCCCAAGTCTCAATCATAGTCCTGATGTCTCTATACATATCACAGTTCTTTGCTTCATGTGGAAACCTGTGTGGTAGAGTGCTTTTTTTCTATAAGGAAGAGTCCAGTCATAAGGCCTGTACAGTAGAAGCCTACTGTAATTGTGAAAGATGAGGGTTTAGCTCCAAGCAGCACACTTAAGATAATATTAACTTTTGTGCAGGACGTCCTGTAAGCCCCTATAAGAACATTAGCACTGTAGTTATTAAGTCAGCATGTCCAGTGCTGTATAGTCAGGGACCACTTTCGCAACCAGCTAATGGGTGAGAAAAAAACCTACAAAGCTTTTGAAAGTCTACACGTGTTGCAGCACACTAGTGTGTGCTCAGACGCCACAGACGCAGCCTGCCATACTGCAGTCCTGCTTCCCACAGGCTGGTCAGCAGCATGAAGATGAGGTGAAACAGCGTAGCAGAAGCATGGAAGAGGAAACATGGTCCAGCACGTCCAACTAGGACTGGGAAATGGAGAACTCCTGATTCCATGTAACATCAAAATTTGTTTTTATATTTTGCCGAACTATACTTTTTTGTCTACATTTAAAGTATAGACAAGTGCTGCAACGGTATTCGCCATGTACCTTTCGGATACCTCATTTTCGGTCCAAATGCACAACGAAATCAACGAATGAGGTATTTGATATGAGCAAAACGTAAGTTCAAAGTTAAAGTTCAACGTAACAAACATTACAGCAATGGTAGCTGAGCGCTCGTCACAGCTAGTTCTGAAGAGCTTAAAGAGGCCACATCGCTTAAATGAGTAGTCTGGGAACAATTTGTTTTCCCAATAAATTACACCAACACCAGAAGGAGAAAGACCAAGACTGTTCCTTATTTTATATCTAACTCGAATATGTTTTTGGAAACATATCCAATGTGCTTCCTTCGATAAGATGACGACATCAGAGTGTGTGCACGTGGGGGCAAAGCGTGAAAAGCCTCACTCTCCCTCACTCAGACCAGGCTAAATAAAACAAAAAACTAGGGCCGTAACAATGTTTATTGCTACAGATATGCGACTATAGTGGGCATGAACATGAGATTACTATTATGATGCACTCCAGAGACACAGGAACCAGGGGGATGTGGACCCCCCCACCCAATATTTAATTTGGTTTCATACATACCCCCAGTAAACAGATCGTTGTATTTTAAATACTAACATTAAAATCTCTCCTATGCCCTTGAGGCAATCTTATTTTCAAATTATTTATTTTACATATATATATTTTAATTGTGCAAATGGGCATCTCTTAGATTTTCTTATTCAGACACACTGATGGACAAAAGTGGTTTATAATTTTTTTACAGCCTGTGCTCACAATTTTAAACTTTAAAACAAACACCCTGTTGTACAGGAATTGCAACTGTGAATTTATTGAACCGTTACACTGTTAATAAAGACTATCTTTTACTGGGCTGTTGTTTAAAGTTGTGTCGAGGGTTGTCACATTGCACGTGTGGCTGAGGGTTTGTGGCTGTCCAGTTTTGGGTACTGGGAAAGATGCATGTTAACGTCAGTGTTATTGCCACAATATTTTACCGCAGCATATCCCGCAGATTCGTGTCTAGGTCGTGTCTAGGTGTCTGCTTACTTTATAAAACCCGACGTCTGCTCAGATGTTGTGTTTAAACTGCGATGGCGCTGGTAAAGCAGCACCGTGCCAAACCCGCGGACGTCAGACCTTTAACAGCATGCATGTGCAGTAACAAAGGTGACCGACGTAGTTGCAGTAACCTATGTTTAAGCTGAGATCTAAAAATCGATTTTTTAACTCTCGTACAGTAGCGATCTAAAAATCACCACCTCAAAGAACTGCGATTTGTAACTGAATTACAACCCCCCCAACCCCTGTACAGCACATCGGTACATGGGGAAAAAACGGACACTGGTTACACTTGAGCTGAGAGATTTCGGCCCCTGCCTTACCCGTGATGCATGCCTCTGATAACAACGGCGCATGAGCGAGGAGCGGTTTCAGTGCCAGCCAGACCTAATCGTGCCAGGGAGGGTAATTCACACCGTAACAGCTTGCTGAAAGATAGCTGGAGGGGGCACTTTAATTAGGGCTTGGTACCAACTAGTCAGACATCTGAATTGGCTGCTGATGAAGAGAGAATGACAATGTGTGTGCGCTAAGGGTGTCAGTGTGAGAGTCCGCGTGTGGTGTGTCTATAGCTTCATTTCCCTCTTTATGAGTGTGTCTGTATGCGAGTGTGTGTGAGTGAGAGCATGAGAGTGTGTGTGACTGTGTGGGGCGGGGAGGGAGCTGTAGGGGATGTTATAAATGTTGTTAATTAATCCTCTGAAAGTAGAGCATTGAGCAGAGAGAAAAGGTTCATCCAAAACAAACCATCTCCCCAGGCAGGGAAATCACAGCGAAATGACAGGAGGTGGGGGACACCCACTGAATCTCAGGAAGATTACGCGTTTAGCAGACACAGACCTGAGCGACCCCCTTTCCGACCTCGCGAGCGTGACCTCTGACTTCTGACCCCGCCCCCTGGGTCATTGTGTGGTGTGTGTGGGGCTTTTCAGTCATGTTAATGGGGAAGTCGCACAATCCGAAGGCTGGGAACCTCAAGGTCCCCGGGGGTGGGCTGTCAGAGACAAGTAAGAGTTTAATTGGACGTGCAACACCTCCAGGAATCCATTCTCAGGCCATTCGTAAAAAGAACAAAGGGGAGAGGGGGGGTCAGGGCAAAATCAGGGAATGAGGGGACAGGAGATGTTTTTAACAAAACAAGCAGCCGACCAGCAACGTCGACCTATATCAAATCCGCAGGCAAATCCCTGGATTAGCAGGATCCATTGTTCTCCCGTTGGCAAGAGACGGGAGGGGGGAACTTGGGGGCTTGTGGACGGAACCCCGGACTGTGGCGATGACAGCCCGGCCGGCTTGGAGCAGAGTTGCTGACGGAGCACGGCCCGGAGGAGAGGCCAGGGAATTTCACTGGCCAATCTCAAATTCTGTCCCCCGACCGCTTAGCGAGAAAAACAGAAGCAGCTTGAATGTGCGACCCCTCCATGGATAATATATACTTTGGACAACACACATATCCCTCAACATTTTATTAAAATACTTTTTCTAATATTTATGGAATATTTATGCCCAACCGGTTTCTCCCTTCATGAAAAAGTACTTTTAATGAAAAATACAACCCGAGTGAGTCCAAAAAGTGACAAGAGAGACCACCTACCAACTAGACAGTTTCAAACCCGACTCCGGTCACAACCTTCAAGCTAAATGTGCTGGAGGATGAAAAATTAGCAATAGGCTCAGATAATATAGATTAGGCAGCTTGCGGTCAGTTAACCTGAAAAAAAGTCTTAGTCTCACACATTCATCAAATCTTCCACTATATGTTAAAGACATTTCATAACCATAAACAATATTAGAACACTCCTATATGGGTACATTCCTCTGTACCATCTGTATATTATTACAGCACAGCTTTCTACAGTATGCTTGTACAGTCCGCCGTAGTACGAGTGCACTACACTTCCCTACAGTATTGTAAGTAGGGTAGAGCCCCCTACAGTACTGAGTACAGTACAGAATTCTACAGTATGATACGTATAGGATAGTCCCTACAGTATTTAGATCAGGGTACAGACTCCTACAATATTAAGAGTAAAATCCAATAAGTAAAAGTGTAAAGGGTAAAATCCAATATAGTAAAAGAGCTGGATACAATGCCCTAAACTATAAAAAGTACACTACAATGCCATATTATATTAAAAACAAGGAACTGCCCCCCAACATCATTATCAGCATAGTCCTGCCCCCCCTATAATATTAAGAGCAGGGTACGGCCCCCCTATGGTATTATGAGTATACATCAGTCCCCTACGGTAGTAACAGCAGGGGAGAATCCTTTACAGTATTGTCAGTAAACTATACTCCTCTATGGTACTAAGAGCAAGGTACAGCCCCTACAGTATTATGAGTATACTACACCCTTTGGTTTTAACTGCAGGGCACAGGTCTCTACACTATACTTCCCT
>JAODKM010000058.1:29965425-29989278 GCA_026780845.1 Petrocephalus sullivani | reverse complement strand
AGTAGCGGAATATTGGCAAGGGGAAGAGGGGTGGGGGGGACGGGGGCCGAGGGAAAGTGGGGAAAGTGACTGGACTTTCAGGGGGAAGTGTTAAAAGTTTCAGAGCCATCCTGAACCAGTGTTGTGTGAATTCTCATTTTAAGCTTTTCTAAGCGTTATGAGCCAGACAGCAATGCAAGGGAACAGCAGGTGAGCCCTTACAGATGCAGGTTGTGTGCTGTACCTATATGAGCCTATATGAAGAGGCTACCCCAGCCTCCATCATTAGTGCAGAGATTCCTGCTCCTGAAAAGCGCCTTTGATAGCCAGCGCGGGCCCCCGGGTGTGCGTCTGGGGGCGGTGGCACCCGGTTCTGAGCGCAGTCGGCCACGTCGGTCAGGCTCTGCCAGAGCTGCCTTCCAAGCATTCCTGGCATTCCAGCAGAAGACTGGGTGAGGCCAGGAGAGCCGGGGTGGGGGTGAGAGAGGGCGGCTTGTAACTGGACTCCCAGGTAACTGATACACTGCTACCCACCCCCAACCCCACCGTCACCATCACAACCTGGACCAACTGAAGGAAAGGAGGATGATCCTACTGTAAGTGAGAGAGCCAGGGAAAAGAGAGGCTGCCTCAGGCCCAGCCAGGTCTTGACATCCACCCCAATGAACCCTAATAAGGTCAAGTGTGGGTCAGCCCCCACCTTACAGTCAAACTCAAGAATAAGTGCTTATCAGGGGGCTCTGCACAAAATGGTTATTATGTCCTCACAGCTCTGCTGTATTCCTCAGACTTGGCCAATTGATCAGAGCTATCAGAGGGAGGACGTCCAGTCCTTTAACCAGTCTGCACTAAGGGTGGGGATACACACAGTCCATTATACAGTCTAGACTAAGGATGGAGACTAAATCCAGTCCTTTAACCAGTCTGCACTAAGGGTGGGGATACACACAGTCCATTATACAGTCTAGACTAAGGACGGAGACTAAATCCAGTCCCTTAACCAGTCTGCACTAAGGGTGGGGATACACACAGTCCATTATACAGTCTAGACTAAGGACGGAGACTAAATCCAGTCCCTTAACCAGTCTGCACTAAGGGTGGGGATACACACAGTCCATTATACAGTCTAGACTAAGGATGGAGACTAAATCCAGTCCCTTAACCAGTCTGCACTAAAGGTGGGGATACACACAGTCCATTATACAATCCTTCACATAATCTGTACTAAGGGTGGGGTAAAATGCAGTATACACACAATCTGTGCTACAAGTCTGCACTTCGGGACTCACACCTGTCTCAGAACCCATTTGCTCTAGAGAGAGCAGACGTGCAGGAAAGAGCTGTAATCTACCAGAGTCAGAGAATAGCAAAACAACTGGAGGAAATGCTCCTCCATCACATGCTGCTACCTTCCTCTGTCATTATAAATTAGGTACTTTCCTGAAATGTTATAGCAAGGCCTTCATTCTTCATGCACAGTCTGGCAACCTGCATACATTCTGATGCTTAAGCTTGACCTCAGGACTTGGTTAAGAGCCTCTAGCACAGCATGATTTACAGCCTAAGAGAATCCACTTAAATTATCAAGCTGAGTGTTAAAATAGAGCCATGAACTGGCCATGGTTTATCGCGGAAGCCTGGGGAAAGAGTCTGAAGACCACTCAAGCATTTTAAACACAATGATTTATAGCATGATCAACAACATCATAACCACAACAACTGCATTTGCCGTGACTGCAAACCCAGAAAGGCCGCCCCAACATCTGAGTAACTGGCACGGATGTCGCAAACCCTCCTTTGCCGAGAATGTCTCAACTGTCTAACAATCCTCTTGCATCATGATATGCACCGGCCCCCACCAGCTTGAGGTGTGGAAAAAATGCCCCCGTCCAATGAGGTCATTCTGTCTGGAACTGCTTCTCCTTGAAGATGATGATCGTCATCAGATGTTCTTCACAAATTAGTCATATTTTCTCATATTGCTGGTGCCACACCACAGTACAAAAGCTCTCCCGCAAGCATATAAATCTCAGCGTCTGTGTCACTGCAGGGCTACTTTTCGGTGTGGTCCTTGCGGAACAAGGAGAAACTGCAGTTGTTCCGCCTGGAACAGAGAGGGGGAGTGAGAGAGCTGCTTGGGTACAATGTCATCCACCAACTTTCAACATTAAAAATGTACCCAGCCATAGCACAACAGAAATTACATGAAAGTAAAGAGCACCCAAATCCAACAAGAAATGCTGTTGGACCATAAAAACAGATTGATTATGACTCTCTGTGAGTGGAAGGTTGTTGGTTCCAATCTTTATTTCACTTTTGGGCCCTAGAGTTAGGCCCTTGACCCCAGTTGCTCCAGGGACTGACTGACCCTGCTTTCTGATCATCAGTATGTTGCTTTATACAAAAGCATCTGCTAAATAAATGAACAATACTGCAGAGCCGTGATGCTAACTAGCCGGGCTGCGCCGGGGAGATACCGCAGAACCATTTGTTCCAGTTACGGTGTCCAACACCGCAGTGGCTATGCCGGCACAGCTACAGCAACGCGTATCCAGCCACACTGGTAGCACTTCCAATTTTCCTGATGGGGGCCTGCTTAGTGTCATGGCCTCCTCTCTCCTACTCGAGTAACTTTATAGTGCTTTAACGGGCTCCCAGGAATCCTGGTGGAACTGATAGCCTATGAGAAACACACAGGAATCCCATAATTGCCAGACGTGGAAATGAAGCTCAGGGGGACATTTGACTAACATGATGCGGGGGGTGGGGGGGTCTGAGGGACTAACACCTGACATCGCACACAGACCACCTGCAGACAGACCTCATGCTAAAACTATTGACCATTACAGACTGACAGTAAATGAGCAGTAGCTAAGAAAGGTACTCCAAAGATGCCAAAAACATTTTGGCCTGTATTATTTGTTAAGCAGGATCATTTAATATGATATAAAATTGCCAGGTAAAGTGTAGGGGTTCACTCCGTTTCCCGCATTATGGAGGAAACCGGTGAGCCTGATTGCGAAGCACAGATAAAACATTTTCCTCAAGTACACTAATTAGGAGAGTTTTGACTGTGAAAACACACATAATATGCTCACTTTGTTATGATGCCATCTGGCAGTTTGTGCAAGAAGTATGTATCACAGATTTCACACAAGAAACACTGCTGCAAACCGTGGAAGCCGCGATAACATTCACTGAGATGAATTGGCTATGGGATTTCATAGTTTGTTTTATGCAGGAAATAACGTTTACTCAATTAATTCTATATAGTCTCCAATAACATCCTTTAAGAGGGTCCTCAGTCCTGAAGGAGTACTTAATCTGCCATCACTCCATTGCTGAAGACTGGGGGATCTTCATGAAGCACTCCCGGCCATCACTCTCAAGCAGGGAGACATTTCCAGGGGGAATAAGGGAGGCAGACATGCATCCAAATGACATCTTACCACAACCAAAGTGTCTCTGAAAACCAGCAGCACAAGTAAAACCTGCGATGAAACAGGACCAGGTCGGGCCCGGCGGTGGTCACAAAATGGGACACTTACAAGAAGAGCTGCGGAAAGCTTTCCATCCAGATGTCATCTTTGCAGGCTGGATTCCCCACGGTGAGGTTCCCGAGGAACTGAACCCCACAGCGCAGCCCTGGTGCGAAGAAGGAACAACAGGAGGGAACACACTGTGAGCTAGCATAATGTGTCACGTTTCCAATTCTTTGTCAGTCATGGAGATAACATACAGAATCACAATGAGTCCAGACAGATACTTTTGCTGGTGGTAACCGCACAGAGATGGAATCTAGCTGAAAAAAAAAATAAAAATCATTTGTTAAGTATTGTGTAAAAAGTCACTGCTCAACCTACTAGAACTAGGCTTCAATGCTCACTTGGCCTTCAACTACCAAGTTAAGGGAAATTCCTCAAGATGTCTCAGAAAAAAAGTCTGCTGATGCCTATCAGTCTGTGGAGGGTTAAAAAGTCATTGTAAAGGCTTTGGGGCTGCGTCGAACCGCAGTCAGACCTCTATAGTACCCAAGTTTAAGAGAGTATTGAATCTTCTCAGAACTGGCCTGCCTCCCAAACTCTCTCCAAAAGCAAGGCGTGAAATCGTCCAGGAAGTCACAAAGAACCCTAAAACAACATCCAGGAATCCACAAGGCCTCTCTCACTGCCACTGAGGTTAGTACTCCTCACTCCACCAGAGACGCCAGGAGAAAACAGGATTCATGGCAGGAGCAGTAAAGGAAAACTACGGCTCACTTAGGATGGGAACGCTTAGCTCCAGCCGGCCAACCACCACCTGTGTGATCCTCACAAGCTCTGCAATGATGTTCTACAGGCAGACGAGTAAAAAGTGAAACTCTAGAGCTGATGAGGGCTCCATAATGTCTGGTGTGAACCAGATACTACATTCCACGGTGTGACCCCTTATCCCAGTGATCCACAGAATCATGGTTTGAGGATGCTTCCCTAAATAAGGACTCATTGAAGAGACCACAAATTCCATTTCATATGCAACAATGAGAGGATAACATCAGGCCACTGGTCCATGAGACAAAGACCAACTAGAGCAATCAGGACTGCCCATTCCTTCCTCCTGGACATCTATAAGAGCTTAGAGGCAGCCCTAAATGAACACACCTGACAACAGATAATCAGGCCCTTTCAGTAGCATTCAGCAGCTGTGTTAACATGCTGCAGCTGGCTCTAATACTCTAATGATCGGAAGCATGCCAGAATGCAGAATGGCTGAAGAATAAGGGAAAATACAACTAAGACTAGACTTCACAGAGATCCCAAAAGGAACCACTCAAGCTTGTCTGAAGTGCTGCGTGGAAGAATGGGCCAGGAATCTGGCATAGTGCCCCCTTCAGGGCACCCTGGGAAAGTCACTGCTGCTAAAGGGGACAGATTATTTTGGTCCGTCTAGGTGACAATTTAGCAATAGCAGTGAGAAACCTAAACTGCCGCACCAGACGGCTGGCGAAGCCATCGGGGCTTACGGCACCGTGGTCAAAAGCGCTGCAGGCTTTTGGGACCTGATGAGCACAGTAGCACAGTCAGAGGACAGCAGCACAGTCAGAGGAAGCCAACAGCCAAGGGCACAAGCAGGCTCAGTGACTGCCACCCCCCCTCATGTTTTGAAAGGAAATGGTCTGTTTTGTGCTGAGGAAGTGGTGGGTGGGTGTCACGGCCATCCCCAGGATATGACCATGAGGAACTATGAGAGATGACTGTGCATTCTGACTGTGCAACCTTGCTCATGTCACACACAACCATGGCAAATGGATCAGGACATGAAGACCAGGATAGCTGGTGTGTTACAAGGGCAGCTGTCCACAAAAAGTTAATACAGCAGCACAATGGGGGATGGCCCTGCATACGCGGAGAGGAGACCACATAGCACTGGAGGCAAAAACACACACAGGCATGCAGCATTTTCTGCGGACCAAGAGGGGATGATATCAGACCACAGTTGCACATATGTTATTATTGTTCTTCTTATTGGTATTTTTATTATTATTAGATGGCATGTTGCCTCTCTATGGAGGTAAATAAACATTAAATTATTACATTAATTAATATATGCTAAATACTTTTACTGGCAGTTATAACTACGTTTGTACTGGTTGATAAAATTAAGTCGTCAACACTTTACCGGTCAGTTGCACTCAACAATGTAAGAAGTGCCTAACTGCACTGCACACAGCATGACTTTGTATGTGACTCAGTCAAACAGTGGATTTGCTGAGGGAAGTGAATCTCTCCCAGTGCGACCCCCTTCCACATATAAAACTTGTTAATGTATCGGTGAAAACAACGAGAGATAGATCATTTCTCATTCCCACTCAGTCTTCCATAACGGTAAAGTAACAGGTGTGGTGTACTCCCAACTGATATCAAAGTAGTTAAGAAAGGGGAATGAGTTCACACTAGAGACAAATCAGAAAGTTTACCACTTTACCATTTTGCTGCCATTCCCACACAACACCAGGACGGTAAAACAATGATATATAAACAGGTTTCAAGGTGAGGGAGATGTGTTGCAGCTACCTCTCTCACCTGTTTTTTTCCCCTTGGAAAATACCTAAGCTCATCTTAGAGCTTTATGAGACCGTCTGCTAAATGACAACATGATATAGCCTTTTTGGGCCGTTAATCAGCTGAATTCTGTAACGTGTGCATGGGGGGTGGGGTGGGAATCAGGAGTCCCGCGCGAATCACAAAGGTGTTGGATTAGATGATTTATTGGTTGGACAGAAGCTTTTTTGCTGCCATGGAGAAGTGTTACCAGCAGAAACACTGGGCATGCCAAGACATGAAGGGAAACTGCTAGTCCAGTGACTTTAGCTAGACATGACACCCTCTTCTGCCAGGTAAGAATAAACAAACTGGTCAGAGCTGAAGCCTGTCATTGCTCTTTGATGGCCAAGGAGTACTCAACAAAAGGTCTCCTTTCCTAAAGTGGATGTAAACCTGATTTCATAAACACAGAGACCATGGGAAGGCTCCTCATGCACAGGGGCTTACAGCAAGCAGACACACTATATGGACAAAAGTATTGGGACACACCTCAATCACTGAATACAGGTGTTGTATTTAGAGCCATTGCCACAGGGGTATAAAAATCAAGCACCTACCCATGCAGTCAGGTTTACAAACTTTTGTCAAAAAATTGATAATTCTAAAGAGCTCAGTGGATTCAAGCGTGGTGCTGTCACAGGATGCCACCTTTGTATTAAGTCAGTTTGTGAAATTTCTTCCCTGCTAGATAATCCACAGTCAGCTGTAAGCGGTGTTATTATAACGTGGAAGCTCGGCCATGAAGTGGCAGACCACGTCAGGTAACAGAGCTGGGTCGCCGAGTGCGGAGGCAGATACTGAATAAAAGATGCCAATGCGCCGTCGACTCAATAACTGCAGACTTCCAACCTTCCTCTGGCTTTAACCCCAGCACAAAAACTGTGTGCCCAGAACTTCATGGAATGGGCTTCCATAGCCGAGCAGCTGCATGCAAGCCTCACGCCACTAAGTGGTGTAAAGCACGCCTGCACTGGACTCTGGGCCGGAAGAAGCCGATCAGTACCCTGCCACCTCCAGGAACCAGTAGCCTTAAAATAAAGGACCAAAAACTATGCGGGACAGGGGATGTGAATTCACTGCAGCAGGGTTATTGGGGTGCTCCCCAGTGCCATGCTGTGCTAATAGTACTTTAACTGGACACTATTCAATTAACACAACCCCTAACCTGCACCAGCAGGATGACCGGCTATTCTGGCACTGCATTGATCTTGGGGCTCAACTAGCACCTCAAAAGAGCAGAAACTTTGGATTCAGGAGACTGTAGTTTCAGTGCATTTAACGTTAATGATCCACCCAATCTGCCAGTCCTGTCTGCTCAGTCACAGTGAAGCAAATAGACCCGTATCATCACAAGGTATTCAGTTCACTTTCATGCGGTGGAGATATTTGTCTATCCATCCATCCACCCATCCATCTTTCGACCAGGAACAGTCTCTTAAACATTGCATGAGGGTGGTTTCTATGTTTTAAGAACTGACAAATCAGTTTTCCGGGTACCAGGAAAACACTACCTGCCTGCCCGCATTGTGCCTGCTGTACAGTTAGGAGGGATAATGATATGGGTTGTCTTTCAGGGGTTGAGCTAGGCCCCTTAGTTCCAGTGAAAGGAACTCTTAATCCTTCAGCATACCGAGATATGTTGGACAATTCTATATTTCTAACTTTGTGGTAACAGTTTGGGGAAGGCCCCAGTGCACAAGAAAGATCCATAAATGCATGGTTGTGTGAGTTTGGGGTGGAAGAACTTGATTGGCTCACACACAGCCCTGACCTCAACCTCATCGATCACCTTTGGGATGAACTAGAACGGAGGTTGCAAGCCGGGCCTTGATGTACAACATCAGCGCCTGACCTCACAAATGCTCTTCTGGATAAATGGGCATAAATTCCTACAGAGACGCTCCAAAATCTTATGGAAAGCCTTCCCAGAAGAGTGGCAGCTGTTAAAGCAGCAAAGAGGGGACCAACTCCATATTGATGCCTACGGATGTAGAATAACATGTCATAAAAGTTCCTGTAGGCGTATTGGCCCAGTGTCCTAATACTTTCGTCCATATAGTCTACCTTAGAGCAGTGGTCATCAACTGGCAGACTCCGGTCTGCATTTGGATTCAACTACAACTGAATCCGGGCCGTGCGACCAATTCTCCCTCTGCTCGGCAAATGTTACCCCTGGGAACATTAATCACGCCCGTAAAGAAAAATCCCCGCTCAGAATGAAAGGCGGGAGCACTGTTAATGCAATATAAACAGTGACAGTGCAATGGCATTGCACCTATTTAAAGGGCCCCCACAGATGGAACATTCTGGAATGGGGCAGCAGTGTAGCAGGCCAAAATATGTGGTAAAAATGGAAAATTACAATTGGGTGTAATGGTCAGTGGTTTTGACAAGTACTACTTATCATTACGGTTACAGCCTGTCTGTCCGTGTACACACACACACGCACGTGCACGCACACGCTCACACACAACCATGCACACACGGTACTCCCCCAGCTGCGCCAAAATATGCGACTCAGTTTCTGTGTGTGTGCATTTTTTTTCTCAATGACCTTTCCAGCACAGTCTGAATCTTTAAATTTGAGGCACTGAGGCTACATTAGGAACAAAAGCAAAATTATGGGTCTGGCTGGGCGCTCGGAGAGGGGGCTTGACCCCGGTGTGTGGTTTCCCCAGGCCCAAGGGCCCAGGGGAGAGGTGGGGAGAGGTATTTGTGTGGATGGGCCTGCATTTGAAGTGAACCCAACCACAGCTAATTTGAACGTGTCATTTGGGGTGGGGGCCTTGACTCGGCCTAGTGGACCACGGACCATAAGCTGTGGCATCTTACAGTTCCGGCTCTTCTTCTGTCACGGATAAGTGCCGCGCTCGTCATCTCCTAAATCTTGGCCGCGATGTGAAGCACTGAGCTCTCCCATTCCCTCGAGCGCGCCCTACAGACAGGAGGCGCTCCAACAATTATAAGCTCGTTGCACCCCTTGTCTGTGCCCCACGAAGAAAGACTCTTTGGTGGTAGGGTTGAGGAGACAAAGGAATGTTGGGAAAAGCCGAGCGCTCCCTCATGTCTGGAACGAACGGCCCGGGTGCTTTGAAATGGAGGGATGAGGTCGACGGCCACATGAAGGAGCTTGAGCCGCCCCGGCATCCTGAACTGCGGACAGTGCTGAGGCACGGCATTTCAAATATCAAACCGTAGCAACAACAATGGCAAAAAAAAAAAAACAGGAACAGGCCTGGGAATGAGGCTTCCTCTTGAGGATAAGACGTGTGGCTTTGACTCAAACCGTGTGGTCTTCCTATCTATTTATAGTCTGCGGGTGACCACCGTACAATTAAGCATATTATACATTACCACGGAAACAGAACGCAGAGCTCTTGTCAACGGGAAAGCCCTCTGCTCGTTCACCTCTTGCACGCTCTACTCATCATGCCCCGGGGCGGGGGGGGGTCACCCCGAGTGTGTGATACGAATACCATCACAGCGATTCCACAAGACAGTCTTGTTTACCGACAATATACAGACCTTATTTCCTTTCATGGAAATTGCACCGCAGAGATTCAGACAAAGCAGATCGTGCCCAATAATCAGCAGTGGCCCCATCCCAGTGAGGCCCCGAGTGGGTCCCCTTAAGGTCCCAGCACGGTCTGGAAAGCCCCCCTAACCACAGCAAGGGGAGCTCTGTGGCTCGCGCCTCCTTCCTTAGCGGGTGCCACTCTGCTGCCTCTGGGACAGTATCTCTTTCATTGTGCTGCAGAGGGAGCAGCTGAGTGAAACAGTGGAAGTACAACCCCATTCCCCAAAAAGTTGGGATGTGGAGAAATCTCTGTACGCAAGGGACAAGGCTGAAAACCAATACTGGGTAGCTGTGATCTTTGGGACCTCAGGCGGCACTGCATTAAAACAGGCACCATTCTAAAGCGCAAATCACTGCAAGGGCTCAGGAACACTTCTGAAAACCACCGTTTGTGAACAGAGTCAAATGCAGGATGAAATTCTACCATGCAAAGAAGAAACCATATCTAAATATAATCAAGAAATGCCTCGACTTCTCTGGGCCCAAGCTCATTTAAGATGGACTGAGGCAAAATGGAAAACTGTCCTGTGGTCTGACGATTCAAAATTTCAGATTCTTTTTGGAACTCATGGATGCCGCGTCCTCCAGGCTAAAGAGGAGAGGGACCATCCAGCTTGTCATCAACAGTTCAAAAGCCAGCATCCATGATTATATGGGTGTGCATTAGTGCCCAAGGCTTGGGTAGTTTGCACAATTGGGAAGGCACCATTAATGCTGAACAATATATACAGGTTTTGGAGCAACATATGCTGCCATCCAGACATCTTTTTCAGAGAAGGCCTTGTATATTTCAGCAAGACGATGCCAAACCGCATTCTGTGTGTATTACAGCAGCATGGCTCAGTAGTAGAAGAATCCAGGTGCTAGACTGACCTGCTTGCAGTCCAGAGCTGTCACCCACTGAAAACATTTGGTACATCATGTAACAAAAAAACACGACAAAGGAGACCCTGAACTGTTGAGCGGTTGAAATCCTATATCAGACAAGAATGGGACAACATTTCACTTTCAAAACTCCAGCAAATGGTCTCCTCAGTTCCCAAATTTTTACAGATTGCAGTTAAAAGAAGAGGATGCAACACAGTGGTAAACATGCCCCTGTCACCACTTTTTTGAAATGGGTCGCTGGCATCAAATTCAAATTGAGCATATATTTGTCACAAAACAATACAACTTATCAGTTTCGACACATGATATGTGATTCCATCTTCAATTAAATATTGGTTTATATGATTTGTAAATCATTGCATTCTGTTTTTATTTACATTTTACACAGCATCCCAACCAGAGTGGACGAGAGCAACACTCGCAGCCCTCATTACGGGCTTCAGCAGTTCCAACCCTCAAAACATGAACCAATGGTTAAAGAACAGTAGGTTCAGGTGTTCCCAGAGTGAAAGTCATCGCTGGTATGGGCCAAACCAAGACAAAAAGCCAGACACACACACCTTCTGCTACCTTACCATGGACAGTCACTCGGGAACCCTGCTCGTCTGAGAATAAACAGGGACATTTCTTATTTCAGCAATTAGCAGGTTTCATGCAGTCCGTAATCTAAACGCCATTACCCCTATTACCACATTAGGAGGAGAGCATCTGAAGTCAGAAAACACCAGAGGCTCGAGGAAACCGATGGGCTCACCCTCAAACAGGCAGTCTGCGTTCTCCAGCTGAAGCTTGAGGAGCATGCTAAGATGTCTGAGTGACACTTTAATGAATCCCAGATCCCTGGTGAAGAAAAACAAGTGTATTAAATTAAGATCAGACTAATCGGTGATTCCAATATCTGGGTAATGCATTTTGTGACAGATTTCTCATAGGGGGGAAAGGTTAGAAAATTAGTTTCAAATGCACATCTTCAGGCCCTAAATCAGTTCTGGCAGAAGGTCCGGAGGGATGGGCGTTTGATCTAAGGGTACGAAGCCATGTTTTGCTTGTTTTCACCCTTGCTAGATGAGAAAGGCCATCTCGAGCGATAGACTTCTGGCACAAAAATTTTATGGTGGTCTTCAAAACTCTGAGCCTAGTGGTGGGAAGTTATATAAAGACTGCCTGTCCATAGCATGGCCAGAGATCTGAATGGTCCGGGGGTAAGGAGATACACGAGGTCCGTGTGTGACCAAGACTTGTTTCTGTGTGCATGTGTGTGTTGGTGTGTGTGTGTATGCGTGTATGTGTGTGTTGGTGTGTGTGTGTGTGTGTGTGGATGCATGTGTGTGTGTGTGTGTGCATGAGTGTATGCGTGTAGGTGTATGCATGGCTGTATGTGTGTGTATGCGTGTGTGTATGCGTGTGTGTATGCGTGTGTGTCTGTGTTGCAGCGGGTTGAGGGTGGCAACATCTGGTGAAATACGTAGTTGGAGCTTTTAAGGAACAATTACATATGAACGTCATTAAATCAAAATAAAAAGAAGACACATTAGACACATAGAGCGAAAACATTCATTTCTTCACACGCACATAAACAATAAACTATATACACACTGATTTTCTTGTCAAAATTTTCAAAAAGTTTTGCAAATCCCATAAAGGACAATGTTCTGCTGTTCTTTCCAAAGGTTAACAGCTGATTAATTCTTTTCAAACTTAACCAACTTGGAAGTTACATCAATGGGCATACGTTTGTTCTGAGTATAGGAGTTTAGGTTTGTTCTGAGTATAGGTTATCAGAGATTGACAAAGGATGTGTAGGAAAGGTCATAATATGCTAGTCACCATGCAGTAGGGGAACGGGTGGCATAACGTTACCAACTCTCAGGCTTCCCCTGATTAAAATACCAACATGAGACCAAAAGGTCCAACATGTCAAAGAGAAACACGACCAAAAGGTTGTTCTGAGGCACAGTTGGCAAGCAGTTCACTGTGTGGTGACCCAAAAGTGCCATGTTGATGTCCAGACTATTCGCCGATTCAAAATCGATATTGTAGCCAGGACGTTCAGTGCCTGGAGAGTGCGTAGAACAAGGGAGAACATTTACTACATAATTGTTCACAAAGCAGAGCCCAAAAACAGAAATGGAGCTATTACTCTTATCACTTGTCATGCCTGCTGTCACATGTCCATCATAATGCTAGATGACAGGAGAAACGTGTGCTCTTAATACCAGCTTCCGGGGAGCAGGCACCGATGGTCAAATGCTGCGCCAAGCTGCCTTCCAACCTCCATCAAAGATCTGACAGGGCACCAAAAGCAGCGAGGGGCTCCGGCAGCCCTGCCTTGAGCAGCCACAGAGGCACAGACGGCCTGCACTTAATTGTGGTGAGGAGAACATGAGCGAGAGCCCTTCCATTTCTCATTTCATCTCCAAGACAAAGAAGGGGTGGAAAAAAAAAGGCAGTCGTCTCTGCTGGCTTCATTTTCCATGGGAAACGGCCACAAAATGAAAAAGTATTGCGAGTCACTGCCGAGGAATTCGAGAAATACCCCAGAAAGTTAGAGTTTTATTTGAAAAGCCCCAGTGAGAAACAAACAGATGCAGAAAAGGAAGCCAGCTTCTGACAGAGGCGGCAAGCACATACCCAACTCGGGGTCCGAGGCTGGGCATCAGAGACAGGGCAAAACCCACCACCTGCCCAGACCCTCTTATACTGATATCGGGAGGGACAAGGTGGCATAAAATGCCCGTATGCATAATGCATACCTCCAACTTAGTACTAACATGGACACTGACACTCCACTGTACAGTGTGACAAAACCACTGTGATCTGGATGCCCCAAGGTGCTTCAACTGCCTCCATGGTCTGATACCTGCTGGTGAAGGCAGAACACTGCGGGCCAATCAGCACAACCAATACATAATGCCAAAGCACACTTATTAAAACTGATCCAGGATCAGCAAAAGGAGCCATAAAGAAGACTAAGAAGACGAAAACTGTAGGCTGCAGCCAAGACCAAACTGAAATCCTTTAGGATTCAAGAATAAGAGTATGTTGATAGCATGCTTTCCGAGAATATATATGCAAGACCTTGTTTTTCCACAAATAATGAGAAGTGGCTGCAGTTTTAGCCATTTGATTGTTGCACATAACTTAATTTCTTAATGCTAGCTGGCACAGAATCCTGAACGAAAGTAAGAGGAAGGGGCAGAAAAGACTGCATCTGGCTTCGCAGTCTGTCATACAAAGTTTACCATTTCCCCATTTCAGAGGAGAGTGTTCCAGTGCGTGCCTGGAACACCAAACCCTTAGCTGACCACACATAAACATGGGGCAGACCCGGTTTCATACATATGGCCTAGACATGCAGTAAATAGAAATGTACATCTAGCACATTTCCCGGAATTCGATGTGACAAACTCCCTCTGCTCAGGATTGTGATTAAAAGAAAAGGAAACACAGGTCATATTTCAGGTCTCCCCAATGTTAATGTCTGAGAGAGAGAACAACAAAAAAAACACTAAAAGTACTAAACCAAAGCAGAACTGAAAAAGGCAAATTAAACTGCTGATTAAAAAACGAAACAAAAAAGCTCACAGATGTTAGAGGTGACAAGGTAGTGGGTACTTAGCCGAAACACATTCTCAGTCGCATGCACACATGTATGAAGTAAAGCGGGATTTATGCATTTTTTTAGTCCAGTACTAGCTAACTGTTCCCAATTTCTGTGATAAATTAGTTCACCTTCTTTTTTCTTAGCGTGTTTTTCTAGATGTATTCTGACAGTACATGTTCAGGTTTATGTGTCTGAGGAATGCGGCTTCTGCTAAATATGCAAACCCTGTAGGCTAATTTGACTTACCTTTTAAATTAATGTTAACTCAAACATTTAACATAACAATCAGTTTAAGGATTACTCCGGGTCATTGTAGCACATTTATTTAGTCAGTCAGTCAGTCACCACTTTTGTGAAAGCAGATTATACCAGCGAAGAATCTGGATTCACTTTATAACCTCCTACTGACAGAAAAAGAATGAAATATGTTTATTTTATTATTGTTATTTTCAAATGATGGCAGGCGACACCACCCGAAACGCAATATTCCTTTTACGATCACAAATCGAGTGATCTAGCAAAAGCAGAACTCCAAAGCTGTTTGCCTACCTCATTGAGGTCTGGTTGCGCGAGCATTGCACGCAGGCGTTTCGCTGACTTCGGAAACACTCTGCTGTTAGATGCAAGCGCAAATATCCTATCTCCGAGGCCAGCTCCTGTTGGTTTAGGACACGGATCTCTTCAAATAGCTTTGAGAGGACCTTCATCATCGTCCGGAGAACATCTTTTTCCACGCAGCATCTGAGACAGACACAATTTGCTTGCTCAGGTTGCGTGGGAATAAAAGTGTGCCGTTAAAAACAGCTAACTTGCTAATTAAGAACTTATTGTTTTGTTACTACAAAATTACTATAGTAAAAGGTGTCCTGTAGGATGAATAACGCAGTGTAAAACTCAGCGCTTCCTGGGGTAACTAGGACGTCATATTAATGGCAAAGAAGACGTAAAAGACGACTGTTATTACACCAAAAAGCAAAATTCGTTCTATGATGTGTTAGTACACCAAATGCGCAAGTACGTACACGTTAGGTAATTTGCAAGTTATATTTTATGTTCACAGCACTACCGTTATTTGTGGATAGAAATAATGTATTACCTAAACTCCGGCTCCCGAAAAGCCTTCGTTAAACTTTGTAAAATGCGCAAGTGTTTCTCAGCAAAGTCTTCAGTAATCATTTCACTCAGTTTAACAGAGAAATCCATCACGTTTTCACTGGGCGCCGCCATCTTTGTTGTCAGTCCGACTTCCCGTATGTTTTCTGTAATCCCATTGGTTTATAGCAAAGAGGGGCGGGATCAGTATATACTTTCAGTTCACTGGTTCGCGGTGCATTATTTTCAGAGTGTGAATCCTTCTGTTAGTTTAAATATAATTTGTATGTGGAAAATGTTTAACTGATATTAAAATCCGGTTGACCTTGTTTGCAAACATTTTACAAGCATAAAACCCACATAAAAAGGACACATCCACATCACCAGCTAGAACATATAAATAGGTCCTGCAAATAGAAACTTTGGGGATCCGTTTGTCACTTCCAAATCATAACCCATTAAATATCAGGATGAAAACGTTGCGTTCCGTTACCGAGATGAAATTTAAACCATTGTAATTTTAAGATTTTCGCTGTAATTTCGCTGTATAAAGTGGCCATCTTTTAATATGTTAACGATGACGTTTAATGAAATTCTGTATTGAAATAGCTGTACCACAAACAAGTAAGATGATGACGGGTGCTGTAGCCTAATACACGTAGTAAAACACACACACACACACACACACATATATATATATATATATATATATATATATATATACACACACCAAACTATCGATGTTGTAAGCTATAGTATATTATATTGAAAATATTATAATGTCTCATAATGACTGTCTCATTCTTTTTATAATATTATATATTATAATGAAAACCTCGATGAAGCATATGGGGAAGATCGAGGCAGTAATGTCATTTCAAAATAACTACAGCAAAATAAAAGTGCAAGTAATGTGTTTTTGTAAGCCCAATTAATGCATTGAGGTGAACACCGAATGCTCAGTTATGTACCTAAGTTAAACAATGGGTACTGGTTATTAGCCATGAAAATAATGGTTTATTGATTTTTTTTTGTATATTAGACATTCATTGGAAAACCTGTAAAAGGAATTTTTTTTTTTTTGTATTATTTTATGATTTGTATTATTATTTTTGGCCATGCTTACCTGTACCTGTGGAAAAGGAAATTAGTTTATTTTGTATAAAAGCTTAAAAAAAAAGCAAGGCAATTAAAGAAATCACCAGAACGTTCGACACGTTAACCCGCGTCCAGCTGTCTGTCACTCTTTCAGCTAACCCTGACGGCTGTGTCTGAGGCTGCTAACACTGACTTACAAATCACATTAACTCATGGAGTCTACTGTAGTATCTGGACTCTTCTACTACAGAGCCATGCTGTAATAGTACGTGCAGAATGCGGTCTTGCATTGTCTTGCTGGAATATACAAGGCCTTCTCTGTAAAAGACGTTGTCTGAATGGCAGCATAGGTTGCTCAAAAAAACTGTATATATCGAACTTTGAACTTTGAACTGCCCACTGATAAGAAATGGTGTCCCTTCTCTTCTTTAGATGGGAGGACTTTCAAGGTTTGAAAAAAGTGGATGGAGCCAGCAACAGCCATTTAGAATACACTCATTGATTTTAATTTTAAACTCTTGCCATTCTCACACTTTTGATGGCAGGGTCCCCAAATGTTGCACAGTTGGTCAACGGGTGACTGTGGTTCAAGGATAGTATAAATGGGTGGAGCCTCCAACAGCCAATCAGATTTGGTTCCTTTTCTAGTTTGTTGAAAATTTTTAAATACTAAATGGAAAACATTTACCATTGTTTGAAACCCCAGAAGCAATATTTTGGATAGATATGATAACTGTGGTACAGATACGAGATCTATGACGACCAAGGAATGAAAATGCCCAAAAGACTAAACAAATCTGATTAAAGAACTTCACAGTTAAAGTTAGCCGAGATCAAATGAGATCAAAGAAACTTAAAGGCACCTGTTTTGTAAGATGTATTAATATGTAATTATATGTTTGATGGTCTTATTCTACAAAGATGTTGCATATTAAATAATTTATTTGGTTATTACATAAAATGAAACAATATTAAGCAGTGAACCTTATTTTTTCACCACTCTTATTCTTTGTGAATTTATTTTGGCAGTAGACGATGATGCTTGTCAATGAGTGCCACGTGGGCTAGGACCAGCCCTGGGTAGATAGGCTAATATCATGTTCTAATGCAGCTAGCCTCCTTGGCTAGCTGCATTAGACCTTGTTAAGGTAGAGAATATTTCAGATGAACAGATAATGATATTACAATGTGTGGTTGGACTCTGGGGCAGTGGGTTCAGTCAGTCTTTCAGTCCAAGTTATTATGGCATTCATTAAGTGTGACTTTTTAATATAAGCAGTATTTTTGTGGTAAGGATGCTTCTTTGCCAGTTTTAGAACACAAAAGGACAAAAAAACATTAAAATTAAGGGACAGCACTTAAATCAAATAGCATCTTCCAATACTTCAAAAAGCACCCCCTCTCTCTTTGAAATATTGCTGGCATTCTGAATTGCCACATCTGTCGAGTACGGCCCCTAGATACACGCTGACATTTTCAGTAAAGTAAAAGATCTTTCATTTTAAGTGGCATTTTCCATAATTTTATGTTCTGAAACCTCAAATGCAGAAAGTCGTTTAACATGTGATGCATTTCTTGTCAATAAACAACATTCTGTTTGAAGAATATATTTGTTTAATATGTCTGAGGGACTAATTAAAGTTCAATAGATGTTTTGGTGAAAAGACAATAGTGCTAAAGTCATCAGTGACATCCCATATTTTTATGACCTTGTGTCACTGTATTATTTAGGTACCATATTATTGGAAGGTCTGGTGCATTGGGTCAGACTTCTGGGATTTAGAAACAGGATGCCAGTGTTTTATAACATAAAACTTTTTATGATGCAGTGTACTACAACAACAACTAAGAAGTCCATTTTCTCAGTACCTGAGTCCTTCCTGTACATGACCAGATCATACCATATATTTGGGTTTGAGGTTTGTGTCCTCTCTGGTATTACATGGTTTAGTCTAGAATAACCAGTTACTAAACATCTAGAGTTCTCAAATAGAGATGGTTGACTCACTGATTAAAGTGCTAACCAAGAGCCCCTTTGAAATTAGGTCTGAAACCTTCTATACTCATCATGAATATCACTCAGCATTGTATTTTACTGTGTAATATTTAAGTCTTTAACCATATTTAGCTCTAGTACACTTTCAAAAATCTTAAGAACAGTTAGTTATAGATGCAGTAAAGCTGATTGTTTTCACTATGGAAAATGTAAACATTTATGTCAATGGTGCTAGTTCACAACCAGTTCTGTCCATCTCCTAGTATTACCAGCAGGGGTCGCTGCTGGTCCTCCAGATCCCTCCTAATTTTCCCCAGGTGTGTCTTGCTCATTATCCCCAATCCTATTGTGCTAACCGCCCAGACCTGCATTGTGTCAACCCCTCGTTAGTCCTGTGCATAAGTGCTTCCCAGTCCTGTGTTCCCCAGTCTGGTCATTGATGTTGTCCTCCTGTTGGTTCAGCCCTTTCCAGTGCTACTCATCCCATATTGACCCCTTGTGGCCCTGTTCATTTCCCTGCTCCTGTTTTAGTTCAGTAAAGCCTCCTTTTCTTCTCCAGATGCCTGCGCTTGAGGCCTTTGTTTTACATGTCATGACAGAATGACTGGTATTCCTGGGAGCTTCTGGTGCTCCGCATCTCCGCCGGCATGCTCTCCCCTGTGCCGAGCCTCCTCGCGGCCTCACGGCCTCTTGTCCCCACTCAGCGATGATTTGTGGACAACCCACTCATCGATCTGCTGAGTGACAGTGACTTAGGGGGGCCCAAGGAGGATGAGGACCCCAGTGAGTCTCCCATCATGCGGTTCGCCCTGCCTGTATAGACACTGTACTGGGCTTACCACCACAATGAGGACGACATGCCCGAGCTAATCCCGCTGGAGCCCGGCGTCAACGTGGACTGGTTTGCCGCTTCCCCGTGATGTGAAGCTGCTCCGCTTGCTGCAGCTCAGCCCGCAGGCTCCCCGCTGCTAGCCACAGCTCCTGGCTATGGACACAGGAGGAAGAAGTGCCTGTGGCTGCTGCCTCGCCTGACCCCCGTGCCTCGCCTGACCCCCGTGCCTCGCCTGACCCCCGTGCCTCGCCTGACCTTATCGAACCCTGTACCTCCAGATTCCTGCCCAGAAGGAACCACCACTCTGCCTGTGCCTCCAGAACCCTGCCCCGAGATGGCCATCACTGCTTCTCTGGGACCCTACCCATGGGAGGCCTCTGCCTCTGCTATGCCCCCAGAGACTACCCTCACCTCTGCTGCCCCCCCCCAGAGGTTGCACACTAGGCTCTCAGCCCAGAGAGGGCCGTTGTGCCTGCTCCCCAGGCTCCCAGACCTATGCTGTCTCCTGCCCGCCTCGTCTCCTGCCCAAGCTGTCGGCACCCGCCTCGTCTCCTGCAAATGGTTCTTTCGATACCTTCCCTTTGAGTGAACCTCCCTTGCCGAACCCAGTAAAAGGTGCCGGCACCCGACTCCCTGTTTGCTGCTGGGCCGACGCCCTTTAAGACTCCCATTCACTTGACTCCTGCAAATGCCAAGGGTACAGCAGCCCACTTATCTGGCCCTGATGTCTTATTGCTGCCCTCTGGCCCTGCTGGACCCTTGCTGCCTTTGGGTCCTGCGATCCTGCTAGGCTCCACTTTGCTGGTGGTCGGGCCTAGGAGGGTCCACATCTCATGTCCACCACCTAGCTCCACAGGGTCCAAGAGACTCCCTGGATGTTCCCCGCTCACTCCAGTCAGGCCTTGGTCCCTGTCCCAATACCCTGTCCTGCCTTTCTTTTGCCCTGGCCTGTATCCCCTGTGACCCCCCTCCTATGTTTCCATCCCTGTCCTGGAGTGTCGTGTTGAGTGTCCCTTCTGTTGTCCCTTTGGTCCCTGGCTTTGCCTCTGTCTGTTCCCTGCCCCTAGTCATGCCATGTCTGTGTTCTCCATCTTGTCCATCCGATGTTCTCTTGTCTTGTATGCTGTCTGTCCCATATACACTGATGGTCCAGCTGTTCCCTGTCCAGTCTTTGGTCCCGTCTGTCCCATCCTGGTCATGGTGGTGTCTTCTGTACCCAGAGCACACATTTTGGGGAGGGGGGCTCTGTCATGACCTGTCCATCCCCTGGTATGACCAGCAGGGGTCGTTGCTGGTCCTCCTGATCCTTTCTAATTCTCCCCAGGTGTATTTTGCTCATTATCCCCAATCCTATTGTGCTAAACGTTCACATCTGTATATTTCTGCCCCTCGTTAGTCCTGTGTATAAGTGCTTCTCAGTGTGACCCCTTGCGGTCCTATTTGTTTCCCTGCTCCTGTTTCAGTTCAATAAAGCCCCGTTTTCTTCCTTCATTTTTTTTCGGGTAGATGTGGTGAAATGGCTTTTCACTTTTGTGAAATAACGGACTTCAATCCTATGGGATCAAATAAATAGCAGACCTGGATTTAACTCAGGTATACACACAGCATGATACATTTTTCAGGAAAATTGACTATTTCTGATGAAAAGAGTTTATCTGCAGCCTTTAATTTAGTTTAAATTGTATATATTTGATGAGAGAGGATGGAAATCAAGTGGTTCAGACCTCATGCATTGAAAAGGACTCTGAGCCGCTTAACAAAAACATAATGTGTCTTTGTGGGGATGTTTTTGTAATATACCAGGTATCCTCCACTAAGCTGAAGCCAACCATTCAGACAGAATAAAAAAAACTGGGGCGAGCATTCATTCCACTGGAGATGTCTACAAAATATTTGTGTTTCTGTAATGAGAACCAGTGGTTTGTAAAATAAGAAAGGGATGCCCACATTTTATTAAAAGAACTCACTTACATCCTATAACATGTGTTGCGGTAGAGTGCGGAGCAGGCGGCCAGGAAAAAAAATGGATCCAGGCGAGAGAGGACACGGACGGATGGGGGAGGAATGCGCTGAGGTTTCGGTGAGGTGGGGCTACTGGGGGGAGCACGCCCCAAACCAGGTGCACTGGGTATTGCTGTCACACCCCACCCGAAATGCCAGGAAGCTTCACACACGGATCCTCCATCAGCGGGTCGGAACCAGAGGCATTTCGTCAGCATCCTGAATAACCGGATGCTTCTGTTTTTGGTGCCCATGATTATTTATATATTTGTGCATCAGTGGGAAAACCACCATCCATCATGTGCTATAAAAGGCGCCCGTATCTCGTCCAGGAGTCCAGAACTCCTGATTCCTTCAGCAAAATGTTAGAGACATTCCTGCAGTGTGGTCTGAAGCCCCCCACGTGCCTGCACTTCTGGGTCCTGGTGAGAGAGGGACCTGCTCTCCGTTTGTCCCTGAGGCTCGGCGGGGCTGTGGGTCCCCGCCCCCCACAATATCATCTGCTTTCCTGGGTTATTGTTCAGTAAGGGCCGGTGTCATGTTACCCGGCCAGACTGCTCGGTGGTCACACCAGCCGTTTCCAATAAGGCTGCCAGAGAGCCGGTGGGTTTCGTCAAGAATGTGGCTTTTTCTGAGTGACAACGCTGAGGGGGGAAGTGCAAAGGGGCTACTCAGTAACAGGGGCAAAAATGCTGGCTGTGCTTCGAAATAATAATAATAATAATACAAATTTTGGGACTCTTTCCTAACCACGTCCTCCAATTAGATGTTCCTGCTGGTTAATGCTCTCCTTCCATGCCTGCAGACATTTGAAGCATCACTCAGCCCTGATTGGTCCTCCCCATGGGGGCTGTGTCCTTACATCACGTAATAATGAGATTCCCCTGTGGCATTTTGTATGATTAGTGCCTTTGGGTGCAAAGGTACGAGCTCTCTGGTGTTGAGCCTTTAGTATAACAGTGGGTGGGTGATCTGACAGCAATCGATGAGAGAAATGATGGTTCTGAGGTCTTGTCCACGTGTATTTTTGTGTTTTTAAAAAAATCACTGTCCATATGAAAATGGTAAAAACGCACTGTCAAGACCATGTAAACAGGGAACAGCACACACTTTTTTTGACATTACAAGCCAAGAAAAACTCTGTTTTCCCTGTCTACATGATGACGCTGGAGTTGACGGAGTTTCTGAAAATCTTCACCCTGGAGGGAGTTTTGGAAAAGCTCTGTTCTAAGTGACCTAAAACATTTGCATGTGCATGAAATGCCCTGTGTACATGTGGACAAGGCCTGATTCGGCCTCCTGTTTAGTCTGGGTAACTGATTCCAGTCAGCTGACTGACAGAGACTGGAGTGACCTCACATAGACACATCCACACATTAGGGGTCACTTACGGCTTCCTGGAACTACACCTCTCAAGACTGTGGGAAGAATCATGGCATGCCTGGAGGAAACTCACTGCCACTCAGAGTGAGTTGGAGCTGGAGGTGGTCATGAAGTGGCACAGTGCTGACCCATGGCTGCCAATCACCCAGAGACCCATCCTGACTTCCTCAAGATGATTAAGCTTATGCACATAAACTGAGGATGGATTGCATTGCATGGTTTGCAACCCCAGACAATCCATATTTTTGCTCTCTCCTAGCTACCAGCCAATCTAGTACTCCGACTACCAGGTATAGATGTGTGCGGAGTTTTTGTCCCTGAGGACTGGATCGGGAAACCCTGTTATAGAGAATACACAGGCTAATTCTATGCAAATCTGGACCAGTCAAGTATCAGATGGGACTGATTTTTGTTTTTTTTCTTTCAGAGTCACTTAGTTTACCATACTGTCCTGCCGCATGTGAGACGGTGCACTGTTAAAAATAAAATATCATCTTTTTGGCAACACCAGGAGGTATGAACTGGGACTCACCCAAAGGACAACACTCACGCCTTTATTCTCTTATCGCATTTCCCGTTTCGCTCCCTTTCCCATCATTTATTTATTTTTTTTGCCGATTCACACCACACCCCGGAACCTAAGTACGGGGGCATTCTTGCATCACTGTCCCCCCACCCACCCAATTTTCTGAAGCCACTCAGAAGACGTACAATGCAGGGGGCATGCAAGGAGAAGGTGCACAGTGCGGGCGGGATGAGCTCGGCGCCACGGAGCTGTGACGTGCCATCATATCGTGTAAGCAGCAGCAGGCGAGGAGTCTCCTCACGCCGTCATGAACAGTAGCGAGACGGTGTAACACAGAGTGCAAGCAGTCTCATGCTTTCGTCGTCACGGTAACCACATCTGTGAAGGGGAGGGGGATGATACAGGGGGGGGGTGGTGATGAGGTATTGGGGGAGATGGTGTGTCTTCTGCATGTGTGTAAGGAAGAGGCTCTCTGCTCAGAACCAGAACTCAGAGACGAAGATGTGCACTTTGATGATGTTGCGGTGGGTGACGACTCCGGACGATACGTAGTTCATGGCCAAACTCAGGACGGTGTTTAGCGGTCCGACGATGGGCTTCACCTGACGGACGACCCCTGCAGGATGGGAAGCCGGTGTCAGAGTGGGCAAAGGATCATGGAAAGATTGCTAGCCCTACTATGATCTTAGCATTACGCACGCACCTGTGATCCTAGGAGTGGCTGGCTGGGTCAGTGCTGACCCGGGTCCTAAATCAGCCTCCCTCAACCCTCAAACAATTATTTATCATCCATT
>JAODKM010000058.1:29936752-29965325 GCA_026780845.1 Petrocephalus sullivani | reverse complement strand
AATGTTATATGGCACCTTTCTGCATTTAAAAATTGAAAACGGGTCAGTACAGACCCTAGGGTAATAGGAGGGCTAGGTAATGTCAATGATTTCTGCAGGCCTTACACTAGCATTGCTAAGTGAGTGTGACTTGGAAGGTACAATCTAAACTACCGACAACGATCAAGCTTTGAGTTTCAGACTTCAGAAGTTACAAAAACAGAAGGTCTTTTGATAGTGGGTGGTTGCAACACCCGCCTACTGACTAAATGGTCTGGCTATCTGGCCTGAAATGTGTGATAAGAAGTCGGGACTTGGATTTTGGAAATCTGGATCATGTTCATCCCTCTCATCCCAAAAAGGTCTCCCCTCCCCCTCTGTAGGGCTTAAGGCCCCCTAGACCCATATATGTGGGGGGAGACAAACCATCACCAACAAATGACTAAATGGCCCAAGAATTTCTTGTAATTTCTTTTTTTTTTTTTGAGTGAACATGTCTTCATGCCTCTTGTTTACACAGGCTGTCGGCACCCCACTGCTCCACGGACTGATAGTGACCTGACAGCTCTGCACCTCCTGAGGAGCCCCCAGCCTGAATCAAACCACACAGACCCCCATCTGTCCTCCTGGCCCACTGGATGTCGGCCCCCTAGGTTCTCTGACTGTCCGCCCAGCCGCCCCTTCTTCCTCCTGTGTCATGGTAAGATGCATTCAAAACATCATCAAAATCGAAAGGTGGCAGGTGCTGCTTCTCCCCTACCAGCCTCCCCGCAGTCTTAGATCTTCCTCTACTTGTTCTCTCCTCATCCCCCCATCCAAATTACATAACTATGGTAACCGTGCATTCTCCCGTTTACCTCCCCGCCTTTGGAACTCACTCCCCACTGCCATTCGCTTATCGACCTCTGTCGCAGATTTTAAAACCAAGCTAAAAACCTTTCTTTTCACCAAGGCATTCAACCCACATAATGCATAATGTGGTGTGTTTTGCCTATCTGTTTTCTGTTTATTAGCTTAGTTTACTCATTATTATTATTATTATTTAGTTATCTGTTTTTTTTTTTTTTTTTTGTGTTGTATGTACTTTCTCCTGTAAGCGTCTTTGAGTTCATGTAAAAGCGCTATATAAATAAAATGTATTATTATTATTATTATTATTAGGTGGCACCAAACACGTAAACAGCATGAAGTTTCAATCCGGTCGGCCACAGTACGGTTTCAGAAAAAGGACCATAGCAGCTCATCGAGGGAGATTCGCAGTCTCCCTGGTAGCACTGTCAGACCATTAGTCCCAACATGGAGAAACTGACGTATGGGGTCAATGTCTATGGGAACCTTTGTCTGTTATAGGGGTAAATATACAGACAATATCATGGGGCAGGTGGGCACTCTGCAATTGTGGAGAGCGTGCTTCTTCCCCGCTCAATCCTGAAGGAGGCCTGTGACGCTCATGACGGCCGCTGTTTACCGGGGCCAGCAGAGGGGGTCTCTGCTGCCCGTCCACTTGTTACTGTGTTTTCCCATTCTGTTGCATAGTGACACTCCACAGAGGGAAATAAAATCGCCTTTTATTGTTTCCAAAGCGTGGACATCATTAAGTAGGGGGTGGGGGGATCTTTGCATGAAGTTCTCTTGCAGCCGTGCCCCAAAAGGGAGCGACTCGGAAAAAGAAATGGCTTTGGCATTTTGGACCGATTTTCGGGGCCGGCAATTGAAGGTGCAGTGTAGTAAAACCACAGCGAGATATTTTCGATGGGCCACGGGGGGAAACCCAGGCGGGATGCGCCGGCGCTGCTGCAGTTACTGTTTTCTCATCAGATATTCCACGTTTCATGTTTATTTAGGATGGGAGGGCCGAAAATATGCGCGGTGGCGGAATTTCCGCGTCTAACCTGCCTGCCGACCGAAGGATTTAAAAAAAAAAAACGGAGGCAAGTCCATTTATATAAAAATATCCAATGTTTTTATGGGAATTTAGGCTGGGCTCTCCCGGTTAAAGGGGAAAAGTACAGTCAGTGCATACCCCCGCAGACCACGCCGTTCACCTCACTGACCGAGAGCCAGCGCAGGAGGGTCACGATTGCTCATCTTGTGCACAGAGCCCCCTGGTGGCCACAGGCTAAATAAGGCGCGAAAACACAAATGCTAAAGGAAAGTAAAGCATTAGTGCACCTGGCTGCCAGTCCTAGGCATGCAAACTAATACGTGACATAATAGTGATTAAATACCTTCAAACTACAAACAGTACTTACCACACACAGTAAATACACTGGTGGACTTTGCTTAAGTTATACACTTTATTTTCAGTCTAAGTGCACAACAACTACTGCTTACAAGGAGGCTTCAAATGATCCATGCTGGGTACCAGTGATCTGCATTAGTCACTGCAGACCATTAGACTACGTAGCTGACTATCAGTTTGCTGAATTGTGGATTGTGGTTGGAGTATCTAAACAAAAATCGCCATCTTCAGTTATCAGAGAGAGAGCCTGCTTATCCCCAGGGGAGTGTGGGGGTGTCCTTCCCAGCTCCTTCATATGCTTAGGACTATGTTGTAAACCAGCAGGCAAGCCAGCCTGCCCCCACAACTTTCTGGGGGTGGCAGCTGGCCCCCATGCTGCACACTACGTGGTCTGTAAGTAGGAAATAGTTGTAAGTGGCGGCACACGGCAGAAGAGCCGGATGCCGATGGGCGGGGCGGCCATACTGAGAGCGCATGAGTAAACAGTGCAATTTCAGAGTATTATGGTTTCCCTGAGCCCTGAGGAAGTGTTTCACAGAATCCACAATGAATGGGTCTGACACCAAATCAAACGAAGAGCGTGCCGAGGCCACACCGCAGCCAGGCCTAATGACACAGCGGGCACGGCGGGAGGCCCACTAGGCACGGGAAGCCCTTGTGGCATTTCCCCTGAAAGTGCTCCCTTCCAGCTCACGCAGGTAGCTGACCTTTGTGGCATGGTGTCCCTGGCTCTGTGAGGGCCCATGTTTTTCTAGATCTGGGTGGTTTTAAAAGTGATTTTGACCTAAGGTCACTGCCCTAAGGGTGAGAGTTACCCAAGTCGGGTTTTAAAGGTCAATGACAGTCATCCAAGCCACAAGGGGGCGCTGATTCTGGGCTGGGTGAGATTAGACAGCTGGAAGCAGAAGGGAATTCACTGTTTTTTCAGTGATTGTGGGAGTGTCCCAGGATTAAATAACCCTAACGCTAGCTCCCGCCCCCCCAGAGTTAGTCTGGGGTAAGAAACTGACACTGATTTCACAGAACTCACATCTCTCACACAATGCTTATGCATTTAAAATGAAGTAGGGTGTCTCAGGTTCCCCGGAAGATAGTGACATTCTGATAAAAAGGAGGGGGGGTCTGGCCCTGCTTGTATCAACCCATCTCAGCACCCCCTCACCCCACCAAAGAGTTGTTTAAGCTTCTTGTATTGACCAGTGTTTGGAGAGGGGGGTGTTTGTGGGAGAGCAGGGCCCCTCCCAGCCCACCCATGAGTGCTCTTGGCTGAGGGGCAGAGGGAATGCTATGCTAATCCCTGTTTGACAGATGACAGACTACTCACTCTCGGGCTGAGAGACACACCTGGTCTGTTCCCACTCACACTATGTCTGCATCATTAAGTGGCACAGCGAGAGGGGATGTTCTCTGTCAAGTCTTTACAAAGCTGGGCCTCTCTCCGCATGGCATCCTGCTCCTGTACCTGTGAAAGGGCCTTAATGTCATGTAGACATCTTAAATATCCATTAGTGTAAATGGATGAAATGCATTCTTTCTAGTGTTTCTTAAATGTATTGTCAATGAATCTTGTATTGTGTTTTAGATGTTATACATTTATTTATTTGTTTGTATTCATGTGTAGCACCATAGGGGGTGCGAGGAGTGGGGGGCGGGGTTAGGTGTGCAGGTGGCGGAAAATTAAAAGGTGAATTGTGGGGGAAGGGGTGGTTTGAGCTGGGGGCAAATTTTGAAAATTTGAAATTACAACCTTCAAAAAATGTATATATAATATAATGTTAATACATAATGGAGTAACCATGGAGGCATGGACTCATGGGCTAAGTGGGAGGGGTCAGTGCTGGGGGTGTGGCTTAGCATCCTTGGGCGCCATCCCACCTCTTATTGGTCAGATCCCCCTGGACCACTTCCTGGGAAAATTATGATAGCTGAGACATAAGTGCATTAAATGAAAACAGACAGCTGCAGGACTAATTTTAAAGACGGCTAAATTTGGTACTTCAGATGCTGTCAGCAAGTACAGAAGAACCTCACCCGCTAAGCTGGAGAACATTCAAAATGTCCATCCATCCATCCATTTTCCATAACCACATACCCAAAATGGGGTTGCTGTGAGTTCTGAGCCTGTCCCAGGAAGCACGGGGCACAAGGCTCAGGACACTGTGGACAAAATGCCAGTCCATTTCAGGCCATAAACTCAGATTTACCTGAGTGTAAATGACCTTCCACTCCCAGAACCAGAGCATGACCCAAACCCACAGTGCTACCCACCAACCCAGCATCCTACTAACTCAACTCAAATCTCTCGCAGTGAACCAGGAATGAGATGAGCGAGCCACATCAGGTCATTTCTCCTATTCACATTCTGGTAAAACCCTCAGGTGAAACATCAGCCATATATCAGTGCCTTTGATAGGCACCACCTAGGTGTCTCAGCCTACTGGATGTTTTAAAGGAAGAGCTTGTTCTCCTAGCTAGCTAATATCCTATAGCAGAGCACTATCACCATAAGGTTTGGAAAACGCTTGTGGGTAAATTAGTGAGACGGTTTTGAAGGTTCCAACCTCCTTTTCGTGCAATAGTATCTAGTTAATGCCTCTCAGTGTAGCACTGAGGGGATATCTACATCTTATCTGATGCCTCTCAGTGTAGCACTGAGGGGATATCTACATCTTATCTGAATCTGACTGAAAGGAATGAAATGAAACTAATGAAACTTAATGAAATTAAGATGTCCCACAAAGAAAAGTTGGAAAAGTGATTGGACGACACTAAATTTGTCTGAATGACGTTTTGGCATAAATATCCACCTCCACTGGAATACATATTCCTTTCAAAGTGATGATGTTATAAATGTAGCCGAACTCAACAAATAGATGTGGAAGGTCATTTATGGCATGCACCAAATCTCCACGGTAACCCCCTCCAATGCCTTTCAGAGAAATCAGGTGGCCTGCTGGACTTCAGTACCTGTCTCACGCCAGTCAGGCACCACGATGCCCCAGGGCCGGACACGCCCACTGACTTTCCCAGGCTAAATTCCTTTGCTGGGGATGCAGCCAATCACGGACAACCCTTATACGAGAGCTCACCACGACAAAGGGCGCTCGCGCCTTTCATGCGGCCCCACCACTTAGCCGCCGTTGAGACCAAACAATGTGCATGAAAATGCAAGCGACCTCATGACTCATGCTGCCCAGGTTCCCGTCAGCCACATCGGGTGACGGCACCGACCAATTCTCACAAAGAGGGGGATGTGAGAGAGCTGCCCCAAGAGCTGCTGTGACTCTCAGGGCGATGTCTGATCACATCTACATTAACACAGGCTTGCTCAGCCAAACCATGCTCCCATCAATCCGGCTTGTTGCATGGGCTCTCCGTGCCCCTGACCTGTCTGCAGGTGGTGGGGGTTCTTGTCAAGTGACAGACAAGTGATGGTTTTCTTGTATGAATGGGGGGGCACAGTGGGGTGCTGGTTTATTTAGCTGTCCCTGACCAGTGACAGTATGAAGTCGGCCTTTGTCCTCTCATTCTGCCCTATAACTCAACATTTCCGTCCCCCAGGACCCAACTTCTGCGCCCAGGAACCAATGCCTGGCCCCAGCACCCGGTTCCCATTCTGCTTTCCCATGTGTTTCCCTCGGCCCAGAGCTTTTTCCTCACTGATGTTCTGTTAGCCCATCTCCATTCCTGTTCCCAAACAACCACCCCTGTACTGGCTTTCCAGGACCCTCTACTGGTGAGTCCCTGGGGTCTATGGGCAGGGAGGCTCCCATACAAAAGGGTCTTCGGTACACACAAACCAAGCACATACACACACAGGCACACACATGCACATTCACAATGTCAAAATTTATATCCATTTTCATTGCCTGACACTCATCTGGAAAAACATGATAGTCAGTATAGTAATAAAATGTATACTGTCCCATCAGCTGAAATCAATGCCAGGCATTCAGTGATTAATCAACCCCCCCACCCTCCTCCTCCACCCACTCTTCTGGTAAACCACAGATATCTCAGAAAGACAGCACATAGACAGACTGTGATGAGAGGCACAGAGGGTGGCACTCAGGCTGGAAAACATGGCCGAATGTGGCCATTTCCACGCCACTGTGAAATGTCCCTTCTGCAGACCCGCACCCCCCCGCTTCCCGTCACCCCTGTCACTGTGGCACTGGCTTCCACATGTGCATTTCGTTTGCACATGGGGGAAGGGGGTGAGGGAGCTTTGTAATGCAAAAATTAGGTCAGAAAAACCATGGGGTTTAAAAAACGAAATGCTGTTTCCATGCACGGCTCACTGGGGGGTGTGGGAGAGGGCGGCACTCGGAGCCAATTGGTCCTCAGGGTTTTAGCCAGCCATTGGGCCCTCGGGGGCAATTGGCACTCACCCACTGCCATGTTATTCTCATAGCGTTTAATGATGTCAAAGTAGTTCTGCGTGTTCCCCTCCAGGATGTCAAAGACGATGTCAGGGTTGGCCATCTGTTGGCTTAAGTGGGCCGGCAGCATGGTCCTCAGGAAAACGATCTCTGTTGGAGGATAGCACATAGCACTGTGATTGTGACTGGATTTTCGGGGGCTGGGCTTTTCACCCTGGGTTGGCGGGAAAGGAGTAAAATCTAACATGGCAGCAATGGCATTTCCCTCCAAAAAGGATTTGAATTTGGAGGGATGTGCTTGAAGTTTAACTTTAGTCCAAAAATGACTCCTTGGAGGGCCTGTGAATTTGTGACCCGTTCAAAAGGCATTGTGGGAAAACCAGCAGAAATGAAAACGTCCAGGCCAAAAAGTACGATTAATTAATTACCTTCATGCAGAGAACACTACTGCTATCAGATAGCCACATTAATGGTCAAGGTTGACAGGATTTTACCAGAAACTCTGCACTGACTCCATGTTTAGTGTAAGCACTGTCACAAGATAGTGACACAAGACAGGGAGAAGAGCGTGACTCTTAGCTATGGCAGGTTTGAAATCTGCCTCTATCTGACTAAATGGATAATTGACAGTTGAAGTGAAGTACTAAGAGAGAAAACACACACAAAGAGAAGGATCAATGTCCAGGGAGACAGCTGGCGCCCCCTACCCTCTGGCTTGTTGAACTCTCGATAGGTCGGCATGGAGATGACAGTGTGTGATACCGAATGCACAGGGTCCATGATGCAGGTGATGTCATTGGGCTGGCATGATTTCAGGCAGCGGATGATATCTGACCGGTCAACCCGGGACCTGCTGATGGAGCAGAAACAAGGGCTTTTAACAGCAGGTGGCACATCAGTTAAGGTAAAAGAGTTCAAAAGCAGAAAGCCTGACTATAACACTGAGCAAAAACTCTGAAATTTTAGTACTTTACCGAACACCCAAATATGTTAGGGCCCGCAGTAATATGATTACCCTGCCAGCTCCGGGATTTGAATCCACAACCTTCCAAGAATAGGCAAGGATCCTTTACCCACTGAGCCACACACCATGAAATACAGTCAAAAATGTATTTAAAAAAGCTATACATCACTTTTGAGCATTGCTCCACAGTGAAGGACACAAAAGGAAATGCCCCGGAATGAAGCATTGGGTGGGCCATTTAATGAAAAACACCAGAATCACAGTCACCAATCAGACAGTGAGTCACAGTCACCAATCAGATGGCATGTACCAATCAGACACCAGACAGTTAGAGACTGGACATTGTCTTATGAGCTGGAATTCCCGGACTAGCGCAGTAAAAGAGAGACATGACAGGCAGGGTCAGTCTCTTCAGACCCATGGAGAGCATTATTCACGTTCTTCGCGAGGGAGGCCCTCCCACACCTCAGAGCAGCATGATCTACAGCCAGCCCCAGAAGATATTTAAGTTTGTTGAGCCTCGCAGCTTCACATCCCATAATCTCATGAAGAAGATTTATGGTTGCCGGCTTTCCGAGAAACTCGTAAATTGCTAAGAACACGAGCAGACGGCTCCCACCCCCTCTCTGCACCGCTAACCCCAGAGGGTCATTCAGGGTCCTGTTTGTTTCGGGGCAGCCCAGTTGAAGCCTGCCCCCATGGTGACTGCCCCCCGTACTTCTCTGGCTGGAGCGCACACCTGCGACACCTCGCGGGGGGCAGAGGGCAGACAACCAGGCTCTGTTCTGGAGGACATCACCACAACAAACTTTACAACCCATCCAGCGCCTGTCAGCGCGGTGATGTAACACCTGTCCTCCCATCAATCAGCCAATCCCGGCGCCTCAGTCTGGAACGCCACCGCCCACGGCAGCAGACGCGCTCTCCGTGATAAACAGCACGACTGATCAGATAGCATCACGCCATGAACGAGGCCACCTGCGAGCCAACATTTTGAGGAGGGAGTGAGGGAGGAAAGCCAGCTTAGCTGCACCCTGAGTGCTGGGGCTGGACAGGAACCAGAACCAGGGATTGGGTTGTGGGCCTGCATTTTCCATAAAGTAGACCAGGAGAGCCCTCTAATAATACCAATCAACATGCTAGAAGCTTGTAATTAGCAATTAGCACACTGCTCCAAGTTGTCCTGGGACAGTGGCCAAAGCCGCACAGTGAAAAACACACAAACTAGTGCACGTGTGCATATCACTCTTGCATGTGGGCGGGGCTGTAACTCAGACCACGAAGATACAGAGGATTGACTCGCAGCAGAAGGGTAACGAGAACGGCCAGTGGGAGTCCTTCACCGCAAATCTTGTTGTGTTCCTTCATTCATTCATTTCGGGATAAAGACCCCAGGCCGTCAGCAGCCATATTAATTCAGGCCATAAAGCAAAGCAGAAATTTGGGCAAGAGACTCCCAGTGGAGAGCAAATGCTTTTTTTTCTCCCTCCATCTTTTTAAGCCGAGGCATTGATGACATCCCAACACAAACACAGATGACATTATTCATGTTTGTGGCACTAATGGTACCCTACCGCAAATGGCGTGGACCACCAGTCAGTGCCCAGATCCCCATAACTCAATGTCAGAATTTTAAAGAACTTTTTTTTTTTAGGATATTCCTGCATAAAGAGAGATTCCGCGCTCCTCTGCTGCAGGGAAACCGACATTTTGCGGAGGGGGGGTATACCCCTAAGCAGTTTTGGCTGTGGCGAGGAGTGCTTTCTCACCCTCAGGCCAGCCAGTTAGCACATGCTAGTCAGTTAACTCATTTCCACGAGGAAGTGTCTCCAGAAGCCTCCGACTTCTTATAAAACCCCCCGCAGCACTATCCCTGCCTCCCCTCGTGAGGCTCGAGGCAGGAATAGGAGGGACACCAGTGGACTCATACTTTGGCTGATGGTAAGACGTAACATCAGGTGCCAGGGACTGCTTCATTGTGGAATCATCCGTGAGCTAACCCGCATGGCTGGGAGACACGCGAGGCCGGCGGGCCAGCTCTGGTTCCGCAGCCCTTTCATTAAGGCCCTAATTATAGGCCGCACTGTGATGCATTCACTGCTACTGCACGGCACCTGTCAACAGGCCGTTCTGGTAATGGGGTGTCTGGGGGGATGGGGACAGGGTTTCACCTCACAACACACTGACAGCACCGCTCCCCCCACCCCACCCCACCCCACCCAACCCTTCCCAAGCACAGCTGGGCCATCGGTAGCACACCAGTGATTTGAATTGCTGCCACGGGAACCAGGAGACTCTGGGGCTCAGAAAGTCCACAGACTCAGATGGTATAAAGTTCACAGCAAGCAGGTCACCTCTTAAAGTCCCCCAGAAGGAAAAAGGAAACCCCAGGTGTTAGAGGAGGAAGAGGGAAACCCCAGATGTAAGAAAAGGAAGAAGGTAACCCCACATGTTAGAGAAGAAGGAAACCCCACACATCAGAGACTAAAAACCCAATACCCATAATGACAACAGAGAAAATGATCAGACATTGTAATACAATTATACTCTGGATATATATATATATATATATATTGAAATATTAGCAAGAAGAAGGGGCAAACTGAAGTGGATAGAGGTAAAAACAGAATTGTGTGCAAGTTGTTTTTCAAAATTAGTTTTAATAGCAAAAACACATGCATTAAACAATAAACAAGAGCATGGACCAGACATTACAGCCAAAAACTCCAAGCGGAGCCAAACATGGCACAAGCGTGAGGAGGCAGCTTAGATCCATAATGCATCGCCATGTTACTCTGCCCTAGACCGCCATCTAGTGGCCGCTGCAAAGCTACAGCACACATTCAGTACACTTAGTTTGTTTAAGCAGTTCGTCGCCATTGGCTCTGCGCTAACCCCAGCACAAGTTAGGGCAGCTCAGCCAAAAAGCAATGGAAACAGGCAGAACGACAGCAGCAATGGCTTTGCCTAAAGCGGGGACAGTGAGATGGAGGTGCCAGAGAGGTCGTGCGTCACGAAGACGGAGATCTTGGACACGAAGGTGCTGACAGTTCCGTATCTCCACAGCTGCATCTCTACAGTCAGCAGGAAGTCTCTGGGCTCCGTAATGGGTCGCTGAACGGAAATCGAGCCACCGGAGGCCGACCTCTCGGCGCTGAAGTGGCCCTCCTCATCACCACTGACGATGGCCAGTTGAATGTTGTCACCGGGTACGACGTTGGAGAGACCCATGCGGAAGATGTTGGCAGGCACAGGGATATTGGTGGGGAAAGTGAGGTGGTAGTGGGTTATTCTCAAAGGCAAGGCCAGGCACTCGCTATTCTGATCGCAAGGCAAGCGTTCGCAACGACTGCAAGATAGACAGAAGACAAGACAAACGGACCAACAGAGGGACACACAGAGAACAGAGAGAGAAGAGGGTTACGTCAATGCGGCGCTCATCATGCGAGTGCCTCAGAACTAGCAGCATCAGCAGGGAAGACTCCTCGCTACCCTCTACAGGGCTGTCCAGGAACTGTCATCAATTCTTAAAAAAAAAAGTGTTACATTTCCCACCAATTCCTCACATCGCCACATTCCAGGATGCATCCCATTGCTGTGGAATCTTTCACAGATTAATACCCATATATAATGCAACACTGCATTTTTCAACAACTGCTAGTCAAGTTGCACCAAAGCCTTTGCTTTGCGATACATATCTGGGTCCATGACTCTTGTGTTGGGACCAAACAACTGCTCATACTTTCATAACCCACTTTGTGCCCAGATTGTAACGAAACTGAGTGATTTTCAAGTAGAAATGGCCACATGAAACGAACACATGATAAAAAGATGATAACTTTCTGGTGAAACCAGTCACACTGGTGCAAAATATCTTAACGGAACACCCAGAAAAGCCAGAGGAACCAGAGGTACATGAACAGCCTTGGACCTGACAAGGCCAGAGACTGCATGTGCTCATTTGTTACTGGCACTGTCACCCACATTTATGGAGACATCTTGGGACAAAGACTGGAAAAGAACCTCAGCAGGGAGGATGGGTCAGAAAGTGACACGAGACCAGGGCTGATCTCCAGGCTCACAGCCAGAGGACCAAAGCCTGTGGCTACTCACGCTTCCCCGGCACGGCGGTAGTTGGGCGGACAGTCAAATGACAGACACCGGAAACCTCCTTGTACATTGAAGCAGCTCTCTGTCACAGAGCAGCTGTGGGTTCCAGTGATGCACTCGTCAATGTCTAGAGAGAAAGGAGGTGCATTCATTAAGTCAACAGGGCACCAGCCAACCATCATCCTCATTTCTGGCAGTTGAGTGCTTTGAGAGGATTTCTTCTCCATCTTAAGGATGGAGTACTGTCATACTATTCAAGGTTCATGGTCCAACCTTATTCACTCTTTTTCACACATCCTACAAAACCCAATTACATTCATGCCACTCCTTTCCAGCTTGACCAATATAACCTGGCCCCATCCACATTTAACTGTTTATTTATCCAGTATCCTGCCACCCAGCTTTTCCACACTCAAATCCTCCTGAATGGTCTGGCATCAAACCTTGTACATCCCGGCTTAATCTTGGGCCATCCCAATCTCATACCATTCCCCATTCTCATTCATCCATATTCCTTCTTATCCCACCTCCCTCCCAGCACAGTCAAGCCCCAAATTCAGCCCCCGCCTCTCCCACACCCAAAACAAAAGAAAATGTGTAGCTCCGCACCCTGGCAGCTCCGGCCGTTGGGCGCTAGGCTGTAACCAGACGAGGGACAGGAACACGAGAAGCTTCCAGGGGTGTTGTGGCAGCGGTAAGCACAGATGTGACCTCCGGTGGGGAGGGCACATTCATCTATGTCTGAAGAAGGAGTTTAGTGATTAACCCACTGTCTCACAGTTGGCAATGCTTTTTAGCTTCATTGTTCATACTGTGGATGTTGTCGCTACATTTCTTACCTTCGCAATTAACCCCATCCGTATCACTGAGTTGGTAGCCACGGCGACAGTAGCACTGGTAGGAGCCATACACATTGGCACACTCCTGACTGCAGGGATTACTGTCACATTCGTTCACATCTACACAACACAGAAACGTTTTTACAACTTCAGACTCTACACTCAGTACATCTCTGTGCACACAACATCAAACTCAACACCCTATCAACACCACGGTCACCATGGTGTCACAAGCGCTGTACACAGTATATTGCAACAAGGTGAAGTACATTTTTGTTGATTTTCTTTCAGAGATTTATGGGAAGAAAGCAAACTATGTCTGCTTCAGTTACGTCCAGCTTCATGCAGGTTGTGGCGCTGTTTGATGGCGCTAAAATGAAGCTTAAGTGCTGATAGTTACGCTGAAATTCTAGATGTGTCTTGTTTGCTTTTTCTCTTTTATTGGGTGTATTATAATGTCAAAGTTCATTGCTCAGCTAACCAAATAACTGAAGCCTTTAAAATATGAGCAGCAGATCCTTTACCGTCACAGTTCCTGCCATCCACGGCGAGTCTGAAGCCAGCTGTGCAGCTACACATGTAGGACCCCAGGGTGTTCTCACACTTGTGTGCACAGAGGCGTCCAGGATAATGCCGGCACTCGTTGTTGTCTAGTATAGCCAAAGGACAGTGAAGCCAAGCATTAGTGTCATGGAAGATAATGTCCAGTGCCCCCTTAAAGAATCATCCGGTAAACCACCCCGGCCTCACCCCTACACACACACACACACACACACACCCTCGTACCCTCGCAGGTCCGGGTGATGCTGTTGTAGATGTAGCCCACACGGCACTCGCAGCGAAATGAGCCCACCAGGTTAATGCATCCATGTCCACTGCAGGGTGCCTCAGTTCCCTGACACTCATCAATATCTGGGAATACAGTCACAGTGGGGTTAAGTCTCTCACCCCCCATCCTCTGAATCAGTGTTTCCCATCCTGGTCCTGGAATACTACCTGCCAGGGTGTTTTAATTCCAACCTGACCTTAATTAGCATCAGGTGTTTCTTAATGGCCTAATAAGGAAGGTGAGAGGTTGTAAGCAGCGTGGGTTTGACTGAAAACTTTCTGGTAGGTGGTACTCCAGGAGGAGGATTGAGAAACACTGCCCTAAATGCTTTTTGTCTGTGATGGCTCCCTCTAGTGGACAGGACAGGACTGACACGTACCCACACAGCGTGTGCCCTCCTCATTCAGATGGTACCCTCGTCCGCAGTTAATGGTGTTCCTCTGGCAGATATAGGAACCTACGGTGTTGAGGCACATCTGTCCAGGGGGGCAGGGCATTGCCAGGCTCATACACTCGTTGATGTCTGCGAGAGGGTGAGAGGAGAGAGACCAAACCAGGGGAGAGATGCATACCAGAGAAACCGGGCTGCTGCAGCTAGCCTCGCGGCACTGCTGGGTCCTATATCAGGACTCACCAATGCAGTTGCCAAGCGCCTCCTGGATGAATCCCTCCCCACACTGCTCGCGTGGGATGCAGCGGAAGGTCCCCTGCAGGTTCTTGCAATCCAGGTGTGGGGAGCAGTTGTGGGTCCCCAGCTCACACTCGTTAATGTCTGGGGGGAACAACAGTTGCTGGGTGAGAGGAACTGTTTCCAAAACAGAAAGTCCACCCTCCTAAGAAAACAACCTTCTAATTTATTTATTCTGAAATAAATATTAACATTAATTTGACCAGCTCTTCAAAAACATTGAGCCAGTGACATTAGCCAAAGCAAATGGCAGAGTGCCAAAAAATATTACAGCTATTGTGATATTTGTTTTTCTTTTAAGATCTTTTAGTCTGTTAAAGGAAGAACATCATGCTTTTTAGTCCACTTGTTAGTTATTGCCTCTTTATTTAAAGAAACTGACTCATTATAATTACTATTTAACTATTTACTAATAATTTGTTCTTGAAGCATGTCCCTCTTTGGCAGCGATTTCGCCAGCAAACAGCAGGGGGCGCCCAAACCCACCTTCACACTTGTTGCTATCGGTGAGCTCATAGCCGGTGCCGCAGCTCACCTCCCGCTGGCAGCGGTAATGGCCAGCTGTGTTGATGCAGCGCTCACCGTGCAAGCAGTAGTGGGATCCCAGCAAACACTCATTAATATCTGTGTTGGAGGGACGGACCGTAAATCAAATGCAATAGAGATATTTTATTCATTCCGTACATTCCGCACATTCCGACTTTCTCTCCATGAGACACACAGACATATATACAGCGAGCTTTGGGGTCAGAGCACAGGGTCAGTCAGTGTCCAGCACCCCTGGAGCAATTGCGTTTATGGGCCTTGCTTAGAGACCCAAAGGTGGCATTACTTTGAAGGCCACGGGATTTGAACTAGTGACCTTCTGTGCACGGGCCCTAACCTACTGAGCCATATACCACATCTGTTACTCACTACACCATCAACCGCAGTCAATGTAACTAAGAACGCACAGTCATCTGTAAAGCAGTTTCCAAGGAGATCAACGTCTGCTGCATCTCCTGTAGTGTGTTGGGGCCATTCAGAACTTACCTGAATACTATTGTCTTTAATGTGAGACAGGAAGCAACCACTGGCTGCACTTACCTTCACAGTTACGGCCGTCTGCTTTTAATTTGTACCCTTTGAAACAGGCGCAGATCCCGTTGCCCTGGCAAAGCTGGGGACACTTGGCAACTGCCAAGCACAGGGAGCCTGGTTAGTGCTGGGCATTACCATTAGGATACCCCCAGTGAAGCACTTAAAGATGGCACAGCCCAAATCTTAGGAGGTACTTTCTGACAGCCACTGCTGTCACATTTAACTGCGAATGGGATGTCATTTAACAGTTAATTGTCCATAATTTAATCGATTCTATATTGCGCTTGTGCGCAATGCTCTTTCGATTTACCGAAACGGCTCAGGTCCGACAAATACAGATGAAATTGACAGTGGTTTAAAATGTGCCTCGTCACAGTAGCTGTGACAACGCGGAGGGGCCAAGTTGTACCTTTGCACTGATCACTCTGGGCTGGGTTGTCCACTCCACTGACTGGCTTGCTGTTGCCTCCAGCGTCTGTGTGTGGAAAACATGAACTAAAAGCTGAACCTCCCCAGGAAACTTTGGCAATTTGTAGAATTTCACACCGACAGCCACCACTGGGGACAGCTATGCTTCCACTTTTGAACCATATCAAGCTGCACCCAAAGTTTGCCCCCTTGGTGTATCATTCTAACCTTGCTTTTTGACCTTGAGAACTAAGGTAGTGATGAATTGCTCTAAAACAGTGACTCAGCTATTTATTACACTAAAGAATGTAAAAAATAGTCAGGATGACCTAAATCGTATGACAAAGTTCATTGTGACCAACAGGTTAATGTTTTTATTTGCCTTTAGTAGAAAACAAGAGGTTAGAAGCTCTTCTTGGACCATCCAGTATCTGCTTAATAACTCACAGGAGAGCAACACTGCAAAGAATCTGATAGACTATGGCTAAGTTTCAGGAATTTAGCGACTCTCTGCAATACAGAACATCTCTGTACGTAGATGTTTAATAACCTCATATCATTTTATCACCGGACTGGGAGCTGTCCGAGGAACAGGAGTGAACAAGGCATGGAAAAAAGGCATGCATCGCTACACACATGGTGGAGCGCTACAGGAACTCATGAAGAGCACACAAAGCGTCACACAGAGTCGCAGAGAGTCACAGTGGGGTCGGACTGAATTCATGACTCTAGAGGTGGGAACACCACGCACTGAGCAGCCTTCTCTTTTGTCCCAGCAGCATTTACGATTCACAGACTACCCTCCTGTCTTTTCGGTCATTTTCACTGCGGTTACCTGACGCGGTGCCGTTTTGGTCCTCAGGGCCCCCATCTCTACAGCATGCCTGGGACACCATCTTACACTGGTAACCCACCAAGAGACTGTAGTCGCATTTCAGGCCCTGGTCCTGCAGGAGGCGGCCCAGCAGGCAGCAGTCACAGCACATCTGGGCAAACGTATTGAGGTTGAGGTGTTGGAAGAGGGAACAGCCATATCAGCAAAAAAAAGATTGTTTCCATGAAACACTCATGTTCCTCAGTTGTGTGTTATTTTGCCTTTAATTTCTGTTCAGTTGGTTCACTTTTTTGTCTATTCTCTCTCAATTTAATTTAGACTCTGGAGAGACGATATCACGCAGCTTGTCTGGGAGGTCCTGGGTATACCCCTCGGAGGAACTGGAGGAGGTGGCTGGCTCCTCTGCTCAGACCGCTGACCCCGTGACCAGGACCCAACTAAGCGGCGGACAATAGGTGGATGGACTTTCCATTGTGTTTCTGTGTTTCTCTATGTGTTTGTATTCCAATGTATTTCTGTGTCTTACTTCGTGTCTCTGTTCCAACATGTTTCTGTATTCCACAGTTTGTTTCCTGTTGTGTTTCTACATTCCATTATGTTTTTGTGTTCCTTTGCGTTTCTGTTCCACTATGTTTGTTTACTGTTGTGTTTCTAGATTCCATTATGTGTTTGTGTTCCTTTGCATTTCTGTTCCACGATGTTTGTGTACCGTTGTGTTTCTGCATTCCTCAATGTGTTTGTGTTCCACTATGTTTGTGTATAATTGTATTTGTGCATTCAACTATGTGTGATTTCACTATTTCGATTTGCTTCTGTGTTAGTGTCTAGAGAGTGTTTTGCGTACCCTGGCAGTTTTGGTCTCACAGGAGCTTCCAGACAGCAGTCCTTCACAGGCCCCCTGGTCCTTGGCCATGTTAATGCCCTGGTTACAGGATATGTCCTCTAATGAGCCTGTACAGCACTGCTCCTGAACAATCCTGCAGGAAGGGGGCACCATTATCACTTTGAACCAGAGTGGGGAGAGTTGCATTTATGAAATATGAAACTTTATGAAAAGTTTATGAAACTTTATGAAATATTTCACACCAAATTGCCATTTTTATAAATTGCTTCTTGGTGCTGGGGTCACGATCAGTACTTTGCAGCACCATGTAATCTGTCCACCATCTAGACTGCTGTTTGCATTTACAATGCAGAGAATATGCATGAGAAACTGAGGATTAGGGCTGAAAAGTGAGCAAGGTAACTGTCAATGTATAAATCTGCTGATTGCTGTTTGGTGAATGTAACACAGAGACAGGCAGACAGCAATCTGGAATATTGGAATGGCTGGAGCAGGCGTGGGCCCCTGAAGATCACTAAAACAATAAAATGTTAGGCTTCCCATTGCCTCATACCTGAGGGAGACAGATACACAGACAATCATTCTCATGGTCATTGTGCTGACGTTCACTGGTCTGTGCCCCTCCCTTGTGGTTATAAAAATGGGGGAGTGGACATTATATACCTCTCTGCTTTGAGTATCAAATACATTTTTTCCCCAACTTCAGTCTTCGCTTTTTCATAACCTTGATCGCTCTATAAACAGTGTTCCCACAATTCCTTTTATGGCCAAAGAGATTTTTCATTTCTTTGCCAAAACCCTTATTTTTTCACATAAGAAAAATTTTCCTCAGGTCTCTTGTCATTCCCTGTTTCAGACTCGCTACTGTTTCACGTCTGAGGTATTTCCCGAATTGTGCAATATTCACTCCCCCGCCTCAAAATCTGCCCACTTTTTTCACTGGGTCCAGTTTGTGAGAATTCTGAATTAGACTGATTTCCAGGATGAATACTTCAAGCATGAGAGGCCTGGTCCTTGGCTGAGGACCATCAGTTGCCCAAGAGCCTTGGCTGCTGTTAGTATTATTTCTGCTACTAAGACCAACTGCTTTCAGTCAAGATAAAATACTGATTCTGCACAGTCACCCTGGATTTACCAGCAAGTGGAGGAGGGACCTCCCAAAATCAGTTGGGCTTCCCACTAAATGACCCTTTAAAAGGAGACGAGGTCTCATAAGATAAGATGAACTTTACTGATCCCAGGGGTTCTGGATACAACCTTGGGCTGGCACATGACTTAACGGGCTAAGCAGTCAGCCACCATCACAACTTTCCCTTTATGGGGCAGTGGTGGCCTAAGGGAGAGGGAAGTGCACTTGTGAGGAGAAGGTTGCTGGTTTGATTCCCCAACCAGCAAGGTCCCACTCCCCAAGCACTGCTCCCCAGGCGCTGCATTAGCTGCCCACTGCTATGTGACAATGTTGCATATGGGTTAAATGCAGAGGACACATCTTGCTGTGTCAACAATGGCAATTAATCACCTTCACATCACTTCAACCTGACCTCCACCTTCTGTATCACAACAAGGGTCTCTTCACGCAGCCTGGTGAACTTTGGAGTTCTTGTGTTAAGCATGATGTCATCATTAGGTGACTCAGCTGCAGACATATATACTTGGTGGCCAGTGCCAGTAAACCCATTAGGTAATAAAGGAGGCCACCAAGGGCACCATAATCTGAGGAGATGCTTACTTAGCAAGTAAATTTAACTTTATCTTGCAAAGGTGAGCCACTGGTAAAGCTTACAGAAGGGGCCACATGGGCTTGAACTGGTACAGATTATGGCTGAGCACATCCAGGTGGACCTGCCTGATCCAGGTCATACACTGTGACAGATGAGTGCAAGAGTGACCCGGGCCTCACCTACAGCCATTGGTCTCAGAGATGAGAGGAAGAGAGGTGCAGTCCTGTTTCTGAGCCCCTCGCTGCCATCCATCTTTGCAGCAGTCCTCCAGTGATATTGCCTGAGTCTCTGAAAGATGCACGCACACATGCACAAACACACACACACACACACACACACACACACACACACAGAGAAGCACATTACTGATCTACAAAAACAGTAAGCATGCTCACTTTCACACATGTTACTGTTCACCTGTAAGCCCCTGTAGTTCCACAATGAAGATTTAAAAGCTACTGGAAAATCTGGATGGAAAAGAAACCACAACCTTAAGCACAAGATTATTATTCTTTCCTTAAAATCCAGAAGCTCAGTGACACTCAGGCTCTAGGTAAGTGGCACCTATGTAGTTCCTTCTGTTTTGGCGCTTTTCCACAGGCATACAGGAACTGACCCGTAGCTGAGCCGGATCATGAAGAGAGACTAGTCACTGCACAGTTCCAGCTCGCTTCGATTTTCCGTGGCAGAAGTGTCGACTCAGTAAAGGTGTCGCCAGGTTAGGAGAATGACGTAGAACCAAGGAGCCGCACATATAATGTCCTGTCCACATGGTGTGCATCATCATTTACCATGTTTTCTTACCATTTTTTTTCTTTTGTTTGTTAATATGTGCTCATTTCCACCAGCACATGTGTAAAAGCCGCTGTGTCATGACAGTATCAAACGCCACCAAGATTAGCATCCCCATGTGTAAATTTGCCATGAATCCATTCCATTCACCTGCTCTGTAGTATTTTTGTAAGTAGGAGTCAGAAAATTTCATGTTCCTACTAATAACTACTAATAATTAATAATATATAAAATATGACGTTTTCCTTCTGATAGTCCACGTTTAGCGATGCAGATCACTGTTATGTCCGTGCTTTCAGCCAATCATATAGACTCGACGCAGCTTGGTTTGGTGACGCTTTCAGGTCCTGTTGTTAGTGGAAAAACGCTTTTGTTTGTCTGTGTGATAACCATGAATGCTTTTTGGGGGTTACTTGCATAACCATAATCTAGGGTAGGTAGTGTCTATCTCAGTAGCATCAACAAGCAAAGGTCTACAGCTCATGATGAGACAGTAACATCTCCGTCAATCAGCTCTGTTTAATCCTCTGCCTTTATTTTCATTAGGATGTGAAGCAGAGCCGCTGAGCTTGGTCACGTGTGATGTAATTCCCAACTGGTGCATTTAGCCGGCCGCGCGACGACCATGTTTATAACACTGGCTGCGCAGCCAGGCTGGAACTCACGCTGTCCAGACAGGTTTTCAACAAAGTTTGTGTTAATTTTTCCAAGCGAAGAAGCCACAGCCTGGCGATCACAAGCATCCCAGCATCCTGAGAGAGCAGCAAGCATTAGCCACCCAAGTAAAAATCAGCACAGAAAATTGACATATTTACCACAGGTGTGGAGCCTGGACTGTCCCTCTGTCATTTGGAAAGTGGCTCATTTCACCAAAATGCTCTGTGTGAGACTAAGTACAAAACCAGCCGCCACCGCTAAAGGGTATGACTGACTATTTCACATAGCTGATTTAATTTTAGTTTAATTTCATTTTTAATGTTAAATTACAGTTTATTAGCACATTATCCACAGAAAATCACATACGCAATCACACATGAAGTAAACCAGAACCTCCCCCCCCAGGCATGAGTTTCAGCTGACAGCCCCCACCCCCCCAAGCGCCTTCAAAAAGCATTTTAGACAGCCAGACTCTTTCATGTCTCCTGCTGGTAACTAGATGGATCCTTTGTTGTCCTAAATATGGCCTTTATGATTCAGTGTTGCTGGATTACAGGCCCCGAGCGTGAGAACACCGTAAACGCTCATTAGCTACACCGGCCGCGCCTCGAGGTGCACAGATCACCTGCTGATGTCACTTATGAATGAGACACTGTGTCAGTGGTGTGGAGAGTGTCAGGGCTGCGGGGATGCATTTGGGGGGGGGGGCACACTCACACGTATTGGCCGGGGTGGAGGTCATCAAATTTGTTCACTGATACTGCAGAACCTCTTCTCCGTATCACTTTTAACATTTTTTTGTTTGACTTGAAACCCAAAAAATAACCCATGTCTCTTGGGGCTCCAGAAATGCTGCCACGGGCAACCGCAGGTCCCTCGTTTGATACCATCTTCAGCTTATTGTTCCCACACCATTTTGACTACCAGACATGCAGGAAAACTTTCCTCTACAAGAACAATTTGGCCAGCTATTGATCGACAGTCTCACAGCTTGCTTCATACATGAAGCACCCAAACACACACACACACACGCAGCAAACATGCAAGCGAGATCTGGATTAACAGTATGGATTTCAGCTCTTCACCCGGACCCTGCATGAAACCAGGCCCAGGATGGCGTCTTCCTGTCCCAAAGAGTGGAACAACACAGTCTGACGCCAGAGGCTTCCGCAGTAGATAACTACAGCCCACTGAGCCCCACCACTCCGTTCGCATCCTCTGGATGGGTACGCCTCAGGGCTGGAAGCCGGGGGAGGGTCTGGGTCTGGGAACTTTGAAAGGAGCTAACAGGCTAAGTTGTAACTGGAATGGTCCCCTACAGCAGATAACCCACACCAGCTCCTTTCCAAGACATCCCACAATGAGGGTACAGTGGAATACTGTTCTTGGAGATAGCGTCAGCCTGGGCAAATTCTTAGATGTATTTCTGAGCCTATGAAAACTGTCCATGATAATCAGGCGTATCTGTCCTCTGAATCTGAAATAATCACTCTGCATTTCCCCCTAACTAGCTGGCGTTGAGTCTGCACCAAGAATGAATTCCAGAGGCTGGTGTCAGCTACTCACTGCTCAGGTTTCGCATTTCAGTCGGTGTCTGATTAGTCCCTGAAAGGGCAGGCAAGGCAGCTTACCGTCCCACTAATCTTGGGACACGTGTGGGTTTTGCTTACCCAAATCCTCCCTGGTATCCAGGACAGTTCAGGGCAAACAACTGATTGGTCAGATACTAATTCCAAAAGACACCAACATGTCCTGGTTTGGAGTCCAGTACTGGGAACTGAATGGTGACTGGTCCATGCTGATGCCTAGAGAGCACCATGCCATTCTCCTTCTCAGAGTGCCTACTGACTGTGACTGTACCTCTACCGTTACCCAGACAGCATGATCTGCTTATCTTAGTCCTGGCTGAGAGGTCCAGCCGCTCCATCCACCACCCACCCTCTCCCAAAGTGATCCCCATTAAAAGTCAAATCATTCTGCACGTCGCGTCAACAGAGGAGTCCTCTTTAATCCTTTCAGCAGTTGACAAGCTGCAAGTGCATACTAACACTCACAAAATATAAAGAAATTCTTGTTTTGTCTATAGCCTGAAACGTTCATAAACTGAGGTAACTACACAAGCAAAATCCACTGTATTGAACCCAATTTATATTCTTAATCTTATACTAAATGAATCAATATATTTATGCATCATACATTGCAATGGCTACGGGTTGGTGCAACTTCAGTACCAGATGTTCACATCATGCGAAAATGTGACAGCGATAAAGTGATTGCACGCCTAAACATTTCTAATAGGTACACATACGCAAAACCTTCTAAGATTCGTTCATTTCCTAAAGATATTTCAGTCATCACCGTCATTAGAGACATATAACACTCATTTAAAAGTCTGTGATATAGCAGTCTCAGAATAGAATATTGTAATAACTTTTAAAATTTAATAGTAAGTGCATAGTAAGTATTAGCCTACTAGATAACCTTATCACTCCATATTCCGCATTCTTCATAAAACGCGGGTTTGACACGATAAATAACTTACATACCCGTGTTTTTTAAATGAATGAACCAGATATAGATGAAAATTTGCGCATCACTTTTGAGGTGATCTCTTACCTTTTCGTACGAGAAGGCAGCATAAAGAAAATAGTATCGATATCCGGGGTCTCGCTGGAAAAAGCCGCTGCGTGTTGCCGAAAGGACTCATTTTAAAATGTGGTTATTTTACCAAACTGCATACGATGGTGGTGCCGCGGATCCGCCTCGGACAGACAGCTGTCTGAAAAATAAAGGACCCAGACTGGCGGTCCACCGATGCTTAACACAGCGGGACCGTCTCACAAGAGGGGTCTAATTATTTCATCTTGGCTCGCCCTCTTCGGGGGGCCCAGCGGGGGCGAGCCTAAGTGCCCCAGGAGTCTGCTGGCTCTTAAGGCAATCAACAGTTTCCAAGTGTTTTAAAACAGTCACCAGCAAGTAGTTTTCGTAGTTATAAACTGACAAATAAGTACATAGACTAAGTACATAAAATAACATATAGCCTGGTTAGTAATACTGTACTAGTTCATAAAATTGTCAACGTGTAATTTTGATAATACATATACATATCTACATACCCATAAATACCGATCAGAAACTGAAGTTTAAAATATGCACCAATTTAAATCGATGAATGTCTGCGGTGAAATTGGGTATAAAGGACTGGATTCGGGAATGTCGGGACCGACAAGGAATATATCTTTTTCTGATATTGCTGTATATGGAGCAAATAAATCAATGGATAATGCACTTGACTTGTGGAATTCGTGGTCTCAGTAGTTGAGGTTTCTTGAATATTCTAGCAGGCTTTACCATACATTTCATTGACGTGAATGTAACGTAATATTTATAGCGGTTCTCTGGATCGGTGAGCCCATGTGGTAACAAAAACCAACCAAGTCCTAGAGCTCAAACAGAGACTTAGTGAACGAATGGCTGCGGTGAACGTTAAGACGCTGCGCTCACAAGGAGCTCTTTAGACACGCAGTCTAAATATATGGGAGACTTTCCCTTAAACGATTCATCAACCTAGCAGCAACAGCAGGCTACTTTTTGAAGATTTACAACAACTAGGCTAATACAATAAGCAGAGAATGGAATGATATAGTACAATATATTACAAATTATGTGTTTTTTATTCCTGTTATTACAGATAATCGTAGTACGAAAAGAATATTCATATCCATATTCATGCTTTTGTCCTAAAAGCTAGGCTGTTTTCCAGGTCTTAATACTATAGCCCAGTATAAACCTTTTGTTTTGGTATGTGTACGACTGAAAGGTCATTTCTACGGATCTGCCAAAATCAAAATAGTCTATTTTCTTCTCTTTTTTCCCCATTTCAGGTCTTTTTAAGATGAACATTGATTGATTTTTTTGACTGACATCACCAGTCTATAGCCAATATCATGCCAGAACTCCCACCAGAAAGAAAGATGACCTAAAGATTTCTAGGTCATTGGGTGAGCGTTGCTGATCCCACAGGCCAGTTATAATACTGGTCACCCCTTGCCTTTGACTATTACTATGTAAAGAACAAATGAAACACTGACCGATTCAACAATTGAAAAGGTATCTGAAATAAATATCTGGGGCTACAGAGCATTTCGAAAACAAAAAGAACTGATGTCACAGATGCAGTTTTATAGCTCAAATTTAATGTAAAGGTGCTTTAAATTTTACACCCCTAACCGAGCTTAGCCCAATGCTACTTTTAAAAAGCGGTGCAGTAAGAGGAACACGCATACACCGGCGCTACCCGCCAGCACTGGAGAGGAAAGCAGAAATCATCGCTAGACGTTATAAATTGTCTGATACAAGCAGGGGCTTTCTGCTCTTTCGATTGCTACTCTGGGTCTGGCCAGCACTAATGACGTTTTAATGAGATCCACATGCCCACGTCGAAAGGCAGCCACCCCAGAAATGCTTCCAGGAGCTCACCGTCCTTGGTAAATACAGTATTCCCTGGGACCGGTCCAGGCCACTGGTCACAATGGCACACCACAGGCGACTCGTTTTAAATATGTGGCGACAGCGACTGCTGGCTGAGGCGTCTAAGGACGGGGGAACCGAATTGCTTCTCAATCTGTCTGCTTGAGTCTTTAGTACCCGCTAATTAAGCCTGTGTTTTTTCTGAGGATTCTGAAAGTCAGCTGAATTGTTCGATGGCTCAACAGTGACATCATTGCCAGCTGTTGGCTTTGAACTAGCCATATTCTGGATATGGGCACAGACCCCTAACCTACACACTGGCCTTCAAACCTTTATGGAACAGCATGAATAAATATTAGGGCAAGCAGATTGCCTCTCATCTTGAGTTACGGAAAACTACAAAGACTCACCAAAGATGCTTGTCTTATCCGTGTCTCTGCCGGGGACACCAAACTGGATTACCATATATGGCTTCACAGATGCTTCGTAACAAGAAGCAGACTCAACGGCTGGTCAACCAAATCACCACAAACATCTGAGGAGTACCTAATGTTTGTGGTTCTCCCCAAGTACCCAGGCCACCCCCCTCAACCCATCCCTGTAAGCTTTTAATGAGAAACAGTCAAATTGAAGCAGGAAGCCTTGAGGTAAAAACAATTATGGCGGCTGAGGTCACATTTAAGTGGTGATAATCTGTTCTGGGCCACTTGGCTCTTCTGGAAGCTTGGCTTGACTGTATCCTGTGAGGCCATGGCTCACTGGACAGTGTTGGGCTATAGTCAATCTCTTCGAAAAGCCAACTGGATTTTTAGTTAGTGTTTAGTTAAATTAGTGTGTAGAAAACCCCTTCAATCTGCTGAAATTTTAAATCTCTTATTTCAAATTGGTCACTATTGCTCATTTGTTATTTTCATATAAGAAGTTTTTTTGTGGTTTTATGGTATTCTTATACTGGTTACATTTATTGACGTTAAATTGACACACAGGCTCTCCTTCACAAAATGACCTCTTATTGGACAAAATTTGAATGGTTCCCTGCCATACTGGGCAAAACCACTGTTAGAGGAGCCAGTATAAAAGTGATGTACCACAGTATAAGTCAGGAATCAAAGTACTGCACAGGTGTTTCCCAAAGCACATTGGCCAGACCACTTGCAATTTGCACAACATTTTACAGTGGTGGGAATTCTATGGATTTATGCATTTTTTAATAGAAAAACTTTATAGTGGTTGCACCAAAACCACACCTCCCCATTACCTTATGGTCAGATACGTCACATACCCACAAGCAGTTTGTTCATATGCAGTTTAAACTACCAAGGAAAATTTAATAGGACTACATTTGCTCTCTTGTCTAAGCAAATAGGGAATTGGGGAAGATGTTTGCAGGTCTGCAGTTCTTTCTTGCACAACCTTAACTCAGGTTCTCAGGTTTCATAAATCTGGTTTAATTTCTCCACTGTGTCTGTTTGCTTTTCCATTTTGGACGGGCGTTCTCATAGCAGATACTCCGCTCGGTGTGTATATGATGTCATCCGTCTGCTGCCGAAAAACAAAAAAAAACCCGTCCTCCTGGATGATCCGCCTTTGCGGAGTCATTCCCTGGGCCTGGCCGATGCACACGAGCCCGTACAGCTGTGTTATTGCAGAGTTTTCCCTGACTCTCCAAGCTCGAAGGAGGTCTGTGTTCTGTCCGCCACGGGGCCGCGAGGGGCGGGGCTTCCAAGCAGCCCTACCTCGGTTACCACTCCCTCTGAAATTTCAGCGTTGTGAGAAACCATTCTAGAAGAATCTGTGGGCCTGCCGCTTGCGTAATGCCTTGCGTAGGCTGACTGCGGGCAGGTGGTGCTTTTGGACGGCAGCACGAGGTGAGGTGCCTGAGCACCTTGTAAAATATAGAAATACAGAGATACCTTTAATTTTTTTTCATTATTTTACTATGTACTGGGGTCACTGCAGTGCTACTTTCAAAACAGATCAATCTTATCCAATCCTCCATTAACCATCCCTTAACAGGGAGATAACTTATGTGATTAAAAGATTGATCTGGCCAATTTCAGTGTCTTAAGCATTACAGCAGACTGCCACTGAAGTGGACATTTTTCAGTACTTCAGATATTCAGTGTTTGCTTTTCTATCCAGTCTTGGGAGCATAAACATGGCCTTGATGTGACATAAGATGAACTGGGGCAGAGGAACAAAAACAGCAGCATAAATACACACTCTCTGGTCGTTGAGAATTGCATTTGGGGGGAATGGGGGGCAGGCTCCTTAAGACCTTGCCAAGGGAGAGCTGTGGATTGAGTGCAGGTGTTTCAGTTGCTCTGTAGAATACGTCTACATGTTGGACACCAATGTTAAATGTTAAAAACCCTTTTTATCACGTTTGTTTGTAGCAGTTTTTCGGATGAGACGATGTTCAATCGGACTCCACATCCTCACCTTTTACACCTTCATATGTGCAAGTAACAGAATATCTCTGGCTTTTGCGCAAATTCGTAAAATACTTCCCTATCAACTCCTCCAAGCTCATGCACTGGTCTTCACTTCAGTCTTTTAAATGTCCAAAAAAAAACCTTCAAAAAAATTCCAGTGAAACTGTGGAGATATTCCTGTTTATGTTCACGGTTTCCCTACCCAGGTTTTACAGCTTAATTTTTATATATGGAAATATATATGGTGAGCTTTCCAGTAAATTCCAAATTAATGTTGATCAGTTTTAGCTGGAGGCATTCTGGGTAACGTTGTCCATCAGTACAGAATCTGCAAAGTAGTGAGATTGCTAGATAAGTTCCATCAGTAGATCAGTACATGGAAAACACTCAGCTCTAAAACACAGCAGCTCTTCCACATCAGAGTGACGTATAAAATTGTACTGACGCAAGAATAAACAATGGGTTCTTCATAAACAAGATAAAAAATGGCCTTTTGGGGTTTTGGGACTCATTTTGTTGACATCTTCTCAGGATAGAGCCAGTCCAAGTGGCCATTTGGTCTCCAGCCTGCCATTTTTCTGGCCTTAGTGTCCTCTGAGACTAAACAACGCGCCAGGGGCGTCCCCTGCCTGGTGCTAACAGTGCAGCTGGGCCCCTCATCTGTACCACATGCTAAGCCATAGTTGGCGCCTACTTATCTCTCACACCGGTGTCAGCAGTAACTAATCTCTACTCATTCGGCTTAGTTTGGGATCAGTTCACGTGTCAGTGGCATTTCCCCCCATCGCTGGTATCAGACCCACGAGGATGCTGGGATATGTACTGAGAAAGAATAAGGTCCCCTGTTTGTCCTAGAAGGGTGCACTGAGGATGCTCTGAGGTTTGAAAACAAAGGCACATAACACAAGGGTTTTGGAATGGGCCATGTCCTTATTTGGGCTGATTTTTGGGAAATAGTAGACAGGAATTAGGCAGGAACGGGACAATGGAAAACTACAGTCCGACGTCCCATTTGCTGCCACTGGGATGTAAGTTTTCATTGTCAGCAAACCAGAAGAAAAATTTTATTATACATAGTTCACTGCATGAAACATCTAAAAATTATATTGCTGAGACTGAAAAGGAGATCTCTAATATTGCTTTACCAAGTCCAAGTTTTATTTCAAATGTTTTATTAGGACAAAGGTTTTTTTTTTATTTCAAACATATTATTAGGACCAACATCACTGGCGTGCACAGATAGAGACGAGGTGGTGCTGAAGCACTTGCCCTTTTGCCCTCAGTCCAAAAAAGTGCCC
>JAODKM010000058.1:29918732-29929602 GCA_026780845.1 Petrocephalus sullivani | reverse complement strand
ATGTTATTTGAGTCCAGGTAATCTACCATTTTCTCTTTGATTATAGCCTCCATAACTTTACCAGTTATGCAAGTTAGACTAATTGGCCTACAGTTTTAATGGATTACTTCTATCCCCTTTTTTGAATATGGGTGTTATGTTGCCATGCTTCCAATCAGAAGGTACCATACTAGCTAATAAGGATTTTTAGAAAAGCAAAGTCATCTTTTTTAAAACTCTAGGTAAAATGCCATCAGGGCCCGGCGATTTATTTATTAAGCTTGGCTAGGCTTTGTAGCACCTCAGCTTCAGTTATTCATATATCATTCGAAGATGAAGCTGGATTAGGAATGATCGTTGGTAAGCTATCCATATTTTCTACAGTGAATACCCGTGTAAAACAACCATTAAACTCATTTACAATATCGATTTAATTATCAATTGTAAAGCCCTCACTATTCTGCAGATTAGTCACTACAGGTTTTATAACTCTTTTGGAGTTGAAATACTGGAAGAAACTTTTCTTGTCATCTCGCCCCAGGGTGTGGCCATGGACCCCCAGAAGCTGGAAGCTGTGTGTCATTGGCCCCTACTGAGGTTTGCCAATTTCTACTGGGGTTTTATACGTGGCTTCAGTACAGTTGCAGCACCACTGACCGCCCTGACCTGTCCTTCTCCTCATCACTTTCATCTCATCCCAGAAGCCATCAACGCATTTCAACAACTATGTCACCTTTTTACCACCGCTCCTATCCTCCTTCACCCGGATTCCACCAAACCCTTCATTGTGGAGGTAGACGCCTCGGATATGGGTGTCAGAGCAGTCCTCTCCCAGAGAGGTCCAGACCAGAAACTACACCCATGTAGTTTCTTCTCCAGGAAATTCAACCCCACTCAGCAGTATTGGAGGAATGGCATCACTGGCTCCAGGGCAGCAGTAAACCATTCACTGTCTGGACCAGACCACCAGAACCTCATCACCATCCAGCACGCCAAACAACTCAACCCTCAGCAGGCGCGATGGACACTGTTCTTTGAACAGTTCGACTTCCATCTCTAATACTGCATGGGGTCCAAAAACACCAGGGCTGATGCACTCTCCCGCCAGCATGAAGCCGACGCTCCCCGGGCAGACCCCACGCCTGTTGTACCCACCACCCGGGTCATCGCACCTCTTTGGTGGGATTTAGAAACCAGGGTACGCCAGGCACAGACCAGGTACTCCACCCGGAGGACTCTACGCCCCCACCTCCATCTGGCTGGATGTCCTCTTCTGGGCTCACTCCTCTGCTCTAGCGGGCCACCCTGGCACCAGAATAACCCTCCTGTATCTCCAACGCGCCTTCTGGTGGCCTTCCATGGCCTGCGACATCCAAGAGTTTGTCCGGGCCTGTCTAGTGTGTGCCAAGGCCAAAACCAGCAATCAACTCTCCCCAGGTGAACCGCAACCTCTCCTGTTTCCTCGTTGGCCCTGGTCACACATTGCACTGGACTTTGTTACTGGCCTGCCAGAGTTGGAAGGGAAAAATACCATACTCACCATCGTTGATCGCTTCTCCATGGCTGTGCATTTGGTAGCCCTTGCCGGACTCCCATCAACCATAACTACAGCTGAGCTGATTTTAGAGCATGTAGCCCGCTTGCATGGGTTCCCCAGGGACATCATCTTGGTCAGAGGGCCTCAATTCACCGCCAGATTCTGAAAGGCCTTCTGCTAACTGATCGACTCTACCCGCAGTTTTTCAACTGATTACCATCCACAAGCTAACGGTCAGACGGGGCGGACTAACTAAGAACTGGGGCATTACCTTAGATGCTTTGTCGCAGATAGGCAGTGCTCCTGGGCCCGCTGCCTCATCTGGGCTGAACTCTCACATAACCTTTACACCTCATCCACCACCGATCTCAACCCATTTGAGGTATGCCATGGTTTCTAACCTCCGATGTTCAATCATCAAGAACCAGAGGTTGATGTACCGTTGGCCCAGTAGTTCTTCCGCCGGTACCGGCCACTCTGGACTCTGGCCCGTTCTGCCATCCAAAAGGGGCATGAGAAGAGGGGACACAGAGGAAACACCAACTGGGGGAACAAAGGGACCAGGAGGGAACACAGGAGACACAGAAGGACGAAAAGCAAACACAAGGGGCACAAAACCAGGGGGCAGGAAGGCAGAGGGTGGGGGAGAATGGGGAGCCCCAACGGGCGAGGGGCGGCAGCCGCAGAGGCAGCAGGCGACCACGAGGCAGGAGCATGAGTGGTCCCCGAAGGGGGCGAGGAGGGAGACGGAGGAATGGGCAAAGGAGGTGAGGAGGAAGCCAAAGAGGGCACCCAAGCAGGCGAAGAGGAAGGCACAGCCGCTGCAGGTGACCGTGCAGCAACAGCCGGAGAAGGCACTGCCGAGCAACAAGGTTGAAGGGGGGACCCCACAGGTGACCAACGAGGCATCGGAGGGGGACCCGCAGGCAACCACCAAGCAGGAGTCGGGGGTCACACAGGCGCCCCACGAGCCATAGCCAGGGCGACCGAGGGCGAACCGGGAAGCAGGGCGGGCGGGAACCAACCCCGTCACAATTGTTCTCTTCCTTTCCCAGAAATGGAAAGGCGGGACCACTGCCAGGGATCTGCCCCACCATGAGGGTGACGGAGGATTGGGTGTAGGAACCTCGGGGACAGGAACCTCCGGCGGTGAGCAGGGCGCATCTGGAGATGGGTGGTGCTCTGAGGGCGCGTCTTTGTGCTGAGCAGGGACCACGAGGCACCACCACACACGCTGCCGGAGGTCCCTAACGCACCCCATTCCAGTCCAGGTGATGACGCCGCTGCTGTGCGCCGCTCATCACCTGGACTGGAATGGGGTGCGTTAGGGACCTCCGGCAGCGGAGCATTGGGTGTGGCAGGGACCTCCAGCAACAGAGCGCTGGGTGCGGCAGGGACCTCCGGTGGGCGATCCCCTCACATTAGCGTTGCCTTTATCGGGTCCAACGCTGAGGGGAGGTGTCCTGGGTGATGGCTGTAAACTCCTGCCGCAAGTGAGCCAAGGATGGGCAGTCTCGCGAGCATCTCACATCGCTGGGTCGTCAGCCAGCTTCCACCACAGCAGGTGAGTTCCGGTGCGAACATCGCCGGGCTCAGAATTGGGAGGGGCTCATCCCGACACGCAGCTGGCCAGACAGTGGAGAGAGAGAAGGCCGCCAGGGAGATCACGGGAACGGGGGAAGGCGTCACAGGAACAGGAGCAGGCGCCACAGGAACAGGGATCGCAGGAATGGAAGCAGGTGCTTTGGGTGCCGCCATCCTGGGGATTTTGAGGACCCGCGGAATGGCGTCCTCCACGGACCTGGACCCTTTAAGAGCTAGGCGTGATCCCCAGAAAGGGGGAGGTGCAGGGAGGCGAGGGCGAACACCACCAGATTTCGGGGCAAACACCATAATCGGGAGGGGTTCCTCCCGACACGCAGCAGGGCAGGCAGCGGAGAGGAAGGCAGCCCCTAAGGAGACCTCTGTCGTCTCCTCCCGTCTCCGGCTCTTCTGCTTCTTCTTCCACCTTGCTTTGGGCGGCGAGGTCAGGGGCAGCTCCCGGAGGTCCCGACACAGACCTAGGGGAACTCCGCTGTCCAGCTCCACCCACCGCAGCATCGCCTCTGCAACTCAGCTCCTCAGCTGCAGAAGATTGGAATGGACTTCCTCCACGAGGGAGGCGTCCATCCATGGGTACATTTTTTCCAAAATGTCCCGGTTCTATACCGCTAGGGTGCAAGCCGCGGGGTCCGCCCGAACCACCGGCTGCTGCAGGTAATACACAGCCTCGTCGACAAGACCAAGGTAGTTCGTCTGAGTCAGCTGAGGCTTCTTGTTCAAGAGTCCTGTCATTCTGTCACGGTAAGGGAAAGGGCGCAGGCTGAAGTTCCGTACAAGCTCTTTATGGGCTTTATTATGCACAGATAGATTTGCTTGTGGACAGTAAGGCCAGAGGCTTTATAGTGCTGCTCGAGAACACGCCACACTGTCTTCATTATCCTGAGTTATTTATTGAGCCATGGGGCTGAACGGGAGAAAGAGACTGTTCTGGTTGTAACTGGGGCATGAAAGTCCAGTTGGCTACTCAGAGTGATATTATATAAGTCTACTGCATCATTAGCTGATAAAAAAAATTGTATGAAGGAGATGCTGAAGATCGGCAGTCAGAGTTGCTGGGTTGATGTTTTTTAAAGTTCTAAAACAGATTTGACGCTCTGGCTTACTAAGAGGAGAAGGAGATAGCAGTTCCGTGAAAATGGCCTTGTGGTCAGATGCACCCAGATCATATGCATGCAAATTGCTGAGAGGGGCAGAGTTGGTTATAACTAAATCAAGAGTGTGCCCCCTGGTGTGGGTGGGAACATCAACACTGTTCCGGTAACGACAGAAGGGACAACTTCTGTTCATTATGATAGAAGACTTAAATGCCACCACCGCGACCTGTGCTGCGGACTTTCTGGAGATAACAGTAACCAGGAGGACAGGTCTCATTTAAAACAGAAGACGCATCAGGTTGATGCCAGGTCTCAGTAATTCACATCAGATCCAAACTTTTGTCAAGAATGTGGTGGTATATGAGGCATGATTTGTTTGTGAGAGGTTGTGCATTAAACAGTTCAATTTTGGTAGATGAAGAAGCAAGCCTAAGTCTCTGTATTAGCTGAAGGAGACTGAAATCCACTCTTTGTTTTTCATCCTACTCCTGCTCTATCCTGCATATGGGTGATGTTGCCATGGAAATTCCAGGGCTTTTACTCCAAACTGAGGCAGCGCTCTGATGACATGTTTGGAGAGCCCCGGAGTGTGTAGTTGTCCAGAGAGACAGGATGGCATGATCCGACTGGGAGTAAACAAACTTTCTGCGGGAGTCTCTGTGAACATACCGACGCCAGCAAAGAAGTCCAAGTTTTTTAATAACTATTATGCACGATGGACTTGTGTCGTTCTTGAATTTCATGTTCAGAATTATGTCATGTTCTACCATGCTGGCCCATCCTAGCTTTTCCTGAAACACCTTAAAGCTGCAAAGCGTCTTAATCTGAGCTTGTTGCCTAGGAGAGAGGTGGTTTAGATCATCCACTGCAAATCAACAGCACCCCTACTTCCTTTGACAGTCTCTCTCACCTCTGCACCACCTCATATAGGCCTTGGCATTTAGCTAGTAATTTATTAGAGTCACTTGGCAACATTACCAACAACACCACAAACCTCTTGACCATAAAGAAGCTCAAAGGGGGAGAATCTGGAGGAAGCTTGAGACACCTCCTGATAGACAAAAAGCACTGATCCCAGTCCGTACCAGTGTCTGTTACAAACTTGCACAGCATCTGCTCCAAATTCTGATTAAATTGTTCTACCAGACCATCAGCCTGGGGCCTTTTATACCCAACAACTTATACACTAGTTTTAACACTGTGGATGAAAAAGTAGACCTCTGGTCGGTCACCGTTGTCTTGGGCAAACCTCCTTGAGAAAAGAGATTGACAAGGCAGTTAGCAACTGTTCTAGCTCTAACTGTCTGGAGAGGGAAGACTAAAAACTCGGGAAAACCGAGTCTGATGCATTCCACTTGCTGAACTCGGATCCAAGATGGAAGCCTCCAAGAAAGTGGCTCTTGTGCTAGCTCTTTCGGAGTACGAACGGCTCCAAGCGTATGCCGTTCACCGTAGCAACACATCTATTGACTACAATAACGCTGTACGGTGTACACAGCTTACGAAGTTGACTCAAACAGCACTAAAGTGCTTAAAAATGTAAAATATCAGAACACCACCTACAGTCTTTGCACTGGGCAGCCATCTTGAATCCAAATCTTGTCACTTTGGGCTGCCCCAAGCTTTTGTCTCGGATTTTCGGGAGATGGGAGCGCGCATGTCGTCACTTCCGGCCTTGAGACTCGGAATCCGGCTCGGATTCCGACCTCCCAAGGATAATGGAACACACGATTAGTACCACAAGCATTTTGTCCAGGGGAGGGCCATCACAGTTCCAAACTGCAACATATTTGCCATTTCACTGAATAAACAGTAACTAAGCTGGTCAGGGTTGTGGGGGGGGGGGGGCATTTCTCCAAGAACAAAGATCAGACTAGTTTATCATAAATTTGTAAGATTTTTATGGAATTGAAAAGGAGGATAATGAAAAATCAGGTCAGGATATCAAGAATATCAGTGGCTTTGGTGATAGAGAAGAATACCACGGGCTGCAAGGAGTAATCAAGTCAAGCCAGAACCTTCCCTTGAAGCACAAATTAACAGATTGACGGGGTCTTATTTTGGGAATATTGTGGGAAGATCCAGTGCATTGGAGAATACTGTAATACTTAGAGGAACTGAAGATAAAGAAGAAGAGGAGGACCAGTAACACGATTGATAGACTGAGTCATCACAATAAGAAACATGCCATTGGGAAGCCAGAAAAGCTATATAGAAAACAGAAAGCTCTGGAGCCACGGTGCTAATCCTGCTTGCACAGTAGAAATCACCAGATGTCAACAAATTATTAAATTGACTGAAGAGTCATCCTGTATTTCTGCAATTGTAACTGGAAGACTGTAATCTTTATGCATAGTTCAATAAAGGTACAGGTAGTGTGGAACAAACAAATCCAAATCACAAGAAAGACCCAAGGCAACAGAACCAGTACCGCAGGACCCACATGCAGAAACCAGATCCTGATTCATGCACTCAAGATGGTGGATAAATCAAAATTTCACAAGGATCAGGTTCTATAAATTATTCCAAATTAACCCAGCTAATGAGCTATAGGTGTGCTTAGTATTCGGAGGGGCGGAGCAGAAACCGACTGCGGGTGGCTGGATGGAGACCCTGCTTGACACAAGCATGAGACAGTCATATAAATATTAAATATAAAATATTAAAAATGTGTTTATTCGTTTTCTTTAATTGTTTTTGACTGTTTATACATAAAGCACTTTGAATTGCGACTGAGTATGAAATATGCTTTTTTTTGTGTCCTTTATGCGTGTGTGTACGTTTGTGTAATTTCATTTGTCTGACTCATTTTATATACTCAAAAGAACAACAAGATGTTAGTTATGATTAATCACCTCTGGCTGTTTTCAACTGTGACCCATAAAGAACATAGCACAGGGAATATATACTTGGATCAAAGGTAAGGGAATACATCACTTATTAAACCTGGCAGCTGTTAATGGCATCCGTCCTCTATTCATCCAAGTTGGAAGCAAGATAGAGGGATGAATGGCAGTTCTGAAAAAAAAAATATATATATATAAAAGAAAATGATAAAAAACTGTTATATGTAGAAAGAATCAGCTGTGGCTATGTAGTTTAGGAGAACAACAGAAATTTAAGAACTGAACACTGCATTTAAATTTTTAATTATGCAACAGCTCATTTTTCCTGTTAAAGCTCTCTCTCTCCCGCCCTCATCCCCTCCCCAGGGATGGACTTTTGAACTAGGCACGCGCTGCATCATGCTCATTGTGGAAGATGAATTTAACCCCTGAGAGTCACAGTATTCCTCTTAGTGATGGGAATAAAATCCCCCTTATAGGGCTGGGAACCTATGGAGACCCCCGCACAGTAAGATTTATCTTCATTTGCCTTTTTAATCTTATTCTTCAGTTTACTTTTTCAGTAATTTTTCATTTTTGATTGTACTAGTGACTGTGTCCCTATACTGATTAAGCAGTTCTTGAAGACAGATGGATGATTGTAATGATTTAAATGCATTGCTTTACATTACCTGCACCTTCATAATTCCTTTACTGTATAATGAATTCAAAGAACATGCAATGCACCTTCATAATGCATTCATAAGCAGCATACTATAATATACTAACATACCTTAACAGCTTTAATAAACATACATAATATACATTTTTAACAAATATTATATGATAATAGCAAACATTATAAGCATATCATGTTCCTTATTAAGGTATATTAAGCTGTTATGATATGTTATGGTATGTTAGGATGTTATGGTATACTTACATGCTGCTTATAAATGTTCTATTTAATGCATAATGAATGCATTATGAAGGGGCAGTTAATGTAAAGCATTACCGAATAGGTCCATAAACTTTGCCTGAAACCACAGTTCACAATTGTAGTATTGCACATGACACACTAAGATATCAGAAGTGAGTTGTATGTGGTTGTCATCGTATTTCTTAATTTTATTGAAAAACTGGTTCACTCTGGCACAAATACTGTCCAACATGATCTACTGTATCTCTCAATGGCACATCTTAAAGTAATGGAAGGTATTCTTTCTGGATTGATACAGAGGTAACACTGCAATGTGCTTTAATGGAAGTAAAAAATACATAGCACTACAAATGCAATCAGTTGTGTGTTTTCTGACTCCAACTGGAGTAACATCATGACCATATAGTTTGCTCTGGCTCCTCAAAATTCTTCGTTCACTTCCAGTCCCAATTTCACTGATCCTGTGTTTGCCATTCGCAGAACTACTTTGCAATTCTTCTTTTGGTATATCCCATCATGCCATATCTTTGAGATATTCATATGCATAAAACTAAGAGCAATGGTTGGGGTCCAAGTACAGGGTCAGGCCATTTCTCTGGTGCCCCTGGAGCTCTTTGGGTGGGTGGGGGGGCCCTACGATTATGTGGCTATTGTGCCAAGGCTCTAACCAGCAACTTTCTGACCACAGAGAGGCGTAACCCACTGAGCTGCACACCACCCCTTGATCTTGGCACGCCTTTCTGACAATGCCATTGTGTTCAGCTAGTGTCGATGATAAATGCTTCTTCTGACAGACACCCAAAGGAACGGCTCATGGGGCGGTAAAGGTGGCCATTGATGCTGGATACAGACACCTCGATGGTGCCCTGGTGTACTTCAACGAGCATGAGGTTGGTCAGGCGATACGAGAGAAAATTGCGGACGGCACTGTCCGGCGAGAGGACATCTTCTACTGCGGGAAGGTTTGCCTGTGATTGTTTTTCGCTCCTCCATAAGCTAAAATGAGTCTAGTTACTAGACTCACTAGACTAGCCATAGCCTCATTTTACTTGTTCGTAGCTGTGGAACACCTTCCATCCCCCGGAGCTGGTGAGACCTGCCCTGGAGAGGACCCTAAAAACTCTGCAGCTGGACTATGTGGATCTTTATATTATTGAACTCCCCACGGCCTTTAAGGTACATACACATGGGTCTTCTATAGCCAGACTTTTGCCTTAACATAAATGACTCACATATTAAAAATATCAGGACTTAAGGGTAAATATAGGGTTATGGGCAGGCCACATAAATCCTAACCAATTGTCAAACCAAACCTAATATAATATTTATTTTAAAATACTGCAGAAGATCAAGATTTTCTTTCATTGTTAAAGCTTTTTTGTATCTGAAATGTTACCACTTACACTTCTCACCACATATTGATTCATATTTACCATAATGGTGTAGATTTAGTGGAAAATTAGCACTTCCAAACCAAAGGATGTTGGCTAACTGGGCTAAGTGAGCATTAAAGGTATTTCTCCATGGACTGGTGTTCAGATGTGGTACTCCGCTATGCTAAATGTAACCATGTCAGAGATTAAATCACCTGTAACCATACAAGAGATTTTCATTATACAGACATTGTCCTTCTATTTACAAACTGCTTCTTCATGGGAGTTTTACTGTTTTGAGGGTAGAATGAAAAATGAATGGCTGAGAGCGATAACCAATCAGATTGCAGAGGAGGTGGGTCCAAACAACTAGGAGGCTGGATCAAGACATCTGTTTGGTTGGTCTGATATCTGACACGAGATCTGATATTGGTTATCTCTCTCATTTTTTCGTCTGTTCTCAGAACATCTTAGTGTAAGTAAAACTCCCATGAGCATGGAAACTCATGTAATAGTAGGACAAGGTATTATTCTCATAGCATTGCAATGAGTTCTGTTCTTTCCAAATGTGCCCAAATTGAACACCTTTGCCTTCCCTCATAAAAAAAAAAGTTTGCCAAACTGCAGATATTCCTTACCTTGGAACAGGGATGTTTTTTGTCAGTGCTGAACAAAGAAATGCCTGTTTCATCCACAGCCTGGAGATACGTTTTACCCCAAAGATGAGAATGGAAAGCATATTTACCATGAAACAGACCTATGTGCAACATGGGAGGTGAGCTATATCAGAGTGCCCTGTGGGGTCAGTATACTACAGGCAAACATACATCTACAACATGGTGTACTGGTTTAGGGAACCCTCTTAAAAATCAATTAAATTTAATTCAAAAATACTTTATTTGTCCCGAGAGGGGCAATTCAAGGTAAGCAGATGAGGAAAAAAGTGCACACACATTTATTTTGACAAATACACAGTAAAATACTAACAATCTAAAACAGTCTACTGAAAATATAATAATAATTTAAGACGATCTAAAACAATATCCTTAAAATACTGATAATCTACTTTAAAAAAGTAGTATACATACATACATACACCCAAGCATGTGAGATTAAGGCTAGTTAATGTGCAAGTACCTTAGTAAACTTATTATGTCTTACACTGTTACTGTTCACCAATCTGCTGGCTTCTGGAATAAACCCAAATGCACCCCAAGTACTGGTATACTGTATAGGGCTGGCCATTCCTGCAGGTAACATAAACAACACACCCCACCAAGCTGCACAATGGATACCACCCCCCCACCCCCTAAATGGGCTTCAACTGGCCCTGGCCATATATGCACACGCTATATAATACTAAAGGAATACTCATATAGATTTAGCTAGGCATCAGTCAGCTAAGTGTGGATCTTACCACCATGGGCGTAGTTAGGCCATTTATAGGGGGGCTTTAGCCCCCCTAACATTTGTACTCAGCCCCCCTAAAAATTCTCCGTAAGCTTTACAAAAAGTTGTGA
>JAODKM010000058.1:29852486-29873892 GCA_026780845.1 Petrocephalus sullivani | reverse complement strand
CTTGTATATACGCAAGTTATTATATTAATATCATAAATGAACGATTATTCGACTAATCGCTAAAATGCAGGAGTGTTGGTCGACTAGGAATATCTTTAGTCGGGGGCAGCCCTACACAACAGTTAAGCTAAGGTACATTTTCTTAAGAATCAGAGTGGTCAATATTGGTCTTATAAAAGCATACATATTTGGCATCTGCCCAGCCACTCATTGGTGACCACATCTTTCCTTCTCCCATCAGCCCCAGAGCCAGGTGCGACAGGGGAGCGAGGTCTCCACTGGCACCGACCGTGCCCTTCTCTGGCACGTAGGACAGACAGGATGCTGTGGGAACATTCGGGACACTGGTTACCCATAATGCCCCTACCCCTGACCCAGAATGCATCCAGATGCAGGCCCAGCTACTGGCTGTAGGATTTGGGCTCACCATTGAAGGCATCTACCATCCTCTGCAGTGTCTCCCAGGAGATGCCACTGTACCCCTTGGCCAGGACGTTAATCCTCAGGGCAAGCAGCATTCGGGTTCGCTCAGGGCTCAGCGGGGCCCCTAAACCTGTACTCCATACGAAAAGAGCACTGTGACCACCTTTAGTACATTCTAGAATTTATACTCTAATCTAGGCTCTACACATAAAAGGAAGACTACAGTGACCAGACCTGCACTGCACACTCAGGTTAAGCAGAGAATAACAACAGTACACCTACATTCTTTCACTTACACTCAATGCACAGGTTGGCTCCAGTTTCTCAATTACTAGGATTTATTTTGTTATTTATTGTCCATTTAAATGCCCACCAGTTTATAATATCAAATGAATGGAAAATAATGGATAAACTGAGTTTAAACCCGGCAGTGACACCAACCCAGTGATGCTAAAATCACATTAAAACTATAGTAGTTGTGTGTTTCTTAAAGTAAAAGAATAAGAACAAAACAGAGACTCACCAGCTGAGTGCGATCGGACCAGGTTTTCCTGCAGCTCCCTTCAAAGTGAAGAACACTATTTTCTGAAAATGTCTGCTGAATTCTTTAATTACAACACAAAGTGGAGGCAGCCCAAAGACTCACTTCAATTTGCTGACTGGGATCACAGTCCTGGCGAATTTCCCAAACCCAGTTGTGATGCCGTATACAACTAAAAGGAAGTCAGCATTACAAGGTCAGTACTACGCTGCTTGTAATAAATTGACCAATCCATTTAGTTTTTTTTCCAAATGCCCTGTGTCACTTCTGCCAGGGTAACTGTGGGCTACCATGTTGTTTACTTGCCAGTTATTATGTTGCGTTGTGCCCTCCCCCTGTTTCCAATGTAAAATTAACAATTTCATAAACATCCATATCTAAAAATTGACTATTGGCGACACATAATCCCACCGACTCATGATATTTTCAGATACTTTTCTGTTCTTCATTCAGGAAGCTTCTATCTCACACAGTTAATGGTATAAACATGTCATTACATTTTACCTTTTTAATGCAAGCTTAATCCTTCAGCAGGTCTACTTCCATGGGAACAATTTGTATCTTTAAGTTTTCCCAGTCTAGACCAACAGACTGATCAACTTTTAGTGCACCAATTTTAAGGGACACTCTATATGGGAGCATTTACCCACCCCTTCCATCTCTCGAATGCCTATACTAGTGAAAGTGTATTTGAATATCTTCTTGCATTAAGAAACATAATGATTTTTTGAGTTTTGGATGGTTAAGTTGTTTACGACAACACCTGAAATGCATCTGTACAAGCTATACAAAGGTCACACATTTGCACATGGGTGATGTCACATCTGGCGTCAGAAGTAAGATTCTCTTTTTGCTTTTTGGTAAACATGTTCTTTGACATTTCGCTGTTTGCCTTTGAGGTCGACCTAATCGTTGTATAATAACTACGTGGTTTTGGCTTTTTTTTTTTAACAGTGGTCTGACTTGGAAACCATTAAAACACTTTCCATCGTTTCCTGCGGGAAATTCAACTGTTTTAAAAGATCAAGGTACCGTGAAATCTCCTCCATTTATTATACCTTTGTGATCATTGACAATGGTGTCCAGAAGCTCCCTGGCTTGCACAACCTTAACCTCCGTCTCCGGTGTCAGCTGGAAAAAAGCCACAGGGGGTGACACCTGTTAATCTGAAATCTAAAATCTAAAATTAAAACGAGTAACAGAAAACCTAAAAAATTCGGGACGCGTGTGACTGCTAAGCCTACCTTAATCTTGTACAGTCCCTTTCCTAAATCTACAAGATCTGACGACGTGAGACTGTTGCCGTCCAGATGAATATACTGGAGAGAATAAACACTGGTAATTAATCGCTCGTTCAATAACACGTGTTGTAACTTCCACATGCTTTTTATGAATAGACGGAAAGTCTCACGCTCTCTGGCTCCCGATACGCTGCTGTTCTGTGAACTGTTAAAGGAAAAACCCTTTGCAAAGCCTACAGGATAAAAACGATTTTAGTGTGCCAAATTCCTCACACCCACAGCCACCGTCTCAGAATCCCAAAAGTGAAGTAATGTCCTACTAATACTATGATTAATCGGCAAGGATACAGGCGTGAGACTCCAGGCTGGAAAGGGATAAAGTCAGGAGACATGGTGTCCCCTTCGATCGCTGTAAGGGAGACAGTCACATCAGACACCCTTATAACGCTATGGGGTTTATACATGAAGCAGACCAAGGGGCATGGCTTTTAAACAATGCAGTAAAAACATCATATGTGGAAGATTTGTCACATTTGTTCTGACTATATTGAGTCTAAGGATGCAGATTACCCAGTTCGACAAAGTCGTTGTCTTCCAGGACATCCTCTACGGTGTCGTCGGGGTCCAGCAGCCCTTGTCCTTGGCACCTCCTGGCCACAAAGTGTGTATCCTTGACGGATTTGATCCCTCCGTTGTCTGGTTTGTTCTTCGTGTAGCGCTTGAGGGCCTCAAAGCCCAGCCACTGGATAGTGTAGGAGGGGTCTTTGCAGGGCACCGTCAGCCATTCGTCCCGGACGTGGACGGTAAAGCGAGGCATATCGTGATCTGCGGGGACCGCGGCTCTGACTCGCAGCGGTCGCTGTCCGAGGTCCTGTCAGCATGTGAGGATCAACGGCCAAAGGGGCCGAGTCATCGATCACATGTAGACAAGTAAACCAATCCTTACACCAGGCTAAGTCAACCCGTGCTGGGGCACTCGCAAGGCTAAGGGCGCTGGAGGAGGTGCGGAGCTCACCGCGTCTGTCTGTAGGTGGCAGCACTGACCCGGGTTTGGCGAAAGCGATCTGTGTATGAGTTCATTTAACACTTAATACCCTCCCTTTTAAACGTTTGTTTTCTATTTATACTTGGTGGAGTATCTTAAGGACACTTCCAAGGACTTCTTGGAAATGGGTGGCAAACTAGTTAATCTGAAAACTCCAATTTTGTTTAGATCAGCAGTAGCCTATGTACATATTCGGCATCTTCCATAGCTCTTACAGATCTAAATGATTTCAGGTTTCACTCCAAGAGTCTTTCGCATTGTAAAAACAAAAGAAACGATTTCATCTTTAAGATCTCAATTTTTAATTAGCTTAAAATGGCATTTATAACAGTAGGTCTACTAGTCACATCGCGAATATTACACACACACACACAATCGCGTTTGACTGTTTTGCTTTCTCATTACTTTTCAGACTTATCTTGCGTGAGTGTGAGAGTCAGACAGCGTGATCTTAAATGTGTCATTTTATGACTAATATTGGACTGCACAAACTTATTTTTGGACACCACCATGCCCAGTTTAACGGTTATATGGCTGTGCAATGTAATGCAAAACAAATTCAAATACTGATAGCTAGAAATAATCGTTTTAATTATTTGAGACAACTGATATGTAGCAAATAGAGGCCAACGACCTGACACGTTGTTCAGCCTGTTTTATTTTAACCAGTTTAAAATAAATTATGAAATGGTAGTCGTTATAGCCCTGTATCAGGGTAACAGTTAACAGTCAGCCGACTGGTTGCAGTTTGTGTCACAACGAATTTTCATAATTAGGCTATTGCCAGCTACGGGTCTGTACGGTCTTTCAGTATTTCCGCTTCTGCTTTGGAGAAACTTAAATTTCCGGCCAAACAGCTCGACTTCCTCTTCGTCTGGTCAGTCAAAACCAAAATAACACTGCACAATGTTGATTTTCACCTTTTATTTGAAATGCAAACGGCAGCAAAGCAACCCCAACTCTATGTAAAATGCGCATGCTAATTATTTATAATATATAAGCTTAGATTTCCGGCTTAGTTTACTTTTTAATAATGCGTAATTATAACACTCATCTCATCTTGGCTGCAAGGCTAAATATCTATTCCAACTGCTATTAATGGCATGCTATACTGTCACTGCACACCCTCCCTAATGCATGAGGGTTAATGGCACGCTTTGGCGGTGGCGCTACGCGGCTTTGCTCTGCGGCTGGTCTACGTTCAGGTCTTTGGACACCAGAGCGACGGCGACAGGGTGCATGCAGGCGCGGTGCTTCAGGAACACGCTGACCGCCTCCTGGCGGAACTTCTCATAGCCGTACAGCTCTCTAGAAGACAGCGGGGAAGGGAAGGAGGAAGTTGTGTAAGTGTTTCTACATGCATCTACCCCCTCCGTAACACGAAGAATCCTTGCATTACTCCAAACAAATGTTTTGCAATGACGCTCTTATCAAGAGCTAATATTTGATTTTACAATGTGCATCAAACAGATTCGTCAATATGGGAACTGCGGTGGGTGATTGGAGGGGGACAAAACACATAGATACAAACGTGTCATTGATTCTGATTGCTACTGAGATGCAGTTTGGCAAAAAACCACGATTCTTATCAGCATGATTATTGACATAAGGTAACACCTCTACTGAAATCAATGTTCAAGTCCCCAGGTAGTACCTGAAGAGGGGGCGTGTAAACTTCAAGCGTCCTTGTTCAGTTGCCATCTCAAAGGCCAAAGGTACAGCCTCCTCCCACTTGGCTCTGAGACAAACCCGCAACCACCTGGAAAACACACATGATGGCACCTTAGAGTGACACCCACACATTTAATCACCAGGAAAACTCAGACAGCTGCCTGAAAAAGCCTAGTATGTGAAAACATGCACACACACACACACACACACTTCCACCTGAAAGGGGCCTGGCTAGTAACACACAGAATTGGCTGTTCATGCAAATATTTAAAAAATAATTTGTTACAATTGTACCTTAGTCTGCTTCATAGATTTAAAAACATCCATGGAATTCCATCAAGTTGATGTGGTAAATGTGCAGGAATGCCTGTGTCTGTAGTTACATTTCTCGTCTTACAGTTTTTCTCGATTGTTTGAGAATATTTCTCAAATGATAATTGACGTTTGTGTCGCAGTGTGCAAGACGAAGGACTCGAAGGCAGTCAGCTGGCAAACAAAATGGGCTTTTATTTAAGTGGACGGGGGCAGGGAGACAAACAAGACGAGAAGGCGAGTGCCGGGAAGGACACAGGCAGACAGATGGAGTGCCGCCACTGACCGGACTGGGACTGAGAAGACAAACAGGTACTTAAACAGAAAGACTAACGAGGGGTAACAAGTAACAGGCGAGGCTCATCAGGGCCGTGTCAGGGAGGGGCCCGCAGGGTCAGGTGGTCATGTCACGCAGGACGTAACACAGTAATCCTCACACCATATCTCCTCTGCACAGGGAACACCAGTTCTCATTGCTACACACATTTCCAAATGTTATAGTACATATATGCTGTTACAATTGTCATCACTGGCACAATTTTCAGTTGCTTTAGTCTTGTTAGTAAAAATAGATTATGTAGTTTCCCACTCACTGACATTTTGACAACATAGTCCAAGCATTTTGTCCCTAATGGTTAAAAATATGTTGATTGTACTTTTCATTTTGGTGGCACTAACTAATTCATTAGTGAAATCATTTGCTCTTGAGACACAAGTTAATTGCTTTGGGTTAATGGCTTTTGCTGCTAAACCATAGTGTTGTGCAATATGCATGGGCTGGTTTGAGAAATGCTCTTATAGTCTTGAGAATGTTAAATATGCTTCAGCAAATGTTCCAAAGCAACTGAGGCAAAAGTGTAAGTCCAGTTACAAGGAAATTTATGAAAACAGCATCAGATGACATGGACTGAACCAGTGAATGCCACAATTTTGAGTTCATCAATACAAATACAATATGACATATGTGACATAACACTTTGTGTGATAAAAGTCTCAGATAGGTTTGAAACATACCCAATAAAGACCACTCTGAACATTAAACTTCCACTTGGAAATATTTCTAAGGTACCTTCCAAGGGTAGCTTCACAAGACTGGCCTTGAGGATTGAGGATTTGAATCCCACTTCTGCTACATCTTTCCACTGTTGCACTGAATTCCTCCATGTGTAATTAGGCTAACACACCTCTGTAAAATGCCCATAGTGTGTGAGAGTGTATATGAGACTGACATCCTGCCCAGAATGGAAGCTCATGGGAGCTTTACTTTTTTGCACAAAAATGTTCTAAGGGCAGAACAAAAAATGATTGGTTCAGAGAGACAACCAATCAGATATTGTGTCAGATGTCAGACCACCCAATCCGATGTCTTTACCCCACCTCTTCTAGTTGATTGGACCCACCTACAATCTCATTGGTTATCTCTATGAATCATTTTTCATTCTGCCCTCAAAACATTTTTGTTTAAGTAAAACTCCCGTGAGCAGAATGGACCCTGCACAGGAGAATCTCCGGACCCTGACTCCACCCCTGCAACACCATACTCTGCATATGTGAATAGAAGAATGATGGTTGGATGTATATTCCAAGCCCTGAGACTCTGAGAATACACAAACTACAAAGGAGAGTATTTTCTCAAATGACTGGTGCCAGGGTACCTGAATCGTATCTCAGAATTTTTGATGGCGTTCAGGTTGTAGACCTCCTGCATCCTTTTTACATGACTGAGAGGTATTGGCTTCTGGAGAGACAAGATGGAAACAGAATGAACACACACCCCAATCCCATCAAACGTGGTCATGGTAGGGGCTATAGCAACCACCCCAACTTACCTCATGCAGCAGCAAGGCCAGAAACTCGATCAGCTGAGGAGACGAGAGGTTTTTAACGTCAGCTTCGCTGAAGCTGGCCAGGTCTGCCTCAGTTGCCTGACAGAGACAGCGGTATAGAGACGGAAAGAGGAAGAAAAACAGAGCATATATAACTCCAGAGGCACAGTCTCAAGCAAAACTCCCCTCACTGTACATGGACTCGGAAGTAACCAGAAACATTCCAGTGGACATGAGACCAAAGCTGTACCTGGACCCATCTCTGGCAGAGAGCGATGCAAACATCCGCCAGGGTGGTATCATACCTGGAAGGGAAGAGCTTTGATGTTCGGGCAGCATAGGCAGAGTGAGGGATGGGTAGTGTCACCACACACTTACAAATGCTAATTAGTCAGTACATGCCTTAAAATGGGGAAAATAGTCTTGATCTGTGCACAGGTGGGTGTAACCTGTATTACTGCCGAGTAACTGACTAGTGCCTGCAAATATATCTTGCTGTATGAATCGGTTTAGGGTAAAAGCTTTTTGGACAACAAAATAGTAAGAAAAAGAAAATTTGTGGGTGGGCATGTGTGAGACAAGATCTGATGAATATCGTAGGCCGGGCTCTTAAGTCTTACACATTGACCGTGAAACACAGGCTCCGCTCTCAATGTAGTCTTACTCCGAACCTTTGATGAAACTTGAAAGCCCTGCATTCATGAGCTAAACTCGCGCATGTCAGTCCTTTAACAAAATCAGGCTCTGTGCAGCTTGGCAAATATATTAGCTGTGTCCATGTTTAAAAGTGATTTTACGAAATTGATTTTTTTATCTCTAATGTTCGTGTCACTACTTGCAATAGCCAAGACCTATGATAACAATGACATGGTCGTTTTTTATCGGAACATCAACACAAGAAACAGACTAACTTAATTAAGATAGACTTACTGCCTTACGCCAAATAATCTAGAAGATCGGAGCGGACCACAGCTCTAACAAAACTCTCATGATTTTATTCAAACATTAGAAGTTTTTTGTAGATGTATAATGTAAGGCCCGCATTAGAGAGTCTGCTAGAAAGCTCCTGGAAAGCTCACCGATTTTTGACAGGTGGCATTCCAGGTGTGTGCATCCAGCCATTCCAGTCCACTTTGTTGAGGATTTCCTCCTGATCCAGGAGAAAACACACCAATGAGGAACGGCTGATACCAGGCTAGAGGCTCTGGGCTTCTGGTATAACCTGTCCACCTTAAAGGTTGTATATGTATCCTAGGGCAGCTAATGTAGGAAATTTATAGTCTTGAATGCATAACTGGCATTTTGCCCAAAGCGAACCACACAGATGGCATTAAAAGATGGCCACTAAACTACTGGGATGCCTTCTGGGTGACTATCCCTTGTTTGGATTCTGATGGAGTACTGTTTGTGTAACTCACCTTATCCTTGAAGTAGGTGTACAAGTAACTCTTCCACTCATCAGTGCTAATGCTGGAATAGGCAAACAGCTGGATGTAGGATTTGATGAACCCCATAAAGACCTCTGTGGGTGAGTAAAATAAAACATCCACCAAGCCAAGGAATCAGGTCATGTGACAGGGGTACAATCATGACCAATCTCAAGCTTGGTCATCCAAGCGTAATAGTAAAACTGGAGTTTGCAGTAGGATAAAGGGAGATATCTGCTATATGTGAGAAACCGGAAGGGGCATGAGGGTTATGTGGGTGTTTGTATATCTAAGTGGCGGTGGGCTTTACCTGGACCACCCAAAAGCTCTTCCAGGTGATAGAGGAACGCGAAGCCCTTCTCATATGGGATACAGGAGAAGGCCTGATCAGTGTCCACCTCATCCAGACACGGAACTAAGTTGGTAAGGGGGTTCTTCGCACCAAACATATTCACCTGGGAGACAGATGTGTGGTTTTCAAGTGGCATCCCACAAACGATAATTAAAGATATTTTAAAGTGACCACAACTATCACAGAGCTTTAAGGGTCTCTTTAGGTTTCTGTGTGTGCCCCCCCCACCACCTGGAGTGGTCTCTCTGGGGCATGCCCATGGAGCTCTCACCGCTTCCTGCATTTCCTTCCACCCCCCAATGGCCTTGAACTGCCTGTACTGTTCATTCTCGAGGCACCTGGCGATCATCCTCTCCAGGTACACTGTATGACCTTCATTCAGCCTGGCAGGAAGAGGGCAATATGAGAAGGACACTCACCCAATCACAGGAAAAATATTAGCGACAGTGGTTAAAGGCAGCGGCTCACTACACATTGCCATGGTAAAAGCAAAACAAATGACTGGCTTTGAGATGAAAAAGTCTAGCAGCATTGTAATGTGACCAACGACAGATGTTCACTGGCATCTTTATCTTAGCCCTGAGATATTACACTCTCTTTACAGGGATCTTCTTAGAGGCCAGTGACCAATTACAAATAATCTGGCCCCAGAAGACTGGCTAATCAGATGACCAGACACAGTCACAAGACTCTGCTTCCAGCCCAACGAAAACACAACGAAACATTGGTCTGATATACCAGAAGTGCTCCCAGTTTTTGATGGTGACCAAGTTTCCGGTCCAGCTGTGGGAGATCTCGTGGGCAATGACCTGTGGAGGATGACGCAGACAACCGAAGACACTTGAAACACTAGTAGCTGCTTACATACCAGAGGGTCGAGACAAAGGACGTCTAAAGCTTACCCCAGCCAAGGACCTGTCCCCAGCCTGAAAGACAGAAGGAGCAGAAGCCTTAGAGCACAGAACTTCCGTGTCCCCTGGCGCATAATCGGGAAACACTGACGAGTTGTACAGGTGAGCTGCGACGTGTTTAGGTACCGGTCACTCGAGATAAGTTCTACAGGGTGAGAAAAGTGGGCGGGGGGTTCTCACCAGCAGAGTGGGCGTGGCATATGTCAGAGATGGGTTTTCCATGCCTCCATAGGGGAAGGAGGGGGGAAGAAGCAGGATGTCGTACTGCCCCCAGACATAGGGGCCTACAAGGTTCTCAGCAATCTTCAGCATGTTCTCTGTCTGAGAGAGACACACTCAAATTTATACTCAAGAACAAAATGGCTGTGACCACACACTATGATCAACATCTCAGTCTGAATATGACTGTTATTAGAAAATGTGTTCACTTTTAGGAGTAACATTCAACATTGTAGCACTTCTGCATGAACCATGGATTCAGCCTTGAGTATCACCAGAGGGGTAGCAGTGAATTTGAGGCACTGACAATTTCGATGTTAAAATGTCAATAAACTATCCCACTACTTTCAGTCTAATTAAATCTCACTCACACAGCACACCATCAAACCAAACACATGCAAACAGCAAACCAGCATATGCATCTGCGCCTGCCTGTAGTGACATCCACCCACCTCGGCAAACTCATAGGCCGCCTGGTCCACCAGCTCTTTCTCAGACCACACCAGGGACCTGGGCCCGATTTCCCTGCACGACACACACAGCAGGCCTGAAACTAGGTACTGCACAAGGTTAGTAGTCACGGGTCATGCAGGCGTAGTATAAGAAATCTGTGCTGATGATGACTGGTATTTTTAAATGTTTATTTAAGAAACATATGTATATTAGGGCTGAATGATTTATCGATTTCAAATCGAAATTGCGATTTTAAACAATGCAATTAGCAAATCAAGGCTGTGATTTAGGATATGCATTATACAGCACGTCTGATCAAGGGTTTAGAACTGTCGTGAGAACAGTTATGCAAATTCATTCCGTCCTCTTTGTGTGACAGTCAGTCTCACCCATCAGAAGTGCCGTACTCCTCACTCCTCAATCCTGCTCACCAATCAGAAGTGCCGGTTCCACTGCTAAGCCGTAAGGGAACTAACTACCTAATTCATGGTCAGGGATTGTTCACAGCAAGGTCCTATTATTTGGGGTCCAAGCAGCGTTAGCTGCAAGATCCCTAGTGTTTTTCATAACTGGAATTGTTTTATTTTCGTTATTTTATTTAACTTAACACAGTTGCGGCTTTTGTGATAGTAGTTTTATGCGTCATTGTTCTCTGCTAATTTGACCCTTGTGTACGTGGGACTTTCCGGAAACACTTTACTAAGGGTAAAAAAGCGGTTGAGCGCTGTTTGCAAATGCGGCACTTAAAGTGTAAAAATACAATCACTTTACCCTGTTCAGGTTGCTAGAGAATTGTTCTATGGCTTATTAGGTGTATGTTATATATAATTTATGTTAGATTAAATACATTTTCAATTCATATATTTCCATTCTTATCTATGGATTAATGTATAGTGCAGTTCACATTTCAATGTACCGTTGTGCTCAATTACAGTATTTTATGCACATATAGTGAATACTGAGTTTAAAAAGTCGCAAATCAAATCCAAATCGCAATATCTGACAGATCGCAATTCGATATTTTATTAAAATCATTCAGCCCTAATCTATATACAGAGGGAGAAAAGGGATGAAATGGCAAAGCATAACAGAGAATGAGAACGATATTATATTTTATACAATTACCAGAAACTGTAGTGCGCGACATGCATTAACCTGTCACAGTGTAAGAGGACAAACACGCCGCCCTGCTGGCAGGTGGACACATAGCTACAGAGGGCTGGCCCCAGGTCTCAACAACATTCTCTGTGTCTACTGACATTTCACTATAAGTGTAATCATGAAAAATTGTCTGTGCCTTAAAATGCTTTGCTGGCAGCACAGTTAGAGTCATAGTGAGGTGGGTTTAATGTGGTCAGGGGGGCTTAGGGTTAGGGTTACCTGCTCTCCAGTGCTCCAACCACGAGGGCAATCAGGTATGAAGGTATGGGAACCTGCGTGAGTGACAAGACAAAGTCACATGACCTAATCCTGCAGGCGGCTTCCAGTGTTTTATGGGAACCTGCGTGAGTGACAAGACAAAGTCACATGACCTAATCCTGCAGGCGGCTTCCAGTGTTTGACAGCAAAACAAGCTGGTCAAGCAAAAGCAGGAAAAAGGGAGAGAGGGAAAGAGATGAGAGAAAACTTCTTTGACCAGCTTCCTTGAGCAGTTTTCATTCTACGGAATACCGAAACACAGCAAAGAAAATGACAGAAAACTCACCACAAAAAAGAAAATAAACATGAATTAGATAAACCTCTGCATTTACGACTTGCCTATTTTAACAGCTATACTGATAATTAATCTTGCTTAACTATCAGCTTCACTCACTGCTTATTCGGTTAAATTTGCAGCATCACCAAGCTGAGGAAGTCAGCAGGGAGCTATCATCTGTGAACCACGAGGGACTAGTTTTCACAGCTCAGGCTGTGAAGTTTTTTTTAAAGCAGTATAAATGCGGCCATGATGGTCTTACAGTAGAAGATAGTATGAGAAAAAAGATAACTCAGTTTGTGATAGATGACACAACACCATCTTAGCACCTATTTTTACGGGACCTCACCAAAGGACAGCATTACTGTCTCTTTCTGTGGGAACCTCCATCTTGCAACTTCAGAAAAATACAGCAGATTCACCTGCCTGATGTGGCTACATTTATATGTCCTGTAAGACATTTGTGATATACGCCAGTAGTTCTCAGCTTTCTCAACGTTTATATATGTCCATGTTATATTTCACTTTCTTTAAGAGAATGCACCAAAAGAACCCAGAGGAACGGTCTGCTATTGCTCCCGCTTAAAATACGTGAATTTAACTTCTGCTACACATTTTAGCACACTCTGGGATTTGTTGTGCTTCACGCCCCCCCTGCAGTGCCACAGCACCCCCCAGGGGGGACATACCACACACTTTCAGAATCACTGGTATAGGCTAAGAATAGATACTGGGGGATTGACACGTACAGTCTGCCTGAAGCGATAGATCATCCTGCTGTTGTCCTGGGGGTCAGCTTCCTGTCCATCACGCAGTGCGCCCATCACTGCCACCAGCTCCTTAGGGACAGACACCTGTACACATAGACACAGACACACACACGCATTTGTATTCATTCAAGCCTGGAAGTGATCATGAGAGGAACCAGACCGCGACCAGACGGCATCGAGACAGCGAGTTGCGCAAATAAACCGCCCCCCTTTCTAGGCGGCCATCAGCTGCCTTTGGTAAAAAAAAACTGTCCACAAAAAAAAAAAGAATGTGAAAATTAAAGAAAAAAAAAGATGACGCCCTGATAAAGGGCACCAGCATGGAATAAGAGAGAAAGGCATCGTTTCAGGATGAAATTAACTACACCACTGAGCAATCGGTGCTTATCACAAAGTGTCCCAACTGTTTTGAGCTGGATGAAGAAGAAAGATGTCTTAATTATGATAAGCATCATGAGGTTACCTGTGCATAGTATGTGTGCTTCACGGATGGGCTGTCCTGGCACGGAACCATGGACCTGCAATGGGTTGCCTAGGATATAAGCCAATGGGAGTAAGCAAACTGGGAATAAGCCAATCAGCATTAAGGGTGGGAGATGGAAAACATCATAACAAACAAAAACATTAAGAAAGTAATAAGATCAACGGTGTTACATAAGAAATATATGCATGACATTGGATAAATAGTTTGGTCATTCAAGTCCTTCCGCTATTTTCACAGGAAGTTACCACTTTATAGACCTTACTTTGTCCACAGGGTTGTTCACCAAACAGATTCCACAAGGTAGGAAGCACAGTATTGTCAAGAGTTATTTTGTATGCTGTAGCTATAAGGTACACGTTTATTTGAATTGGGGCCCCAAATGATTCCTCCTCCACCGAACTTTGACATACGGCATTACGTTTTCAAGTGGGTAGTGCTCTCCTGCCAAATCTAGACTCATTCTTTATAGTGATGAATCACACTTCACTGTCATCTGTCAGACGATGAAGTCTGATTCATAATTCCAGCTAAGGTGTTTCCATAGCTTTGGAGCCCAATGGCAGCCAGCTTTACACCTTTTGAGCAGACACCCATATTGTTAAGCTGTTGACAAATAATTCTTGTAGCACAGAGCATAGCAGTGATGTTCCAATGGGTGCCTTTCATGCAATACACCATTGAAGCATTCGGCAGCACCATCCTGGGAGTCTGTGTGGCCTAATACCTTACAACTGGGCTGCCACTGCTGCCAGACATTTCCACTCCACTGCCACTCGCTTACAGCTGACTAGAGCAGCTGCAGAGATCTGACAAACTGACTCATTGGAAAGGTGCCAGTCCCATGATGGCATCACTTCTCTCTCACTCATTCTGCTGTCAGTGCCTGTTACTTATTAATTATGTGTACTTTTTTGTACTTGGAGAATAAATATTCTGATTCTAACACCTTGTACAGTAAGTTTCATTGTGAATGTTGTATTTGCATATCTGTATGTTCCATGCATATTTTTATTCCCTGTTACAATTTCTGTGAAGTGCTTGAGCTAGTGGGAGACACAAAAGTGGCCTGTGGCAGCAGGGGAGTCGCTAGAGATTTTGGGCCCCAGAAAGCATATCATATTGGGCCCCCAACACAAACCAATCATATTACGTTCCCATTTTTTTTGGGACCCTGTGCTGCTGGTTTGCATGTGTGTCTGTTGTGATTTGGTGGAGGGTGGTTACCAGCTAACCCCGACTGGACCAACTAACATGATAGTGTTTCAAATGGAGCTGACTAGGAGGTTGGGGCAAGTATACCTCTTCCAGAATTTCCATGTCTAAGGTTTTTCAATTTTCTGTCTTTCTAGTTTCAGTTTGCAAAGAGGAAGTAACACCATCTATAAACTGCTATCTATGAAATGTCACTTCTCAAAAGACGTGCTAAGAAGATTTAAAATTAAGATTGCTCACATTTTTTTTTACTCAGAGGCTTATGAGGACTGTCCATGAATAGGCAAAGAAGCAAGGACATGCATTATAGGAAATTAATAATTCCTCCATTTATACTCCAATCAGTTCATTTTAGCACATGAAGCGCAATCAAATGAGATATTTGAGAGATACCTGACATTGGCTGAACAGATAAGGCAGCTTCTTGCCAGCAGTCTGCTCAGGACTCAGCCACTGCAGAGAAGAGGCCCTGGGGGACGTTTCGTATGTCACCTCCACAATCACATGCTGCCCCCTCCAGATGAGATAGACATAATAAAAGTTTAATCAGTGGGATTAAAAAATGAGGAAACTTCATTGTAAATCAACATCTTTAACAATTGTCTGTCAAAGTGCTACCCAAAAATGCCACTTCAAATAAAATGTATAATTCAAATTAGGCATAAAATCTCTGAATATCGATACAGCAGTGTCAGCAATGCATCAGTGCTGGTTGAGTATCTACTGGCTGCCTGCCTGAAAGTCGAGTGGATAGGAGCATTCAGTGGTCCTTACCGGGACACTTCCAAGGGCAGCTGTATCTCGAGAGGAGTCCCATTGAAGCTGTGCTTGGCACCCAGACTAAAGTTGGCTACCTGACCATTGGCTGTTACATTGGTGATGGTGAGGTCTTTGGTATCGAGGGTCTTGTAGCCAGACAAACAGAGAGACAGCGAGACAGACAAAGCCCCAAAGGAATTGAGTAACTTGATTTTACTGCATGTCAGAAGCCATTTATACTTTTATTTCTTTTAATAAATAACAGTCTGCACAATGTTGCAATGTTAAATATGTCAAGATAATGACAAAAAGAGAAGTAAGCTGAATCCTGTAAAAAAAAAAAAACATTGGGTAAGTTCCTCTTGTTCTTGTGGCTTTGATTTAGGTTGCTAAGGCCATACTTACACTGAAAGCAACTCTTCTTTGAACCATTTTATACTTAAGTGTTGCTCAAGGGTACAACTGCATATGCCCATTTAGACTCAGAGGTGCTACACTGAACCACAATGCTACGTCTTGCTTTTGGAGTCTAGGCAAGTGATGGATGTAGATAGAGCTTGAGCCTTGGTATGTTCCCCAACCACCCAATGAGCCATGTGGGAAAAGCCTCAGAATTCTGTTGACCAAGATTTCAAATGAAAAGATGGAGAAAATATTCCAAACATGTACTGCATGTTTTCACATTGAGCTGCAGAAGTACTCAAAGCCTTCCTAACTGGAATGTTACCAGACATGCAACTGTGCATCCGTCCTTTTTTTTGGGGGGGTGGGGGGGTTGAAGTGTGTTTGATGGTCACAACATCCTGTTTGTACCTTAAAAATAAACATAGGTGCTTTGTGGTGGTTATTGAGTGATTTATTTTGTTAAATTACTTCCTAATCTATGATCGGATCTTATAAGAGGAAACTCTAACTACTCCCTCCACTGGCTTCCTGTGGCTGCCCGCATCAGATTCAAAACGCTGATGCTCGCATACAAAGCCAAAGATGGTCCAGCTTCATCCTACCTAAAAGATCTCATCACACCCCGCACTGCACCATGATCTCTCTGATCCTCCAGCACTGTTCGACTGGTCCCACCATCTCTCAAGGCACAAGGAAGACATACATCTAGGCTCTTCTCTGTTCTGGCACCTAGTTGGTGGAACAAACTCCCCCTAGATGTCTAATTAGCTGAGTCATTAAATGTCTTCAAAACCCTACCTCTTTCAGAAATATTTGGATTAGCACTTCTGGTATTTTACTCTGAGTTCTTTTCCTGAATAATAAAAAAATAATAATAAAAAAAACCTGTATTTTCCCAACAGAGTATTAAATAGATGGTATTCATAGCCTGGGTTTTGTTGAGTCGGTATCGGGAAAAATTCATGATAGAGTCTTAAAGCACTTATGTAAGTCGCTCTGGCTAAGTGCGTCTGCCAAATGCTGTAAATTTTGTTGTATCGCTGTCGTTATGGTAAGATCATAAGATGAACCATCGTAACTCAAGGATCTGTATTAAATGAAATGAATTTCACATGGATTTTCTTCCCAATACAACCGAGTGCACTATGAAACATAAAAGATTACAGAGAAGGACTTCCTGTTGCACTGTCCTGAACCGCGGTAAAGTTAGCCCCATATTCGATATTCAGTTTTCCAGCTTTAATACCTTTTAACAGAAGCAAGGTAGACATGTTACTAATGACAGAAATTTGATGTCCAGAACTCATACAATGACACGCCGATTACTTTCAGTTCAACCCATTTCACAATTTGTGTGAAATAGCTAAGAAAATGAGTAATTTCAGCTGTAACAAGATACTGGTTTAACATTTTGGTTTACTGGTAACTGTCGCAACCCCCTTGGTTTTCCTTTACTGTGTAATATTTTAGAATGTTGGCATATATCCATATAATGTGCAGGACTCTGCAAGTCTCATGCATTTACCGTGAGACACATGCATTTCAAACAGTTCACACACCATACGTTGCATTTCTCATGCTGAGAAGTTAGGGATATCACCCACCAAGGTGTATAAAATTAATAGTTATATAGAATTAATGGACGAGATGCAGGCATAAGGAGTGGAGTTTTCTGCCGTGTTACACAGAGTTAATAACCACCTACAGTACCAGCCGATCAGAAAACAGCATTTGTTGTTCCGGGTAAATTCCAAAATAAGTTACAACTGATCCCACTGCAAGCGTTTTATTACATGGATGCGCACACACACGGAGTGCTGACAAGGTGGATGTGGGAAAGCAAAATCTGATGAATGCAGTAGACTGGGCTCTCAAGTCTCACGCATTGACAGATGTAATCTCTCTCCAAACTTTTGATGATCTGCCAGCTCGGCCAAACGGTCATCTGTCCTGATCCTTCTGGACCTTTCAGCAGCATTTGACATGGTCAAGCACAAGACTCTCCTGTCCATCCTTAGGAGTCTTGAAATTTGTGGCTTAGTATGACAATAGCTTGCTTCCTACCTAGAAGGCTGGTCACATCAAGTGACGTGGAAGGGATACACATCCGCTCCACAGGTGTCCATCAGGGCTCAGTTCTTGGTCCTCTCTTGTTCTCCCTCTATACTAGAACTCTTGGTGAGGTCATATCCTCAGATGGCTTCTCAAAGCACTGCTATGCATACGGCACTCAACTTATCCTCTCATTCCCTCCCTCAGACAATGAAATCTCCAGTAGGATCTCTGTATGTCTGACAGACATCTTATCTTGGATGACAGCTCATCAACTAAAACTCAACCCTAGAAAAACTGAACTGTTTTTTTCATCGCAGCTAATTGAACACCAGGATTGGAGGGTACGCACATCACTGAGCGAGAAACGGCATTTCGGTTCTCATGTATGTCTTGCACATAACCACACCACTGATACGCTCCCTCTACTGGCTTCCTGTAGCTGCCTGCATCAGATTCAAAACACTGATGCTCAGCTACAAAGCCAAAAATGGTCCAGCACCCTCCTACCTGAAATAACTCATCATACCCCACACTGCACCACACATCCTCCAGCACTGCTCTACTGGTCCCACAATCTCTAAAGGCACAAAGAAGACATGTATCTAGTCTCTTCTCTATTTTGACACCTATGTGGTGGAATTCTAGATGGCCGAAAAGCTGAGTCATTGGTTGTCTTCAAACAACATCTAAAGACAAACCATTTCCAGAAGTACTAGGTTTGCTTCCAGTATTGTGCTCTTTAAATTTTTTTATTTTTTTTTAAATCTGTATTTCCCCAACAGAGTGCTAGACAGATAATAGTCTTAGTCTTGGTTTTATTGAACCTGTATCAGAAAGTATTCACTAATGGAGTCTTTAAGCACTTATATAAGTAGCTCTGGTTAAGGGTGTCTGTCAAATGCTATAAATGTAAATGATGAAATTTGAGAGGCCTGTAATGTGCAATGGAACAGTACATGAATGGGTTAATAACTGCAAAACTAAACTAGGTAGGCATATCAAGTAAAATGTTACTACTGTATATGTAACGTTTTATATATTACCGGACTTTACCTTACAAGTTGTTACCGTGCTAATAGTTGCTGTTTCACATGATTTTATTTATAATAAGTTTTCTGAAGAATGTGATAATTTTCCACAGCACACTGATTTAAAAACAAACTATTTTAAATGATGCCTCCTTGTACAGTATGTGGCAAACGGCCATTTGCGATTTAAAGGGCTCGTGGGTAGCTCTGCTACAAATGTAGCACGATAAACTCTCACGTAGAAGCTGGCATACTGGATATTATACAGTCTAACAGTATACAGTATATACAGGTTACAGTATGCCATACGCAGTACACGGTTTCGAAACATTAAGACTCAATGGAGGAGTTTACTGATATATGTCCCCTTCTAAATACAGAATAAAAATACATAATTTAATGTACATAATGATTTATTACAGCAGAGACATCCATCCATTTAATCCATTTTCCAATCCAAGATGTGGCACCAACCCATCGCAGGGCACAGGTACATGACATTCACACCTATGGGCAACTTGATAATGCACACGCAACCTATTTTTCTAAGTATAACAGGGGTGCCCATCGATCGCGAGATTAATGGATAATGCATAATGGTTTATGTCATCGGTGAGCATCCGTAGCGATTTGGTATTTTATTTTAACAGTAGTTCTCGTTGTAAAAAAACGTTGGGTTCCCCTGACCTATAGGGTAGCGCCAAACCGCTTATGCATAGGTGCACAGTGCCAGCTCAGAACACAGTCATAAGTTCTCATTAACACCATCGATCCACTGACCGCGTTTACGGTAAACAACTGCAGTCAAACAACTAAGCAAAACAAGCGCCCGTTAAATCCATGTATAGCCAGGTAAAACACAATTTGCCTAATGCTGGAGAAGTCGTCTCTTTTCCCCACCGGCATAGATTACCCCCTAACTCCGCCAACGAGCAGGAGTCACAATTTCAGTACATTGTCAGTAAAACTTGAGTTTCTGCGCACCGTCGGAAATCTGACAAAGTGCCCGCTGGCACAAAACCGAAGGACTTGTATTGATCCAATTGGCCCGCGCCCTAGGAAGTATATGTGTTCACACAAAAATTAAACAAAGACAATTTGGAACCAATTTTTGTGAATTCTGACAGACTGCCAGGTGCACGAGTAAAATCATTTTTACAGTTATTTCGCATCGTGTAATGCACGCGTTTAAGTAGCTATACTTTCTCCTTTAGATTTCGAGGGGAGCGGCGCCCGGGTAGTAAACAGTTCTCAACACGTTTCCTATTATTTCCTATGTGACAAGTTAAAACAATATCTAAGAATACGGTAACAGACTGGGCACACGCAGCTAGACACAGTAATTACTAGTTTGAACTTGAAAATTGTTAGGTGCGTCCTATTTAGGTATAAATACATACATTAAATAATGAATAAATAAGCAAATAAATAAAGTGATTATATTGTAACATACACACTCTTGCTACTCCTAAAATACAAAAGAGGTGCTATAGCCGGAAAATTTACTTTCGGTGTGCCACGGGAAAACAAGATGTGGAAGAACTCAAGCACAACAAAGCAATAGGTTCCTATAATAACCAAGCTTATGGGCCGTGTAATACGCTTATTAGAGGGTATTAATAATGTATCATGTTTTCCCCTTTATTTGAGCTTATGCGTGATTTCTCGGGTAACACTTTATTTAACGGGACACAAATAATAATACATTATACTATTAGTTATGTATTAATTAACCACAGACTAAGTGTTAGTTCCATACTGATCTCATGTTAATTCGTTATTAATGAATCGTGACGCATGTTTTATTTCAAACATTTACAATATTTGTTATAATATGTGTTCAGTCTGTAAACCTTTGTGAACTACTGAAGGAACTAATCATGAATAACACGTACACGTCAAATACTGCTCTTATGTTTATCATTAATGAATCCTCATCACATTTTATCTAATTTAGCACCTATATTTGTTCTTGATTTGTTCATAATTTGTACTTCAGTATTAACTTAGTTATTACTAAATATTTGTGCCATTAAGTAAAGTGTTACCATTTCTGTTTATTTGGGTGGGGACTTGACAGCGTGTGGCCGAAACTCGGACACGGAGATCACTGAACAACCTTTACCAAGCATACTGTACGTCGATAACAGGTAATTTTCATGCATAAAACTGAATTCATAAAATATGTAGATAAGATGCAGTCATCATCCAGTACCAAAGCTTGGAAGAGCACTTTGCCCCTCCTCCGAATGAATAGCTCACTGGTGTGATGGTAGCCACTGGGCAGTGGTGGCCAATTAGGTAGGATAGGATAGGATCCCTGAACCGCAAAGTATCACTGGGTTACCCTGAGTAAGGTACTGCTCCCTGAGTTGTTGTGTGCTGTGTCAACAATGACAATTAATCACTTCGCTAACATTTATTTAAATATACATTGAAAACTTAATTAGTTAACATTGTCCACTTCATGAATAATTCTCAAAATTAAATCTTCCTAACTTCCCACCTTCTTTCAAACTATCTTCACCCCACCCTCTTCACTCCTCTCCTCCCACTTTACTTCTCCTTTTCAACTT
>JAODKM010000058.1:29828630-29843978 GCA_026780845.1 Petrocephalus sullivani | reverse complement strand
TATCCGATTCATCGATGAATCGAAAAGATAATCGGCAGATTAATCGATTAGCAAAATAATCGTTAGTTGCAGCCCTATTATGAAGGTATCTATAATCCATTTTAGATGACCGCTTCAAGTAAAGTGTTACCAGTAATTCTTATCCCTGTGCTTTCAGAATCTAGCCGCGTAAAATTTATTTTGACTCGACAATAATGGCCACTAGAGGGCTCTGTTTATCTTTGACAAATGTATTTTTGTATAAATCCATTATCCAACCGCTTATCCTACTCAGGATCGTGGGGACCTAAAATCTATCCAAGGCTGCTTATTGCCCACGGCAGGGGTATACGCTAGACAGGATGCCAGTCCGAAGAAGGACGCACACATAATCAACACACTATACACGCAATTTAGAGATAACAATTAGCCTAACTGCATGTATTTGGGCTGTGGGAGGAGCCCAGAGCACCCAGAGAAAACCCACGTGACTCTTGCTGAACATGAAAGCGCCACACACGCAGAGCAGAGGTGGAATTCAAACAACCTAAACCGGAGGTGTGAAGCAACAGCGCTACCCTCCATACGACATTTTTTTCTAATAAATACATGCAGCAAATATGTTTACTCAAAAATATATTCCCATGTGCAATGTATTCCACGCGCATAAACAAATAATAAAATATAAAGGTATAACAGTAGGACCCGGATCAGAACACAAAATGTAGTTCATGGGTCAAATGAATAATTTTCCGTTATACCTTGCATTGGTCCTTTGGTTTTTGTAAAACAAACAAACAAACAAAACAAAAACGTTTTCAGTTACTATATAGGGATGTCTTTATATAATGTCATTTGGTTGTCCAGTACCCATTTATATTAATTGCATGTATTTGTGCATGTCTTTTCTGTTTGCTTAGTGCTGCACATGTGTGAGTGCTCATTGTCTCTATATTGCTACCTAGGTATATATGTTTGTGCATGCTGTCAGATACTCAGCCTATTGTATCCTTGTGCATGTGTGTGTGTGTGTACCTGCGTGAGCTTGTTTGCGTGTGCCCTGGGACACGGCCTTGTCATGTGACCGCAGATGTTTGAGAGCCCCCCATTTCCTGCCCAACCAGAGGATATCCCTCCAGGAAATGGGTCTGTGGATCCTCCCGAAATGGGGCCATTGTTGTGAAGGGTGGCGCTCAGATTAAGGGGGAGAAGGGGGGGGGGGGCGACTAATAGGCAGAGAGAAGGTAAACTCTGCCCTACTATGAAATATTTGCTTGAAAAATATTGTCCTTGAACATTGTCATACATATATACAAAAAAAAATATTAACAACTTAATTCACAGAACAACTTGGCAAAGCTTGTTAGCAGGCTTGTATCTAACCAATATTTTTGTGATTTATAGGCCAGGTAATTGTGGTAATTGGTATGACATAACCACATTAATTTTAGGACTTTTAATTAAACGATGAAATTTAGGCTGAAAAAAACATTCTGCCTCTGAATATTCGTATTGTCTCCAAATGCAGAACGGTGCAAAAATGAGAAGTGCGAGTACACGATCCACACTGCTAGTGGTGGTCCGGCTAGTGTTTTTGTTTATGTGTGTGGTGTGGAAGAGCAATAAAGGCAGCAAATAAAGCATATCCATGCACGCCCTGCATGCTTTCTCTGTATTTTCCAAAGTCAGTGCCACTTGATATGGCTACCTCTAGTATAATTTTGCACGGAGCCTGTTGCCCTCCTATCAAAATACCATTTGTGACTTAAGCTATGCGGGCTCTGACATTACGGGTTTTACGCTTTCATTGCCGTGATCCCCCAGATGAAAGCATGATCAGACCGGGGGTCTGGCTTTTGCTTGTCTCGGCATCTGTTAAACTTATTTGCAACCCCCCCCCCCCCCTAACGCACCCACCCCACCAGCGGGCCAAAAGAGCGATCCCATCCCGCAATGAAAAGTGGCTTCAGAAGCGCACACGCAGGACTACAGAATCTCACTCGGTAACACTTTGTTTAAACACGCACACGCACACACCTCGGCCGAGTGTGTGACGGAAGGAACACGAGCTCCTCCCAGTGGCGCTCGACAGGAAGGCGGTGACGTCAGTTGGAGCCCTTCTGCATGTAGTTAGAGTTACAATATTACTATGTGTGCTATAATAGCGCAATGTTGGACATCGGCGGGCAGAGAGAGACGAAGGGAGGAAAAGCCTGTTTACACAGACGGCAAACCGCCTGGGGAATAATGCAGGAGAGGAAGTGAGCCGGCACTCTGTCTGCCTGCTCCAACTTCCTGCTCTGAAGAAGAAGAAAAAAATCAGGATCCCATTACAGTTCAACAGAGCAGTCGAGACGACAGTAAGCATGGAAAACCAAGGGATTTTAATAAATTCGTTTTAAAAGTATTGCGGAGGAAAATCAAACTTCTCACACCTGGGTACGTGGAAACGAATTTCTCTTCTTTACGGCCGACAACTTTTTATTTTTTCCAGACATGTAAATTTGAATATTTTGTATGCGGTAGCATTTTGTAACGTTAACCTCAAAAATGACTTTGGAAATTTGATACAACACAGGCATCATAATGAACTTGAAATTGCAGTAACCGTAGGCTTTAATAATTTTTTGTTACCGGTACAAAACACGCCGTCTGGAATATACCTTACGCGTACGGGGCGAGTATTTTAACAGTAAAAAAAAAAAATTCGGCGAATTTATGATTAATGTGTGAACTTAGATATTGTCGCACTGCCTGCGATAGTTGTTCGTGTGCATAATGGACGCCGGAGCGTACCGACGCCGGGGCTGCGATGCAAACAGGAGCGACGACGCCGCAACTTTGGTTTTAAGTAAATCAAACAAAAGAGTGAAGTTTTTATAGTTGATAATGGAGCGCGGCGGTGGGCGAAAACAGGCGCGTGGCCCTTTAAAGGGCTCCGCTCGAGTTTCTGGTTTGTCTGGAAGCGGAGAGACTAATTGCCATGCGCTTCCGCTTTGAAGCTGGCAGCAGACAACATCTTGAAAATGACTCATTGGCGCAAACAAAGAAACTGTACTTTTCCCAGCTTCTCTGCGCGTCTGCTTCACGTCTGAGGGCAGTTTGCATATGCTCGATCGTGCTTTTCTTCTTCTTTTAAGTGGACGCCGGTTGATGTCGGAGGGGGGGGTTTTATTTATGAGGTCGGCGAAAAAAAAAAGTCCATTAAAATTTGCGGGGATGCTAGAGCGCGGCGGACGCGAATTCGGCCCCTCGGATTTTCCACTGCCTGCGAACAGGAAGAGAGGAGATTTAGTCATGGCTAAGCAATGTCTGCACACACCGACTAATCTCATTAGGAGTTTCCGTTCCCCTCAACACTGGAAGGTTTTGTGCGTATAGAGGCTCCGGCCCGAGCTGTTGTACCTGCGGACCGGCTCGGAGAAACGCTCGTCTGGTGCCTCTCCTGTGGGGCCATGTGTTTTTACGGCCACTGTGAAATCGACACCCCCCCCCCTTGCGCCGCCCGTAACCCATTACAGAAACGGACTGGTGCCCGGCACGGTTGTGGTTATAATAACACATAAACAAACGCGGGGCTCAGATCTCCAGCCCCAGCACCGGTGCCTTGCAGCTAACAGAGTGGAAAGCGCTCTCCCGAATAATCGAATTATTCACCAAGGTCGCGTTAACCGCTGCGAGATATTTAGCCATGTTTGCTTCAGTCGTAATAATGAGAGCCTCATGTATGCCCAGTATTTCATTAAGTCCAAGCCATCGATTGCTGATGCTACTGCCATTGAAGTCCAGATATATAGGCTAGATGTAGGCCTGCATATGAGATGGGTGTGAACTGACAGGGGGGTGTTTCAGAGGTGTTATCCCGCTAATGTAGACAGGTGGAATGGAGCAGAGGAGCCAGAGTGGTGGCTACTCATCTTTGGGAGGTGAAAGGGGAGGAGACTTAACGTGTTCCCCTTATATATTTTACAGAAAAAAATCGGTTCCTTTTTTCAGTTCATTTTTCATTTTCTACAAACGGTTCTCTTCTGGGGTGGCTTAACCTTGCATTTCTGTTTGATTATACATATAGGAATATAGGAGTAATATTTTGCTGTGCAGTGTGACAGTGTGGCCCTGCCGCCTAGGCCCGCAGTGAAGGTGCGACTAGCCACTCCCTCCTCTCGCTGAGGCCACGCCCACATCAAGAGAAATTTCTTGCATTTGGAATTGAGTATGGAAGACATATTGGGAGTATTGGGACAGTAGGCCTATACCACTCAACCTGCGGTGGCGATTTATGGGATATCCCGCCTTAATCTGCAATTCTGAGATGCCGGGGACTCTCACTTTTAATGTCATGCAACATTAAACCGCAGTTAAATTCTTTCGTGTTGCTATGGACGGTTTGGTTCTGATCTGCTCTTAGCACTACAGCCTGCTTTGGGGCAAATGTGTTGACTGGGGTACAATATAAAAACTACCTGAGGGGTATTAACCTGAATAGCAAAGCAGTTGACGTGCTGATGGCCGAGATGTTATTTTCGTGCTCAGCCTGGCTCAGATGCTATTGACATATTTTGGTAATGTAAAATGCGAGCCTCAGTGAGCATCCACTAGCACTGGAGAATCTGCCCACAAGCACAGTGGCAAGGGTTCCGGTAGATGTGGAATTTTATAGGAGGACACCATTAGACAGTGTGCTGCCTGGCTATTTATTCATGTGTGTTTGGGTCGAAGTCTGTTCTGTGCTAGTTCAGCTCTGCACCACACCAGGCCCGAGATTCGCCCTGCCTAGCCCCAACTCAGCGTCTTCACCCTGCTCCTCCCGCCAATGACACTCCGTTTGCACCGGGGAGTCCTCCATGGTGGGGGCGGCCCCCCGGGGCAGTTTGGTGGATCATGGGGCGTGTTGAGCACGCGAAATGTGAAGATCGTTCCGAGGATCTGTGAAAAAAAGGCCACAAACGGCGCACTTTGAGGACTCCCTCTGTCTGCCGCAAACAATGACTCATTATTCTCTGGGATCGAATTGCACCAGAGGAAATGGAGCCTAAATATATGCAGAGAAGGCAAATAGAGCAACTCTGGGTATTCCCAGACTAAGTGGGTGTTTGATTGTGTGTTTCGCAGTGAACCTTAAAGAGAAACCTGCCGCCCCCTGACAGACCTGACGTGCAATGCACTCTGCTCCAGCTGACTTATCGCGTGGCCAGTGCAGCCCAGCACACCTCCTCTCTTAAGAGATTGCTCCAGACTGTCAGTGGGCTAGCACAGCTGTGCTTTTATGTAGCTATTGGAGCCCCCTGTTCCTGTGAATTCTCTAGCTAAGAAAGGCACCATTATATCAGTAGTTTTCCTCAGATTTCCCCTTAATCTGGGTACAGTTTTAGTTTTTTTATTACATGCAGAATTGTATTAAAGCTGATATTGAAATATTTAAATATTCATTTGGCCACACCATGGCACATCCCTTAGACGCCAAGAAACATTATGGCGCCTTTAGGTGCATTTGAGGAATGCTGGGGAAAAGGGATGTTTTGTTGCCGATGTTGACGGAGGCTGAAAAAGCGCAAAGGAAGCCATCCGTTTGGAGGAGCTGTGCGGCGTCCGGGGCTTCCGATCTGTACCCCTGGCAGGAATTCCCACCTTTCAGTCCGGGATCGCCTTTCCCAGGAAGACGCCCTTCGGATCAGAATTGGAGGAAGTCCTGATTTAGACAGTTTTATAGTTTTTGAACGCAGATGGAAACTCAGAGGATGCCTTGGCAGGAAATGGTTTATTTTGCTTCTGGTGGAAAAAAAAAACCTTGTTCCACTCTGACTTTTGTGCTCATTCCCTGAAGTGCTGGGAAGCAGTGCATGATGGGTAAGGAGGGCTCTGTAAGATGAACTCTGGGAGTGGCAGGTAGCGGATGGGAGCTGTTTAAAATCAGTCCCACGCTTATAGGACGGAGTGGGAGATGGCGAGCACCGAATGCCGGAGACTGCTTTTACTGGAGTCTGGGAGTTCCCCAGGTACTGTGACTTGTGATGGCACAACCACGACTCACTGGTGTGCGCATCTGCTACCCCCTCCCCCCACCGGATGGGAAGTGGTCACGTGACAGTTTGTTTTTCACCAGGAACGGAAGGTGTGGTAAAGGGGGATTTCAGAGTTCATTGCAGGCACTGTGGTTGGCTTCCACGCCAAGCCGCCCGGACCTGACTCGCGACTATGCGGGTCGGTGCTAGGAGCCACTACCCTCTTTTGTAGTGCATTAGTTTAATAGTCGGTATGGGGGGCAGAGATGCCTCTTAACAACCTGATTTAAATAAAAGTCACACTAGTAACATCAAGAGTAACAGCATGGTTCAAACCCGGTTCTGATCACACATGACACTTGTGTAGTTACCATAGTCAGTGCTGGTCAGCTGCACTGCTGTCAGATTACCAGATAGCATTGCTCTCTCCATGCTGGTATTAATGCTCTGCGGATCTTAGTCTTGTACCCTCGTGTGATGACAACCTGTACTATCCCAGTGACGCATCCAGCTGTATTAATGCATATTTGTCCCAGCTACACATCGAAAGTCGCTCAAATCAGTGACTAAATGTCTATATTTAATCGAGCGTTGTTCCGTAGCGCCGCAGACGTCCTGATTGAAGAGTTTATTAGTGTAATTTTAGGCCTTGCTGCTATTTTTACCCAGTGCGTCAGAGTAAACAGGCCTCGCGTCGTCCTCCTTGGGCCTGTCGAGGTCGGCCTGGCGCAGTGAGAACGACGCATAAATTCCAGAGCGTGACGAGCCCTTTCCCGAAACGGATGGGGGATCCAGAGGCCGTAAACCATCTGGGCCCAGGCGGGGCGGCACTAAGCCGGCGGCAGATCCACCCCGCCGGCTGCTCGGGGAAGGCCTCCGTGGTACCGGCCCGTCAGGCGGACCCGCTAAACCCCCCCCCCTCCCCCGGGCGCTCGACAGCTGCACTAAACCAGTCAGTCGGAGCAGGTAGAGCAGATTTCTGCTTTCAGCCCGCGAGGGGACTGTCTGTTTGACCGGCAGCCAGCCGGCCCCCCGCCTCCCCCCCACCTCCCCCTGCCACTAGGGGGAGGGGAAGAGAAAAGGAGAAGGCAGCAAGTCGTCAGCTGAGTAAACGGATTGTGCCGGGCGAAGGGCGGGGCCGCCGCGGCACGGGCCAGTGTGCACGGCTGCCTCTCTCATTTATTTGTTCACAGAATGGGGGGGGTGGTTGGGTGAATTCAGTGTGATGGTGGACAGTGTGACGTATTCATAAGTGCCCAGCCTGGCCTGCTTTAGGCGGATCGGCACAAGCAACAACGCTATCTCCCCCCCCCTCCCCCCCAGACGGTGGGCCTGCAATTGGCCCTCCCCGTTTCCTGTAGAGCTGGGGGCTGCTGGACCGCAGCATATTTCTTTAAGGAATCACCCCTCTCCCGACACCGCCCCCTCCTGCTACCGACATGCTGGCGGGGTGCCTGACCTCCACTGCTGTCCCCCCCAGTATGCTCTCCTGGGCCCCTGAGGAACACGGGTTCGAATAGGGCCTTCCAGCAGTCCAGCTCACGTTTACGCCTCCCCCGGCATCAGAGGCTGGAGGGGCTATGAGACCAAAAGCATCTTGGGTAACGTCCCAGAAGTCATGCTGGGCTGATCGTGGGCAAAACTACCTTAATTGGTCAGTAACTGGGTTAAATTGTAAGTTATACAAGTTGCTTTGGGTAAAATATTCTAAGCTGTTAATAATCCAGAGCAAGGGAACAGACTGGAGAGGATGCCAGTCCATCCCAGAGCACACACACGCACTCACACATTCAGACACTACAGGCAGTCTAGAGCCCCGTAATCCGCATCACATCCTTGGACTGGGAAGGGAAAGCTCCTGAAGGAAACGCACATGAGCAGGAGGAGAACGTGAGACACCAGCCAGACAAGAGACAACTCAGCCTAGAACCTCAGAAGTGGGCCGTGGGACCTTAATGATAATAATACACATCCCTCTCCCTGGGGGTGTGAGGTCCCAGCGCTTGCCATCAACCCATAACATGAAAATAATCATCCATCCCTTCAGAACTGGGTCACCGGATCATAATAACATGGTCTCTGTGGAGCTCAGCTTCATGATTTGGTGTTTACATGGCTGATATCGCTTTTTCCTGATAAGTATCGATTACCTTTTTGACCCCTAAATTCTCTGAGAGTACGACTCACCCAGCTGCACTGGTGCATCTTCCGGTTCCGTCGCTGCAGAAGCAGTACGGAAAGAGGCACCAGCAGGATCATCCACACCACCCCTTTCGGCAATCTGAGTCACCCAGTGCAGGAGGCCTAGCAACACCCTTTTAATCTCCCCTCAAAGGAGAAATGCTTTTCTGCTTGGTTACAAACAATTTCAATATCTTGCAAGTAATTTTGACTAGATATGCATTTCTATTAATAAACCAGAAAGACTTTCTTCTTCCTGTACGTCGTCGGTGTCTAGAAGTTTCCGTTTTGAACCAGGAAACGATATAAACAACTTAACCAGTGATGTTAATAACACACGTGAAATAGTTTAATTGATACCTGAATGACTGCTTTGTTCTTTGAAGCAGTTTACACACACCTCTGGAATGTTATAAGGCAGTAAGGGTAAATTTGATGACAGTGGGGCATTGTGGGTAGTCATTTGCCTAAATGTGGTTTTTCCCTTCCGCACTCATTGGGCTGTCTGCTGTCTGACTTGTTTTGTGAGCGTGATTAAAACCCATCAGAAAGCAGGAGCGGGTTCTAATGTTGGGTGGGACCCTGACATCGCACGCCTGAGGAGGGCGCTTAAGCTAGGCTGCCTTACAAATAATAATAAAAAGCAGATGAATATGTCATATTGCTGTGTATGCTATACATTGAGTGTTTATGTGCTACAGTCATGGTGCATGATAAATAAGGCTGTTTTTATAGAGGAACCTAATTGTCATCCTGGTTTTAAGGACAGGGACTAGGAATTTTCCAATAAGGGGATGTAGAATAATAAAGGATTCTATGTGAATTAGAGGCATGCCTCTGTTTGTTGGGCCACTTGAAAAATAGACGCTCATCTTGATGTGTTTTGGTCTGTTGCACCTGGGGCATGGCGGGGGGGGCGGGGGTTATCGCCGATCAGGACCCCCTTCCAAGCCCAGGTGAAGGCAGGTGAAGGCAGGGCTCAGGTCCTGTGCTAATTGGAGTGCTGAACACAGCCACATCTCGGAATGCTTGCAGCAAATGGATGCTCTTTACTCCAGATGACCGGAGCGTTTGCCTCAATATAGACGTGCTACTTACGGCTCTGGGTCCAAAAATACAGCAGCAAACAGGCTCTTCTGTGGGATCGTGGGCACGGAAGCGGCTCAGTATGATCCCCTCATTTCCATCCTCTTTACGACTTCTTGGTTTCAGCATCTGTGGCTCTGTGTTTCGCAGGAGCCGTAGCACCACTCCCCCAAATCCCACCCTTTTCGTAACGCCACAAGTCCGCAGTGGCTGTGTGGGAAGGCTACAAGCTGATAGGAAGATTAATGTGACACTCACAGGTAACAGCCAGTAACTTGCAGGCATCTGACAGGCTAGCCAAAGGTGCACGCTGGGGACAGGGGATGGAATCCCAGTTGATTCGCTTCATCAGCATTACGTGCTCTGGGCTGTGGGCCTTCCTTCCCAACCTGTCCCTCCTGATCTTCCTCTGCTTGGAGAGACCTTCCTCCTCTATAATTTCCTGCTGTCATTCAAGATTGTAATTGGAGGTTAATTTTACGATAAAACCTCAGCCATGATTTATTTTGTCATTTACCTCAATGACATCTACAGTTTAGTTTAGGGACCTGACCTGATAAATGTAAATCTACATCCGCATCTTGTTTTTTGAGCTGTTTTTTGAAGGAAAAATAAACTTTTAGGCTAAAAGTAAAAGTTGCCATGAGTCACCAGCAGCCCCTTCCTCCTGAAGCCCCTGATGACATCAGCCCCTAAAGCTCCTGAACAAGCTAATTAAGCTCTTGGCACGACCACGGGCCGTCCTGGATGTCTGACACGGGCTTTTTACGGGCTTTGCTTAACATGTAGCAGAGCAGGAAAGGCGCTGTAATGTCTGCTGGATCCTAAGCGAGAAGAGGGTTCCTGTGCCAGTTTGCTCACGTGAAGTTCAGTTCAAAGCCTTGCAGTGTTCGTGTATCCAGCCCAGACGCGGGGCCAGAGGCTCATGCAGCTACTGTGCCCGTCTCTGACCTGTGGTTAGGCCTTCTGCCTCTCATTGGTGCTCTTGTGCTTCTTCTGCTGGGAGCTGCTCCCCTCTGAACCACCTCACAACCCGGACCATAATGGACTTATGGGGTTGGTTTGGGTCTGGAGTGACTTCCATAAACAGCCCAAGGGAGGCCATGGCGTCTGTCCCTCATCTGGCTCCTCTCCTCGTCTTCCTGTTCCAGACTCAGCCATCTTCTTGTTGCACGCCATGTTTTGAATTCCTAGATGGAAGCTTTGGGCTACTCAGAGCAGAGATAATGCTCATTGATGCTAGGCATGCTGTGTTTAGCTGTAAGGTTCTTTAGATGTCCTACGGCATAGCTGACCCTGAGAGGTGTTTTGAATTTGGCACTCTGGTGATCATTGTAATGCTGGTCCTAGGGATGGAAAGCGCGATCACACTGTGGCAGTTCCTGCTGCAGCTGCTTCTGGACCAGAACCACAAGCACTTGATTTGTTGGACCTCCAATGATGGCGAGTTCAAGTTGCTTAAGTCTGAGGAGGTGGCCAAGCTTTGGGGCCTACGCAAGAACAAGACCAACATGAACTACGACAAGCTGAGCCGTGCCCTGCGCTACTACTATGACAAGGTGAGTCTCAGCTACAATATAGAGAGTCAGTACATGACAGAGTAAGTCTAAGCTGCATTACTGAGAGTCAGTACTTGACAGAGTGAGTCTAAGCTGCATTACTGAGAGTCAGTACATGACAGAGTGAGTCTAAGCAGCATTACTGAGAGTCAGTACTTGACAGTGAGTCTAAGCTGCATTACTGAGAGTCAGTACATGACAGTGTGAGTCTAAGCCGCAGTACAGGGGGATCGTGTGTGAACTATGACAGGGTGAATTTGAGTTGCAATACAATGTCAATGCAAATACAGACTCAGTGCATGACCAGATGAGTCTCAGCTGAAAAACAGAGAGTCACTGCATGACCAGGTAAATCTAAGCTGCAATACAGAGCATCTGAATGAACTCAAGGTGAGCTACTATAGAGAAACACAGGGAGCCAACGTGTAAACTGTGATCCAGATAGTTATGACATGATCATGTATCACCTGTGACACGGTGAGTCAGTGTGTAGTCTGTGTACAAGCCACTGCAGGGAGATTCACTGCGCTGAGCTGTTGCGTAATCAGTGAAACGTTACATGCTTGTTGTCGTACAGGGCGTTGATAAACACAGATGGCTGTTACGCTTATTTGATTAGCTCAACGGTACGTTAGACGGGAAAAACAAGTAGGACAGGACAAAAGCGAAAGCGCATTTAATGTAACTAACCACTTTGAACGGTCAGGCAAAAGAACAATGAGGGCAAACAGCTTAAGAATTTTTTAGTTCAGTAAAAGGTTTGGTTTTATTGCACTAATCATAATGCTACAGTCGTGTTCCGTGATGCTCAACGGGAGGTGCTCGCTCATGGGTTTACAGGTACAGGTGACATTTACAGAGAACCTTAAACTCCTGCTGTTAAGCGTCTATCAGTCCTACCCTCACACCACAGAGTGAGACCATTGTGTCACATTTGTAAAAACTTCCAAAAAATGTAACCGTTCTAGGGAAACGTTAAAAGCTCTTTCACTAATTCACTCAACGCCTGATGTTTGCAGAACATCATCAAGAAGGTGATCGGCCAGAAGTTCGTGTACAAGTTCGTGTCCTTCCCAGAGATTCTTAAGATGGACCCGCAAACGGTGGAGATGGGCCGTGAGGGGGGCGGGGCCATGCTTCAGGAGGCGGAGCTGCTGGGGGCCGACGGCGAGGAGGACCCCCCTAAGATGGCGCTGTCGGGCCTGCGCGCCAACGCCGCTGCCTGCCGGAGCGATTACCTCCACTCGGGCTTGTACTCGTCCTTCACTATCAGCTCCCTGCACAACCAGCCGCCTCTGCTGCGCGCTGTCAAGGTGGAGCCACGGGCGGAGCGCCCCCAGGAGGCGCGGACCGTCATCCGCTTTGTGCCCAACCGCTCTGAGAAGGGAGGGGCCCCCTCAGCTGTGTCGCAGCCTCCCTCTCCGCCCCGCCCCTCCTCTTCCTCCTCCTCCTCATCCTCTCCTGGAGAGGCCTTCTTCTCCTCCAGTCTCCCCGGCTCCCCCCGGTTGCCAGCTTCCCGCTCGCCCTCGCCCTCCCCCAGCCCTGGCTTCCCATCTGGGAGGGGGCGGAGCCCCAAGGTGGAGATGGACGACCTGGAGCTGGGAGCCCAACCCCTCAACCTGTCCGCCGGTCACAGAGAGCGTGCCACCCAGCCCGCGGAGAAGAGGAGCGGCGGCAACGGACTCCCGCCCAAAACCAAGAAGCCCAAGGGCCTGGAGATCTCAGCCCCCTCCCTGTTACTGTCAGGAAGTGACATTGGATCCATTGCCCTCAACAGCCCAGCACTTCCCTCAGGGTCCTTGACCCCTGCCTTCTTCACTGCACAGGTGAGTGTTGACGCCACACGCCTGTATCACGGAGCGCTCCTGTGTGCACGGCTCTGCACTTTAGTCTCCAACTAGTCCTCAGCACTACCTATTATTAATATCTGTTCCTTATGAAGAATCTAAATATTTCTGTAAATATCATGCTTACCCTGCACTGGATACTTGGTACAGATGAACTCTTGGATAAATACGACTAAGAAACAGAAACCCGCCTATCCTAACCATCAACAGCATATTTAATAATATTAGCATAATATTAGCTCTGTGGCCTGTATCATGAAGCAGGATTTCTTGTTTAGCCAGATAACTTGTCGGATTTAAGGTCTCCAAGTTTAAATGGGCTTTATCTTCGTTCACTTACTGTTAGCCCCGACCACCTTAAATCTGACAAGCTTCAACTCAAGAACCAATCACAGGCTTAGAATTTCAGGCCATTTCATTGGCTGACTTGCTGCTTGATTTCTTAAACGGCACTCCCATCATGCCTAATGAATATTGATTCGGTGGTAAATAAAAACAGCCGAATGGACTGACGCAAAGACTTGATTTCATTTGCTCCACCCTGGCATTGGGGGGGGGGGGGGGGTTTGACCGTTAAGGAATTCATTCAGCTGTAAGAAGCTTATTTCTTACACTGTCCCTTTGATAAAAAGATGACACTGACCAAAGGGAAAAATGTCTGACTTTCACCCATAATCACCAGAAGGTGAAACCTCTCGCTAAGCACTAAAATTAAGGAGACGTGTATGTTTTAAACACTTAATTTCTGCGTAATCTCTCTCTTAAATACACTTATAGTAAGGCAAAGCGATTAGGAGAAACCTCCTGCCAGCTTCACTTCACTTCATGCCAATGACAGCTATGGTTGATCAGGTGTGGAGTGGTAGTCATTTTATCCCTATCTTTTTGAATTTGAGACTACCAGATAAGGGTGGTTAGAGAGTTACACACTTACAAATAAACCTATGTCTAATTATAGTGGTTTAAGCTTCTACCACAATCTTCTATCTTAGCTTAAACACCCACCAAAAGCAATATGTAATTAATGATTTGTGCACAAATAACGATTCTTATTTAAATGTGCAGTAGCAGGGCCTACAGCAGCCATGGCCTCTTACCAGCTACACATATAAGGCAGAATATGGGTATTTCCATAAGGATCATGTGACATAAAGGGAACTTCCCGCTCGCTTGCTGAGCGCCATTTTGGCTGGAAGCCCCTGACCCTAACCCCCTCCTGTGCTGTACTTGCAGACTCCCTCAGGGCTGCTGCTGACCCCCAGCCCTCTGCTGTCCAGCATTCACTTCTGGAGCAGCCTCAGCCCCGTGGCCCCCCTGAGTCCTGCCCGGCTGCAGGGCCACAGCTCCCTGTTCCAGGTAGGACCGCTGGGTGGCCGAGAGATGGAGTGGGGGTTGGGCAGAAGTGAAAGGGTCAGGGAGGATGGAAAGGCTGTGAGACGGGGGCAGTAAGAGAGGTAACCACGGTTACGCTCTGAGTCATACTCAGTCAGGTAATACACAGCTTATATTGGTTGTGTTTTACTGAATAAAGGAACCAGGACGGGATGGCAAACTCACCCCCCCTGCCCTCTCCTCCCAGCTAAGTGCGGTCTCAGCAGTCAGGCACGGCTGTTGGGGGGGGAGGGGGTGGTCATCCTGAGCATCCTTCCTGTCTGAGTGCAAGGGAAGCCTGCAGGTCAGCAAGCAGGGCATCTCTTACGCACAGCTGTCCTTGACCGCCCCGGCTCCCGGAGCCCGGCTCACTTCCCTGCTTTCTGGAGCCCCCGTGAGGATATTCCAAAAAAAAAAAAAGCATGAGGAAAGGACAACAGGAAGACGTTCTGTCACCATGGCGACCACAGCTAGATCCTGTTCCTGTGAACTCGCTGGCAGCCCCTCCCAGACAAGAACAATAGTAGTGGTCTTCCGCCGTATCACGGCCAGGGCCCAGTGGCAGTCCAGGAGGGCTGGCATGGAACGGCACACTCTGTGTGGGTAGCGGAGGGGGGGGTGAGTAAGCCGATCCACAGCCCACGCAGTGGCTGAGCGTCCGAAAGGTCAGTGCAGTTAGTCATCCCGTTCCAGCTTGGCCACATGACTGCCCTGGGCGTTCTGCCCCCCATTGCGACACCCCCCCCGGATGAAGTCACCACTGACTAATGTGCGAGTCAGGCCCCCCTGGTGGGCACAGACTGGGCCGCAGAAGCCGGTGGAGATGGCGCTGACCCGGCGGCAGCTGGACCTACAGTACTGTTCTGGTGGGATCTCCAGCTCTGTCTGCAGGTGGAATGGACTGGCTTTGGGCACAGGGAGCGTAAGCGCGAATGCACTGCCTGTGTCCTGTGAGCAGCTCTGAGGGTCCTGCGTGAGGACCCCCCCCCCACCGGGTTATTTTGGCCGACGGGGCTGCTGTGAATATGAGACCCGGCCCACACCACCCTGCTTTTTATTTAGCTTTCGAGTCTCTGGTTGGCTCACTCCCCTCTCAGCTTTTCCACAAATGCGCCCGGGATTGTTGGGGAGGGGGTTCGGTGCCAGGGCTGGATCACGGCTCCGTTTCCGCGGCGTCTCAGTCTCACTCAACCCCCGCCCCCAAAAGAAATGCCTTTTGTCAGCTTGCCTCTGCATGGAAATAAACTACAGATGTTTCCTGTCAGCTTCCGAGGGGAGGGGGGCATTTCCTGGCAGGCTGCTCTGCCACAGAATGCCCCCCTC
>JAODKM010000058.1:29794519-29805671 GCA_026780845.1 Petrocephalus sullivani | reverse complement strand
CGGAGCACCGGGCCTCTTGGCGCCCATGTTTCTTTTTTACTTTTGTGCTTCTTTCCCCCCCACGCCCGGGGCGGTGCGGGCGGGTCCGGGGGGGGGGGGGGGGGCAGCCGCCGAGGGCAGGTACTGCCCCCCCCCCCCACGACACCCCCAGCATCCCTGCACACTGACACGTCCTCTATAGGCACTACAGATTGTCCATAAACATCCACTGGCTTCTACGGATCGGCAGGAACCTTGACTCAGGTGTCATTAGATGAGACAGGACTCTGCGTGTGTCCCCAGGGGGCGCCGTCGTACATCTATCAGGCAGCAAGGCCTAATTACACAGAGTGCCGGCTGCTGTGCTGGAATGCTCATTAAAGAAAGGGGGTAACTTAAGATGCCCACCCCCTCCCCGCACCCGGCAGCCCTTTTGAATCAGAGGCCTGGTGATTATGCTGAGATCTTGCATGCAGGAAAGTGGAGCTTGTCAGGCCTCAGGCTACAGGTGCGGGGGGGGGCAGAGAAGGAGGAGGGGGACCGGCAGGCAGCAAAGTCACCTGCAGATCTGCTCCTAAACGCTTCAAGAGCACCATGCCCTGCACGGCCTCAGAGGAGCCTCCCATAAACTGGGACCTGGGGTCAGAGTTGATGGGAAAGGTGCTTAATGGGGGAGGCAGTTGCCATGCAGCCACTATTATCTTCGCTGTGCACATACCTGGCAGGCTGGCTCGGGACGTGCCCACACCTGCATAGCAGTTCTGGTAAACCGATCCCTGCCAAACACGGAAAAAAAACCCCCACACAGCTTGGTCGGTCACCAGCTGGAAAGATCCTCCAAGAGAGTGTGCCACTATGGAGATGATTCACCCAAACCATGCCATGGCTAACGGCTGTCTCCGGGAGACACCACCACGTCACCCGAGGGCGAGACAGGACCTAGGGCTCTAAGAAACAGAATTCCAAACGCTCCTCTCGCTCAAGCGCCGGGATCCTGCATCGAAATCATGCGGATTTTCCCATGACTCAGATACTCGCCACAAATGCAGACCAGGTTTGATTAGAGATACACAGTATATTGGTTGACATATTGGTATCAGCCGATATTCGTTAAATCAAGTTAATCGGCATCAGTCCAATGCGTCAGTTTTGGCTGATGTTTAAACTCTCTCAATATTCAAAGTTAGGAGCACCAGAGCTACTCAAGATAATAATAATGGAAATGCTTGGACCATCAGCCATTTTCCACAGTGGAGGACGAAGGATGTCATTCACTGCCTAAAAGATGTCTACCAGCCCGCAACGTATTTATAATTAATCATTAAATGTGGCCTGCATATCAAGATTTCATTTTCCACAGGAAAAAAAATGTCAAGTCATTCCACTAATCTGAGCCAGACCCCTCCCCCCACCCCCAGGAAGTGGCTCAGAGCTTAACCGGTTATTGGTATCTGCAATATCATACAAAAAGATACTGGTTATCAGTATTGGTCCAAATTTCCTCACCAGTTTCCACATCCATTAGGCCTGATGAGGATAAAACAGCAGCCTCTTACCTGTCCTTATGTAGCATTTAAGGATGTGACTTAAACCTGACAGTCACTGGTTCCGGTCCTGCTCTTGTATCTCCGAGTGAAGCACTAAATCTCAGTTACTCAGTAAAAAATAGAAATGAAATATCCAGCTTTAAAATGTATAAAAATGCTGGTGTTTTTGATAAAAGCTGTGAATAGGTCTGCCATGTAAAAACTCACAAAGCTACTCAGGGAGACTCTTCAGATGCTGAGAGCCCTTAATGTGTGTGATGAGGTAATACTCTTGCTCATAACTGTCCTACAGATGGCCGCTCATTACCGTCTCGGGTAAGGAGCTCGACGGGGGCCACTGGGTTCAACTGGAGATGCACCAGCATCGCTGGCGAAGGATCACGCGGGGTCAAGAACTCGGCGAGACCATGGCAACCCTCCCCTGGGTGACACTGAATCCCCCTGGCCACAAAGGAGCCGTTGTTCCTGCATCCCCCCCCCCTCGCGACCCACCAGGCTGAACACGCTGAGATTTCTGAGTTTCAGAAGGAACCGTCTGACTGGCCTGCTGGAGCCACACCAAGGGGCTACACGCCACACGCGCTTCAGTTTAGGGGGGGGGGGAAAGAGCATACTTTCACAGCCATGCGGAGACCCTCGGAGTCTTTCCAGCAGCTCGGGATCCTTCACGGCTGTTGCTAGGCGTGCAGAGATAGCCCAAATGGTTCGGGGGGGGGGGCGGGTCATTATTTCCCACCGCATTAATCACAGCCTGCCCCAGCTGGATATTCCTGCTGTACCCTCTGAAAGTTTATCATTTCCAGCAGCAGGGATGGAGCTGTAAACATGAACACAATTATCTATTGGCTAACTGCAAATGGTGGACCGCCCAATCAGCATTAAGCATAGCCTACTGAACGTGGTGAAAGGGCTTCACTCTTCCAGAAAAGCCCAAGGACTACGGACAATGCAGATAAGTCTATGTTCTACACTCAGTGGAGCAGGTTCAATTACAGAAAGTCTACCGATTTCTGGTATTCTCTGGAAAAATTCAATCTTCCCCACATTCTCTGATGAATCTTACGATATCAAATCAATCTTCTTCCTGCTCAGAACATTTGTTAGTAAATACATGGCACTGGCTTTTTGTTGGAGCAATAGAATACCTTTCATCAGGTTTCTCTCTTCAGTCGCCCCTCAGGGAACAGCAGTACCGAAAATCGGCGTATACAATGATCTCTCAATTTATGCAGAGCCCTAAAAGCTCAGCAGGCATAGCCAGGGTGTCTGGCACTGCCATACAGCTATTGGTCTACTGAAGCCCCTCTCTAGGTTTACCAAAGCCAAAGCAAACCCCAAGTGTCCTCTGCAACTCCATCATGGCATGCAGGATAATAAAACCAGTAGCTGTGAGACATGCACCTCAATCCTTCCCCCAGCTTTGAAACTGAAACTCTGGCCCGACCCCGACAGCCAAACATTTTCGAGTACCTGATGGTACCATCCCAACAACCTTCGACGCCCGTAGCATTGCTCTACCTCGACGATAAAGCCCATCCTCAACACGAGTGCTGCCTGAAGCAGAAGAATCTTCCTCCATCTCAGGATATTTTTACTGCCGACCGCTCTCTGTGGTTGAGGGCAGTCAGCTGACCCCACACCCCATCATTAGCTCTGCAGCTCTCTCCCTGGTGTAATTACCGTCCCGGTACGCCATGACCGTCAGACACCCACTCCGAGCTCCGGGATCACTGGGAGACGGCCGCACCTCCCGTGTCCCTCGGCCCCGGGTGAGGAATCCTCAAAGGGTGTGCGTCCGTGTGCCGCGAGCGATTCCTGTGCCCATCTCGCCTTTCGGATCACGGTGATCTAATGCCACGGCCATTTATCTAACACCGTCTCTGACTGCCAGCCGGAACAAAAGCCGCCGCCTCTTTGAAATCTGACCTCTTTAATGGGCCTGTATGCTAGCAGGTGAACTCGGGTTTCATTGAGGCTTATCTCCACTAATTAACAAAGGCACTCTGCAATCCTGAAGACCTTCATTAACCCAAGAGATACACAGGAAAATCACCTGGAACTGTCAAACACCCAAATGGTCTAGTCCTGTGATTCAGGCAGGTTTCTTCATGGACATGGAAGAAGCCAGAGAGCCCTGAACCGGAATTATTCCAGCTTTATAATAATAATTATCATAATAACCACGCCACTTGTTGTCCATGAGAGCAAGCTTGGCCGTGAAGGGCAGCCACCTTGTGGGGTGCCCAGGGAGCTGGGGGGTTACGGGCCTTTCTCAAGGGCCCACAGACTGGATTTAGACTGGCGCCCTTCCGATCACAGGCATAGAGGCTTAACTCAATGAGCCTCACTCTGCCCCCAACGGGGTCACTTTTACGGGGGTCACATTAACAAGCTGCCCAGGGCGAAGCACAACAGCTTGGGGCATGGAGCACCGGCTGGCGGAGATCACCTGGAGATCCTAACGAAGCAGAGGGCAGGAATGCCAAGGTCACGGAAAACAGACGTCATGCATTTTCATACAAAAGTGCTGCGTTACAGTTTGCAAACACCGCATTCAAACCAAAGCAGGACCTGCAGCCGGGCTTCTGCAGCTTAAGTGAGCGGAAGTTCCCCGGCGACGCCGCGCCGCTTGCTGTGCTGCTAGAGGAATCTGATAATCTGCCTTCTGATGTCCAAGCCTGGCGCTCGCTGGCGCCCCCTGCTGTAACAAGCATTCTTTCCTTAGCATCGGCCGGATGGAGTGGCACATGCACTTGGGCGAACACTCAGATACATATACAAACACCACATAGACACATACATACACAAAACGGCAGAAAACACACACACACTGACACTTCTGCTATATACGCATACACACCCAGCACAAATCTGTGGTTCAGACTTCCAGTAGTTTGTCCAGACAGACGCTGCAGCACTGTACCACACAAGGAGAAGGTTCACCATAGAATCAGGAGAGAGTGAGAGACACACACACACATATACAGGACGGAAGCAGAGCCACTAGTGTGGGACGTGATGAAAAACCAACTGATTGTTACAACCAAAATGCTCATTATGGCTCACAAATGACAGGCCGAATAAACCCAGGCAGCAGGAAGAGGAGGACGGAGCCTTCCAGCAAAGTTGCACGTGGCCCTGGGGGGAAAATGGGCCCGGAGCATGCTGGGTCTGTGCACGCGGCCCTGGGGGTAAACGGGGACCGGAGCATGCTGGCGTTTATCTCAGACTAAGGTTTGGGAGAAACCGGAGCAGGGAGGCCCCCCCCTTAACACTCCCATGCTGGCCCAGGCACTCAGAGGCAGCGGCGTTACCATAGCAACTAGGGTAGAGGCATTATTAGAAAATCATGGAGCCGAGTATGAAATTGTGTCTGTACCATCTTAACCTTATTTCATGTGTTTGTGAAACCCGGAGGTATGTGGGATTATTCCCACCCCCACCCCTCAGCCATGAGCGCTAGAGAGAGGTGGGCACATCTGTGCTGTATTACTGCATCAGCATCAGCTGCTGGGGGTCCTGCCGAGGGAACATGAGGTCATGTGACCGTCTCTGCGGCAGACACTACGGACCCCAGAATGTCACACATGCTCCGGCAGATAGAATGGGGGGTCATAGGCGGCACCCACCACTGGCAGACAGAATGGGGGGTCATAGGTGGCACTCACCATTGGCAGATAGAATGGGGGGGTCATAGGTGGCATCCACCATTAGCAGATAGAATGGGGGGGGTCATAGGTGGCACCCACCACTGGCAGATAGAATGGGGGGGGGTCATAGGCGACACCAACCATTGTCCTTGCTGCTGCTCTCCTCCATGGTCATCTGCTCGGCCAGCTCCGACAGCGACTCGTCGATGGTCTGGCTCCCCCGCAGCGTCAGGGACAGGCGCCGCTTAAACTTCTTCATTTTTTCCATCAAGCGCTCTGGCGAGGGAGCCCTGAAGAATAGGAGAAGATGGGTTAGACCACGAGAAAGAGGAGGAGAAGGCCTAGGGTCCCACAGAAGACGGGGAGGGGCTTCGGGGGAATGAGGAAGAGAATTTTTACTCATTTCAACACATCCCAGGGGCCTGCTTCTGGGATTTCTCGCTTAGCGAGACAATTCCTCCAATTCAAGGTAGTCTGGACTAAAATTGACTACCTTCGTCTATTTACATTTAGCTCAGACTACCTTAAATCCAACAAGTTATCTGGCTAAGCAAGAAATCCTGTTTCGTAATACAGGCCCAAGGACTCTAACCAGGATAAGCGTGGAAGACGGACGAATATAAACACATGCTGTCCTTCCTCAATGTGACACGTGAGGGACAAAAAAGCCAAAGATGTGTATCAGACCTTCAAAACAGCTTAGTTCATATGTAATCATTTGCACATGATGCTAACAAGCTAAATGATGTCAAAAGTGAGTAATTGCAAACAGCCAATCAGAGGGAGCAGAGCCACGGGAAGAGCTACCGATCTGAACATCCAAGATGGCCATGTGCTAAGGAGCAATTAATTTGTGTGAAGTGATGACGGCAAAGTACTCAACCTACTGAAGATCTGCAGACATACGGGGGACATGAGGTGTCAGGATTCGCCCGACGGGCATCTGGAAGCGTACACTGAGTCACCGGCACTCTCCGAGTGCGTCAGCATCCGCACCGAGAGGATTCAGCGCGTTTCCATCAGCGAAAACTTCAAGTCCTGCAGATCTCGGAAAACTAAATTTACATGCCAGCCAAATGAGCCGGGAGTACTGCAGTTCCAGGGGGGTGACTCAACCTCACAGTATTGACTGATTCCCTACTGTGAACCCAAAGGTTTGTTTGACCAGCAGTCAAACAAACGTACCCAACACAGCTGACTACAACCACTGGGAATTAAAAACACTGTTGAAGAGGCACATGCATGTGTTATTTTCCATTTGATACTACCCATACACCTCACGAGCAACACATCCACCTCCACGGGTACAAAACCATCCCGAAATCTTTTGACATCCGATGGACCACGCCAGTCTGTCGCTCTGTTTAAGGGATAAACTACCCAGCTTATCAGCTACACTTCAGTGCCAATAATCATTCGAACATTAGCTGTTTTTTTTTCTACCCAAACAGCTCAGAACTGCTTCCTGTCAATAACACCCAAGCTCTCTAAAATAGCATCACACTTTTATATATCTTTAACTTTTAAAATTGATTAACAAATCACTTAAAAATAAGCAAACAGTCAATGATTAAATGACTAACTAAGTAAGTCAAAAGGACTAAATCTAATCAGGTATTAGCCAGTCTCTCAGCTCAGGGAGAGTTTCACCCCCTTTCTGCAGGTCAAGGCCCGGGTGCCTTGCACACTTCCACATCGGCCAGGAAACCGTTGGGGAAATGCTTGTAAGCTGGTGGTAACAGAGCGATTCACGACTCAATGTGACCCGATGACGAAGTTCTCTCTCCACCTCATCTGACAGCAACTCAAGACCTCAAACACTTCTACCTCCTAAGGGTAAAGCCTTGAAAGTCTTCCTCAAGAAGTTCAAGACCGGAATTCAAATGTATTGAAACACAGAGAGCCCAGATCTCTGCACCCCCCCTCCCCTCCCACCGACGCACAGAAACACGGAGGACACCTCCCCAGGAAAGCAGCAGGAGGCCCGGCATGCACCCCCCACCCTCCACGGCCGGAAGGGGAGGTGGGCACGGCCGACTTTCCAGCTACTCCCACTCTGCCTCTTCTGGCAGACAGATGCGTCACAGAACCTTCCGGAGATGGAGTCAGGCCTGCTCCTTATGCGAGAGGGCGGCAATGGAACGCCGTCGCTGGTCGGGTCCGAGGAGAGGGTCCGTCGCGGCTGTGCAGATGTGAGCGGCCTGTCGCATTTGAAAGCCCGGATGTGCTGATTGGCCAGTGGGAGGACATGGGAGGCAGATTTGTCATTGGGATGACAGGGCGCTGAGTATAGGCGGGGAGAATCTGTATGGACCTGTGTGTGTGTGTGTGTGTGTGTGTATATGTGTATGCGCACACAGATTACAGGCCACAGGAAACACCTTGAGTCTGGGCTCCACTTCCCCTACATTGTGTCCACGCACGAGCCCCCCCACCCCCCCACTGTGGGCTTATTGCACTGGACGGGGGTGATAAGATTCCTGCTCCCCGCACACACCGCATGTGCATGTGTGTGGACAGGGCAACGAGTGGTGTGACCAAGAGGGTGAGAAGGGGTGCTGCTGCCCTACAGGGGGGGCTTATTATCCCCATCGAAACCCCCCCCCCACCCTCACCATTCCACATTTGCCAAGGTCCTACCCTAGACACACAGTCATGCCTTCTGAACACTACAGGTCTAGACAGCAGGGGGTGCAGCGGTTAAGGATCCCATCATTAACTGAAAGAGTAAGAAATCAGCCTAGAGCAAGACCGTTAATGAGCTAAATGGCAATCCTGATGATTAGAGATGCTCCGTTCCATGGTGCCTCTAAAAAAGGCATCCCGGGGGACATGGTGCTCTCCTGATGGGGGTCCTGGCCCGGTTTCACTGGCCCGCTATCAAATCGGGGGCAGTCAGTCATTTATAAACCTTTTTATTCATGTGACAGGCACCTAAGTGTGCGAAGTGGAGGCCAGCAGTGGCCCGTAAACAGCAACAAACACTCCAAAGGCTCACGGGCTTCTGAGGAAAGAGGAGGCTTCACCGGGACTGCACTGCACTGCACTGCACTCACACGCGCACAGGTGTCAGGGAGGCATGGATCATCTTCAGGCAGATTCAGCAGCAGCCCGGGAGTGCACGGCCAGTTTCGATTTGCATGTGGTATGCGCCTCCATTCGCGGTAGAAACAGGAGAGCGTCCGCAGGAAGTATGAAGCAGCCTTAAGGCGGCAGCTGAGGTGAACGCCAGCATTTTCTAATGACACCACCTTTGTGGGCCTGAGCGCCGATAACAAGGACAGGGCAGAGAGGGGTCAGGAGAACAAGCCCTCTCGGTGTCAGCAAATGACAATAGAAACTTTGAATCGTTGAATCCTTTGAATCCTAATGCTGGCACAGGGAAGAAGTTAGTGGACTCTTGAGGAATCCACTCACTTCCTGAGTAACAGAGCAGGAATTTTGTTTTTCACACCCATCCTGCACTAAGGTGAAAGTCAGCCAGGGGTGGCTTGGACTACGAGAAGAGTCAGAGATAAAAGCGTGAGCAAGGCACATCACGGGCTCCAGACGGCGCCGACTGATGATGTCATGGCGGGGGCATATGATGAGCACATACATATGAGGAGTATTGACATACTATAGGATAGCATAGACCAGCATTAATGCCCCACCATCACGATAACATTCATGCAATCTTCAGAGCGGCATCAGGAGAGCGTCTATAATTAGCTGGTCCTTAGGAGGCATCATGGGAACATCTCTGAGGGGGTGTCAGACAAAGCCTTGCTTTGAAACGACGCAATAAGGAGACTGTTCTACACCCAAATGTCAAAGAGACCATGTGTGCACCCCCCCCCAAACCACTGAGAACAAGGGTGCCGCTCAGCACCCTCATCTTCAGAGGGTCCAACCACAAGCTTACATCTGATTCCTCAGGAGAGACTGGCAGCATACCAGCCTGGAGGTGGACCACAGTAAGATGGGCCATAGAGAACAAGAATCCGGTTTGTGTGTGTGTGTGTGTGTGTGTGTGTGTGTGTGTATACAGGTTTAGCTGTACTTGTGAGGACCAATCCCTCAAAACTGCTGAGGTCATTTTTTCAGTCCTCACTACTTCAGACTTCATTGTATAATGGTCTGTGACTGCCATCAAAAAAAGAAAAAAATGCCAAATGTCTTAAATTTTGCTTAGTTATTTATGGTTAAGGTTAGGGCCGGGTAAGAATTAAGGGTGTCATGATTGGGATTACAGTCCCTCCCATAGAAATGAATGAACAGTCCTCAGTAAGACAAGAATCCAAACGTATGTGTGTGAGATGCAGCGCACGAGGGAGATATGGATTCCAGTGTGATTTATTCAGCAGACACTTTAGTCCAAAGTGACATTTGACTTAATGACAACTCGAACTTATAAATGGCCTGCAATAAAGCCCATCATATTACAAATTTTGTTAAATACAATGGTTAGCTCTAATGATCGCAGGCACTACTTTATGAAGACTGAAGACTCGACATACAGTACAGTACAGTATGTAGTTACTTTGAGTATTACTGTATCATTTTTGTTATTATTATTTTTCCGACTTAAAGATAGACTTAGGGACTGAAACTCACTCATAACCATGGGACTGCCTGTACAAAAGTGAGTCAAATAGCAGATTACAGACATGCAGGCGTCAGAAAGCCAGTCATGCATAAGTGCAGTTAGGCCAGGGGTGGGCAATCTTATCCGCAAAGGGTCGCTGTATATGCAGGTTTTTGCTGCAACTCCCTAATTAGGTCACTAATTAAAGAACTGATTGGCTGAATAATTCTCACACCTGGGTTTGAACAGCTAACCTTAGAGTTATCCCGAAAACCTGCATACACACCGGCCCTTTGCGGATAAAATTGGCCACCCCTGAGTTAGGCTGTCCAATGAATGTCCAGGTATATGTGTAAGCATTATACGAGCGAGCGCTATAAAACACCTCTGAAACGTAGCGACAAGGGTCCTAGTTCTGCACCCTGATAAGGAGAAGGAGACGTCCAACCCAACAGGAAATCTACTCAAATGAAAGACATGAACATCCCGGAGGGAGAAGAGAGCAGCTTAGGAGTGGCGGATGAAGACAGAGCAGCTCAGGGGTTGGATGACGGTGGGATCATCCCCGAGCAGATGGGTCGTGACTTGTGATAATCCTGCACTTAGTGGAATACCCAAAGAGAGGCCTGTGGGGGAAGGAAGCGGAGCTCTGTTATTAGCAAAACACCTGCACGCTTTTTCTCTCTCCACATCCACACTGGACCCTCCACATAGGACCCCCACCACGTCACACTCCACGGGGGGGGGGGTGAAACAGGTGCGAGTCCGTCTGGGTAGCCTGACCCCCGCCCCCCACCAGACCCTGAGGGCAAAGTGCCTGCTGGAATACACAGTATCGGTCTGGATCAGCATGACTGCGTGTTAGAGAGGCATAAAGGCAGAGTAAAAGGTGGAGCAGGCCCCGACTCAAAAGTAAGGGAATTAAAGTAAGCAGCCAGCCAGCCTTTATCCACCAAACAGAAATAGAGAGGAAAAAAAAGATCAATATGGAGAAACTCTGCATACTTACAAGGACAAACTGGTTATATTGGGACCCACTACTGTAAAAATATAAAAACAAAATGTTCACACAGATACAGAGGCACTCACACAGACATTCTTCGCCAAGGGCCCTTGAACAAAAGGGGGTTGGAATCTACACCAATGAGCCCTGTCGTTGCCCACTGTGCTGACCATGAGCAGCGCTGATCGGCGGGGGGCGGAGGGTTCATGTGGACGCAGGAGGCCATTGACATCTCTCTGCCACGCTCATCAAAAAGGCCCCCCCCCCCCTCGTCCATCACTACCTCCTGAGGTCGATACCCTTTTTCAGACAGGAGTGACGAAAACTGGCATGATGATCAAATGATCACAGAGTTGCTGGGATGAAGGCCTGAACAAGGCCCGGCAGGAGACTCAGACGATCACAG
>JAODKM010000058.1:29745066-29758450 GCA_026780845.1 Petrocephalus sullivani | reverse complement strand
TCGCCATCGAGCCCCACCCCCAGGCCTGGCTCCAGGGGGGGGCCCCGGTGACCCGCGTCCGGGCAAGGGAAACTGTGTCTCTCTGTTTTTTCTATTCAAAAACAACTGTGAGTAAATATAATGATTTATACAGGAATCTGGAAAATTCACATAACTTTCTACCAGTACTGTATGTGTAATGGAGCAATGTGTTTTTTTTCTTTATCTAGGAACTTCGACTGTGGAGTAACTGGCATTTCTTTTTCAGTTTACAGAGTAAATGGTGTTGTTTCTTCATTCATTGTTTTAACATAATCAGTTTTGTTGAAGATCCGAAGTGGAAATATGCAGAAAATGTTGGGGAGGTGGATATTTTGACAACTTTGTACATGTCCTTGTAAAACATAGATTTTATTAGTGTTTTGACTTTATTACTCTTTTTTGTGATGGGAGGAGAAGAATGCTGACATATAAAGAATTCACATTCATTTAATATGGTCTATATTTTTGTTTGGAGGACCGTCTGGAACATTTCTTTGATTGGAATGACGAAAGGATGATTTATGGATCCGGAATCATAGTCCCAAAATACGCATGCCTGTGATGCCATAAAACTGACACTGACAGTTTTACAGATCCAGCCTCCCATAGGTTTCACTGCTCAGGAACTCGATATGGAAGCAGACCCCATCTTTAATCCACAAAACCAGCACAACAAACATACAAACTAGCAGGAGACCCTGATGATCTTGTGCAAACAGGATCAAATCTCTGTCTCACTCCATCTCACCTCTTATGCGGCTTACTTTCTGCTGCTTTGCTGCTAGATACCTTCACCTGGGAAGATATGCAGCTTGTGTTAATCTCCATTAGCAGTGGGGGACAGTGGACACCTTAACTCAGTCTTAGGCAAAAGTCAGCTCATCAATGAAGTTTATGGAGATGAACAAATTTTTTTGGCCCCAAAACCTGATAAATGGACTGGTTCTAATGAACTATGCATGCATTTTCAAAAATCAACCTAAATGGGACCCAAAAATAATCATTAAAGTATGGCCCTGGCTGTCATAGTGAAGCTCAGATTTGGCCCTCAACCAAAAATAATTGCCTCTAGTCTGGTCTAATCTTATTGTTATGTTTCTAATAGTCAAGCAATTTTACTGGGGTGCTGGGGGTGCCCCCTGCTGGTCAGATGAAAATGATACGTAAACGTATCAAGTTCCTTAAAATTAAATTATACTGTAAAGTTATACTTCAAATTGTGGCCCTGGGGAAAAGAGCCTAGAGTTGCCTATGAATCATGCTCATTCTCTCAATGGAGGTGAGAAACATATTTGTGGAACTTTCCGTCGGGCCAAGAGTAAGGTTGAGGTATTGGTGGTTTATCCAAAACACATTTCCGGCAGCAGCTGGGTGGCTTTCCTGGGGGGTGAGCATACACTTGCTATAGTCATGTTGCCCGTGTGCCCTGCATGCGCTCGGCCAGTACTCTGCCAGCTTCCACCGCCCAAAATGTTTGTAATAAGGCTAATCAATTAAAAACACTCACTACAACCCTAACACAGGCCTATAGTATATTTTGTGTATTGATTTTGACACTGTATTTATATGAGTGACCATTAATGTGAGGACAGACTGTATGTCTGCCAGGTTACTATGCGGAGTGTGAGTGAGAATTTGTCTTACTGAGTATATTATTGCCGTTTAAAGTGTGTGTTGACAGGCAGCACCTATGAAGTCCACAGTGGTGAACAGGTGTGTCAGAGGGGCATGGACAACCTGGAAGCCCGAATGCAAAAAATTATTATATATATGTTCTTTTACCATTAGAGATCCGTATTTCTTTGGATTGAAAGTGGCAACCCTGCCAGGAGGCCCAGCATGACATTTTGTCAGGGGACCCAGAATTTCTAGCTACGCCCCTGGTGGTGAATAGTGCCCGCTGGACCTGCAGCTGTACAGATGTCATGCTGATGTGGAGGTACTGCGCTGAGTGCGTGCTTGTGTGTGAATGCAGCTGTGTGAGATGAACCGTGCTCTGTGCCTCTGGTTGGTTCCCTGCAGAAACCATGCTGTAGGAGTCCTTCCCCCTCTTCCCTGAAATTCCAGCCTCCCGCCCCTCCAGAGCACGCTCACTGCAGACGTTCCTTCACATTCGCCTCATTCACCATTGTTCTGGTCCCAGTGCTGCTGTGCCTCCGCTCTGCACCATGACCTGGACGCCCGTGGTGCTCCTGCCTCTTCTCGCTGCCCTGCTCTTCCTGGCCCGTGAGTACCACCGAGGACAGTCACTTCCCTGAGGCATCCAGAAGATACCTCAGAACTTGGAGCAATCTTTCAATTAATGCTGAAGTCATTGCTTATTACTTATGTTTATTATTGTAATAAAAATAATTATTATTCACTTTTTAGACACTTTTCAGGAATGTTCTTTTTATCTGAGGCGTTTAATAGCTAAAAAGGTGCTAGGAAAAATATTAAATAAAAACATAGTTGTCCTCAAACAGTCAGCAATGGGGTGAAGGGAGCAGCAGTGCCAGCTGACCAGAAGGATGTGAATGCGGCCGAGCCCCAAGGTGAGCGTGCCGCCCCCTGGGCCTGGTCCTGTCTGCCCGCTGGCAGTCCCGTGACTGCACCCCTGTGCTATCACCCCCTTCAGGGCACGCCAGCAGGGTCTTCATGTCTGGCTCAGACGCCTCAAGCTTCTTCAAGAGACGCAGTCGGCGCTCTATAAAGTCTCAGGATGAGCTCAATGGTGAGGCTTCTTCCTTTGTGTACTGGATCTTCTCTTGGTCTGTCCCCACCCCTTTATGGATGAGACTGGGAGGCGGGGGAGGGGTGCGATTCACTGTTGGTTTTGGGACAGAACTAGGTCAGAGAGAGAATCTTTAATGAGGATCAAAATCAAGATCCACTCTATGGAAATTCTTTGGACCATAGAGGAGCTGTTTGGACCACAGAGCGCGTATAAGAAAGCGCTCTGATCCCTGCGCAGAGAGGTGAGTTTCTGAGGCAGTGTGGGAGTTTGATTCACAGCCAAGCGGCCCGTGGTCACAACACCAATGCCGTTCCCTGTAGCAGCGGTCTGCGGGTAAGTGCTGCGGATGACATGCCTTTGGCCAGGCGGCAGACGCCTGGAACGGCTGGGGGATTGTGGCATGCAGGAGACCAGGTTTCAGGTGTCGCTGGACCAGCTCCGGATAGGGGCTGGCAATGGGAAGCAGCTGGAAGCAGCTGAAGGAGTCACAGGGTAGCATGGAGCAGAGCCTACTCTGAGCCCACCGACCCTCACCAGCCCCCAAGCAGCAGGGTTACTCATTCAGGGTGGACTAGATAGTTGGAAGATGAAAATAATGAAAAATAGGCTCTGACTCAGGAAAATTCTCATGCAGCGCAGCTTCAAAGCCCCCGTGCTGGATGTGTGTGTCTGCGGATCTAGCTGAAGGGTCCCCTTGGCTGCGGGGAGGCTTTGGAAGAGGAGCGCGAAGCTGGAATGTGCAGACGTATCTGTGGTTAACCCCTGGCAGGTTGGGGCCACACCAACCTGTTTATGTGGCCTTTCCTTCAGTTTGTGCACACGAGAGACAAAAGGAGCTCGGCCCGGCAGTAACCTGCGCTGAGTAAATCCCCCCAGAACACTGCGCAAATCTGTGACCTTTGATCACGAGACAAAGCAACTTCGGCAAGAAAGATAAATCTGCACAGCTGGTGAAACTATATGACGCTAGAAATGATTATCGATATTCACGTTTTGAATAGTAAGTTTCCAGAACTCACTCCGTCCATAGGATACTTTTTTGAGGACATTTCTGTGGAGTTCTGAAAATGTCACAAAGGTTCTCTGTTGAGTAACACGAGGGCTGAGTTAGTTTTTGTTCCCAGTCCTGCAACGACTGGCAAGTTTCTTCTCAGTCGTATCTCAAAAAGTGAGTTTTGGACATTTGCTTCTCAGTTTTTACAGCTATTTTTATTACGCTAAGGGAATCATTTCAGCCTCCTTTCTCATATCGAGGATATCTGACACTTTGAAAAATCTGATTAACTTACACAAATTGTAGCTCAGCTGGATCACTGTTCAGAATCAGCACTTTTACAGGATAATTGTGGCTGGTATTTCATTTTGTACTTTTATTTGTGTAATGATGGTGGTTTGAGGGTTTGGCAACGTGTTGTGGTCTGTGACACTATTTTACTGTATGGACCTCTGATGTCTATGGGCAGCTGTGTTTATCTGGGTGTAACCCCACAGCATCTATGTCTGCGCGTGTGTGTGTGTGTGTGTCTGGGCATGTATATTTTACATTGTGGGAAAGAATTGTAATTGGAAGAAAGAAACTAACTTAAACTAAAAACACTGAAAATCTGTGTGGGTAGTTATGGTTAAGGTTAGGGCTGGGTAGGGGTTGTCATAGTTAGAATTATAGTCTCCATCATAGAAATAGATGGACAGTCTATGTGTGTTTCTGTGTGTATGCATGTGACACAGAGTTGCCATTTATCATTGACATTAATGCAAAATGTGTGGTTAGATATGAGATTTTTTGGGGGGGGCGGGGGGTAAAACAGCAGTCTATTTGGGGCCCCAGTTTGATTTTGGGGGTGTCTGAGAGACTTTGTGGCTGAGTCTATGAGTAAAACTGGCTGGGCTGTTAGGTGCTGTGATGCAAAATAAAAAACTGCTGAAAGGAGGCTGGTGTGGCACAATTATCATAAGGTGTGTCTGAATGTAACAGAGCATGTGGCCAGCGGTCCAAAGTCATTTCGTGCACAACATGTCAATGACATATCCAAGGGTCACTGCACTGCCAGTAAAGATGATCTCCACCTCCGGCTGAGATGGTCAGCATTATTCAGCTGCATATTTAATGGAGTTTGTCATACTGGCAGTCACTACCAGAGACTTTCACTGAAGCAATAGGGAGGATGGAAGGGTAAATGCCAGATGTCTTTGTGAAAATGGGCAAAATTAAGGCATTATTTAGAAGTTTAGAGGAAAGTTTGTACCCTCTGTCCCTAGTTATGCATTTGCATACCTGGCAAACAAAGGCCCAGAATGTGGTTCAGGACTTCCTGCCATTGTTGTAGGATGAGGAAAATATAGATATAGAACAGATAAAGTGCAACATTCCCAGGTTTCCTGAGTGGCATATTGTCTCAGCCGGCAGCACTATCCCCCACCTTCCAGTCTTGGGGGGCAGAATCCCACCTCCCCTCAGTGTATGTGGAGTTTGCATGTTCTCTACCTATGTTGCATAAGTTTGCACTATGTACTCTGCAGTCCGTGTAGCTGTATAAGTGAGTGCAGGTTTCCCATCCAGGGTATACCCTAACCCCCAACTCTCTGCAACCCTAACCAGAAAACAGATGGGGGTGTTACTAGCTAGTTTCAGAGTTTTGACATTGAGGAGCTACAACTGAATATATCTCCAATATCAGTCCAAATTCTTGCACGCATCCTGCAAATGGTCAGGGTAATTCTAGTATTGTATTTCTACTTTGTGCATATTGTACCTAAACAGCTGAGCAAAGGCAGCGCCTGGCAGCAGATGAGCAACGGAGGGAGTACAGAGAAGAGCAGAGGAATGAGTATGAGAACTATAAGGAGGAGGTGCTCGACGGTAGGTCATCATCAGCATGACCCCATTTTTATTTTACATCTCTGATGGGCCACGGAAGTTATCTCTCTTACTGCTGGATGGTGCAGTGGGGAATATCATATTTCTTTTAATTTTCTACCTTTCGTGCCAAAATAATATTTTTCTCTGACACTTCTGTAAGTAAAATATGAATGAAATATCAGTAGACACATTCCTCAGAAATTCTGTATTCTGCCCACTGGTGTAAAGGTCACTTCACTGAATGTTGACTGCTTCTGTATAAGAGCATATATTTAGGAATCCCATTATAAATGCAGATTCAAAAGCCAAACACTGGGAACAAATGTCTTGTAATTTATTAAAACAGGATGAATATTATGAATTCATGTCTGTATTGATATTTATATACTATGACACATTACTGAGGATGGATTTAAAGTTAAATGACATTTTTTAAATATAGGAATGAATCTGAACAGTATAAGCTGTATAAGTATTGTGGCCACCATGCTGTTTGAGTTAGCCTCTGCAGCAGCTTCACCTCTGACCTTTGACTCTGTAACTGGCTGTCCTTCCCATGCACCCCACAGAGCAGGAAGAGCGGACCCGCGAAAAGACGGAGCAGTGGCGGGAGTTCCACTACGACGGCTTGTACCGCTGGTACCAATACACCCGTCATCACGTCTGAGCGCCACCTATGGGGGACCTAGGGAGTTGCCAAGATGTTTTTTCACTAGAAAACCATCACAAACATCAGAAAAGAGTGAAGCCAGGGAAACTTTTCTGTCAAACGTTTTTTTTTTAAGTTTCTTTATTAAGCGCAAAAACAAAAATAAACTGGCTGTAGTTAATAGGAATAAAGCTGAAACTTTCTACTTAATTACATTTTCAGGCTGTTAAAAAGTCCTGCAGTTGTGTAGAATTCAGAACTACTGGTTGATCATTATGGTTTTTCAGATGTTAAATGCATTTTATATATCCTCCTGCCTTTGCCATAACTTTTTCATCAATCAAATTTCCAGGGAGTTTCATAACCTAGATTCAAATTTAAAGGAGGATTTGACTCTCCATACTCTGAGCATGCTGACTCTATTTTTCTGTTTTGCAATATGTTTTTGGCATGTGTAATTAAAATAGGAAACCCTTATACTGTAAAACAAATTTCAAGGAGAAGATGTCTGATACAGATTCAAGGGAGGATTAGCGCATAATGAAATCCTGTGTTAATGCGTTTATGAGAGGTAAGTTCCATTGTTACCCAGAATGCATCTGGGTGCAGAACCCAGACCAACACTGTAAACTACCTATCTACTATACCATGGGTTTCATAATGCATGTATCAAACCTATTTGTGTTTGAAGAAACTGTAGAAGTGGATAATGAATAAATACTGTAATCCAAGCAAACATGATTTGTGAAATCTGTAGTAATATTTCTTCACTGGAAAATAAAGCTATGACTTTATTTACATTGTAAAAGCTTACAAACTCATACTTAACTTTTGTGCTTAACAGGTGGCAGGTTAGTTAAAAGACTCTGCAAACTCTATATATACAGACACAAAGACACCATCTGGCAACAAAGCTATCAATCTTCAAACATTCTGAGGCACAAAGGGGTTCTCGTCTGTGTAGTTTGATGGGATGTTAAGTTCTGAACTTATCTAGATTATAGCTCATCTTGATTGTTATTATTATGCACCCACAGAAACAGTAGGAAAACCGAGGCCATCAGATCTCACGAGTATGTGTCAGGAGAATCTGTCTCCAGATGAAAGCAAGGCAGACGGCTGCTAAATTCAGAGCAGTGGTATGGAGACATAACGCTCTCCATCCCCCGCCTCCATGAACCTCCAGATAAGCCCAAGGATCAGCCTCAACTCCACACCCCCAGGCAGGAACTTTTTTGTAAACAACTAACAGATATAAAATTAATGTCAGAACATGTGAATTAAAGACCATTTTAGCGGCGCTAAGATCCGTTACCCTCCTTAATAACTGCACCGCCCCAGTTAGAGACACCTCATAATCATGGTACCCCTGTCTGCTCTCTGATATAAGGCCCCCGAAAAGGAGCCTCTACTGCCAAACTCATTAGACTAAAACAGATTCCCAGAATGCATGGAATATTGCTAACATATTGGGATATTCCAGACATTGCAGGCAGGGTGCATACATTCTGAATTAGAAAGATTTTCCACATGGTGTCCGATATAAAAAAAAAGTACCAAGTATATATTCCACAAATGACTATGAGGTGGAAAGTACCACGACAGCTATTTGAATGTCTTGGCATAAATCCAGCAGTAAAGCCGTTCAATTCATTTTCTAATGCAGACTTCAAAGATGGCCAGCTCACATGAGAGCTGAAAAGCAGAAAGGGCTGAGGAGATGAAGGAGGAGCAGGTGGGAGCAGAGGGACCACAAGGGATTATCTGAGACAATAGTGCTGTGTGTCCTCACAGAGCAAACAGGAAGTAGAGCCTGTTTTGGGGACCTAGGGGTAGCAGTGCGGTGGAGGATGCGGATAGCTAGCCAAATGAAACACTGATGTCTGCTGATGTGGCTTTAGGGTAGTGAATGATAAGGAACCCAAGTAATTTATATGAAATCAAATAGTGGGTAGAGTTACTGTCTGCTTTAACCCAATCGGAACCAGTGCTGAGATTAACTGAGATATCACGTGGTGTCATATAAATACAATTTTCTTGTATTCTTGTCTTTATGGCTGTATTACAGCATCACTGCTGTGAGGAGCTGACTGGCTCATATTCCTTGTACCTTGTGGCGTAGGCGTGGCCTCAACCATGTAAAGATGATTAAATGACATAAATAAATGAAATGATTGAAAGAAGCAAACATTTTTGTTGCCAATCAGAAATAAAAGTCTTAGTTATTTTCAACGTGACGGAGGGCATAACTAGACCAGATACATTTATTATGTTGATAGAGCAAGAGAGTGCAATTGTAACTAAACTAACATTTTTATTAAAAAAATATTAACAAAGTGAATTAACTGTGTGTGTGTGTGTGGGGGGGGGGGGGGGGTTCATTCAACTGGGGGGTGCTGTAATGACTGCAGGCCTATCAGAACAAACCACATGCCTAGCCCTTGTGAGTGAACTGTCCACCTAATGCATACTTTGCAAAAGCCAGTCAAAGCAAATGTTTAAAGCTATATTTTTGGGTAGGAAGTGTGTATTTGCTCAGAAAAAAACAACATAATTTATGCATATTAACAGTAACACAACACAAACTAAATTACTTCTGTTCTCCAACAAGTTACTGATACCTTGTTGGATGGCTAGATATCTTGGAAGGATTTATTTATAAGAATTTTCATTGTCATGTTGCCGTTAGTGCAAAAATTATCATTCACAAAGGAAGATAGCAGATGCTTTCAGAACAGCGCTAGCCACCATTCAAAATGATGAAAATGCTATATGAGTAATTGCATATATTAATTATATATTTAACTGATAAAAATACATTGGCTTGAATTACAATGCACACATTTTTTATTTCAGATCCACAATATTTCTTGAAACATATGTATAGTTTTCTCCTGAATATGTTATTAAACATTAGCCCAGATCCATTTGCGAATACTGAGAAATGACTTCAGTATTAAAGAATAACATTAATCCACAGTGGCTCCCATGCAAATGTTTATTATCACCGCATTCCACAGTGTCTAGGGCTGGCTGATATAAACGATGTATCGACATGTATAAAATTGAAATTTAAATGAGAAACTTTGATACCTTGTCAATAATGAAACCTTGCTTGATAGCACATACATGTCATGTGGCATTACAGAAACAATTCCATAATGCGGTAGCAATTCCAAACAATCATATGGTATTCTTTTCAGATTGGACAACCTACCCACAACAAACGCACAGCAAGGTTTACTGAAGTAGCGGCATATGCATCATGCAATTGTTTAGGTTATATCATTGAAGAGTGATGCGTTCCCTCAGAGGAAACTTTGTCATGTACTTTAAGTGCTTTATGTGAAGGTGGTTCATGTATTTAATTCAGAAAAAATATTAATGACCAGTTGACAAATTAGTTTATAATTAACTAATATAGTTCCTGTATTGAATACCTGAACCATCATAACTGATTAATGATGAACTAACACTTATTTAATGGTTAATTAATGCATTAAGTATGTGTACCGCTACATTGCCACCACTTTAATTATATCATAATAATTATCAATATTAATTGACATAAAATAAAAATTTTAATGATGAAATCAAATATGCTTTTACCCAGAGTGTCTGTAGACTTCCTCTAAAGCAGGAGACAGCAGGCTTGGAGTTGCAGGATGCTCACAGAATTATGGCCAGACGTTGCTTCAAGGGGCAGCCTGGGAGATGAAGACCCTAGCAGAGCTCAGGAAATGCAGTCCAAGATGTGGATTTGGAAGCTATCCGGATCTGGCAGGATCTCATTGCATTTGGGGCAATGGAACTCAGGGATGTCCGACTCGTGGCTGACAGCTTCAGTCATGAAATGTGCCAAAAAATGCATCAAGAATAAATCATAATATTGACTTGGTCATGAGGTTCATTCTGGTCCAGATTTTAAACATAATGCTCTAATGAACAAATGAGTATCAACAATGGTTTCACTCAAACAACTGGAACACTAACACACTCTCTGGGCTATTTCTCACATTTTTCATTGTACCCAGTTTCTTAAGCTCCAAGTCATCTCTTACCTGGTGGCATATTGGCTCCTGGTGGATTGGTCCCATGTGGCACTGATGCATGCCGGTGTTGCAGCTTAGCCACATTTTGCCTGCAATACGCAACAAGAAAAATGTACACTTTCCATCCTTTCCATTAAGAAGACAGACTATAAGGAATACAGTACATGGTGAGAGTTACTGTACCATGCCATGAAGACAGCCATATGTGTCCATACTATAACACCTGATTCCCCTTTTAACACCCTGTACCTGTCTCTGACTCACACACCAGCCTGACTCCCCTTTTTACACCCTGTACCTGTCTCTGACTCACACACCTGTCTGACTCCCCTTGTAACACTCTGTACCTGTCTCTGACTCACACACCTGTCTGACTCCCCTTTTTACACCCTGTACCTGTCTCTGACTCACACACCTCTCTGACTCCCCTTTTTATACCCTGTACCTGTCTCTGACTCACACACCTGTCTGACTCCCCTTTTTACACCCTGTACTTGTCTCTGACTCACACACCTGTCTGACTCCCCTTTTAACACCCTGTACCTGTCTCTGACTCACACACCTCTCTGACTCCCCTTTTAACACCCTGTACCTGTCTCTGACTCCCACACCTGTCTGTCTCCCCTTTTAACACCCTGTACTTCTCTGATTCCCTTTTTAACACCCTGTACCTGTCTCTATTTCACTCATTCGTCAGCTTGTACTTGTCCCTCACTCATGTTGTACCTGCCCAGAGACTCAATTTGCTCCTGCAGCTGCATGTTCTCCTTCTTTATGTTATCCAGCTCCTCAACCAAGCACTCCTTCTCCTCATGGACCTGCTCCCTCGCTGCTCTCTCCGCATAGAAGTCTGACTTGTACACATCAGCCTGTAGGGTGAGCAGGGCACATGTTACCTCACCTGGCAACTATGTGCTACTCCTACTTTTCCTACTCCTAGTTTGCATCATCAGTGTTCTTGGAGTGAACATACCGGAGCTGTTTGGAGCAAACATGTTAGCATGGAGCAAATCTTAACCTGTTGGCCTGCGGGAAGGATATTGCCTGACTTTTTAAATAACACAGTGCTTTAGCTCCACCACTTCCCCCAAAGCAGACACATTAAAAGATTGTCGATAGAATGGTACATCTAGAGTCATAGGTACCTAATAGACTTCTTTTTGACACAAAATTGCTAGCCACGGTTTTGCAAGTAATCATAAATCTGCCAAAACATTATTTAAAACTTGAATAAAAACCCATTAGTTATGCTGGAGAAGACTCCAGTTCACAGCACCCATTAGCTTTCTCTAGAATCCCTGCGGCATCAGACTATTGTCAATGGTGATGGAGTCAAGACGACCTACAGTATATCGAGTCCAACCAAGACCAAGTGGGTAGAGTGGGTGTGTTACAAGAGTTACAAGACCAAAACTTTAGGGTGGTTGAGACCAATTAAAGACTTTTGAACAGTCAAGATTGAGTTGAGACTGAGACTTTGGGGGGGGGGGGGGGCAAACCCGAATTGCCAACTCTGTTGTTGGTTTGATCTGATATCTGATTATAATCATTGCGATACAGTCACACGGCCTTTCACCACGTGCAGATTCATTTCATTTCCACCATCCCATCTGGGTGCTTAACTATTTTTGTCACTGAGTATAGTTTATTTTATCAATGTGTATTGTTATATTGAGAGGACTGGGAAAAATGAGAAAGCTTATCATTAGGATTCTCATTCTAAAATTGCTAGTGTAAACCTTAGATGCTGTACTCCGAGACCAATTCAAAACCAAGTAGAAAAGCTTTAGATTCCGAGACAAGACCAAGTAAAGGAGAAAATGGACTGAAGACCAAGACTGGACTCAAGTACTACTACGGAAGTTGTCAATGTTAACAGTCAGAATGGGGTGTGTGTCTGTCAATAATCTGCTCTGTGACTTATTTCTGCAGCTGGACTGCTAGGCATTCTGGGAATGTCTCGCCATTGTGACATGCAGCACCTGTGCTTTGAACACTGAGATGGTCTCCAGTTCTGCCTCCTTCTTGAAGATTTCCTGCTTCATCTCGTCAATCTTCTGTTGTTTGGCAGCCAGGGCATCTTCTGCGACATTCAGCCTGTCGACAAGGCCATTCATATCCTCCTGTAGGGGTTGCATGCACAGGGATCAAAGGTCATATGGCTCCATTTGGTTGGCTTTGCCTCATACGCATAGTACATATACCACTGAAGAAAGATTAGTGTCACTTTAAGATTATATTCAATGATTAATACAATGCTGCCTTTTTCAAATTCATAAAGTACAATCACAAGCTGCAATAAGGTTTCTACATGTATTACACAGAACAGGAATATCAGGATAGATTACAAATGAAAACAAGTGAATGAAATCCTTTATTAACAACCTTAGATTCTCTGATTTGCTTCTGCATTTCCATGTATTCCTCATAGAGCTGGCCATGCGCATCCTTCAGTTGAGCCAAATCCCTTCTATGAAGAGATGGAAAGGTACTACTCAGTCTTGGTCTGCCATCAGGAAGCTTCCCTCGGCACTAACTCTGTGTGCTAACAATGCTAATGCTCAATCGATGGTATCAAATCTACATGATATGGTTTTGTCACTGGGAATGTCCAAGTCATGTACCACAGTATAGAGTTACATTTTACCTCCCCTCCTCAGTCTTATTCTGTGCTGCTTTCATGCAGGAGCTCATGCTGTCTAACTGTATTTTCAGCATCTCATTCTCCTGCTTCTTCTCCTCCAGTTGTGACTCCATCTTCTCTTTCTCCTGTTGCTTCTCTGCCAGCTGTGACTCCATCTTCTTGTTCTCCTTCTGCTTCTCCTCCAGCTGTGACTCCATCTTCTCATACTGCCGCTGCTTCTCCTCCAGCTGTGACTCCATCTTCTCATACTGCCGCTGTTTCTCCTTCAGCTGTGACTCCATCTTCTCATACTGCCGCTGTTTCTCATTCAGCTGTGACTCCATCTTCTCATACTGCCGCTGTTTCTCCTTCAGCTGTGACTCCTTCAGCTGTGACTCCATCTTCTCATACTGCCGCTGCTTCTCCTCCAGCTGTGACTCCATCTTCTCATACTGCCGCTGTT
>JAODKM010000058.1:29725989-29741681 GCA_026780845.1 Petrocephalus sullivani | reverse complement strand
CAGACTCCTGAGGTTAGGTTATTGCGGGAGTTAAAACCTCAATATCGATGCGATAAAGGTTAATCGTGCAGCCCTAGCCTTCACCAAGCTTCAGAAGGCCTTGCAGCAGATTGATCCAAAGCTCCCATTCGAGGTGGAAGTCAATGCCTTGGACACAGGGGTAGGTGCTCTCCAGCTCCAACAGAACAAGACTACCAGGAACCAACATCCATGTGCATACTATTCTAAGAAGCTCTCAGCAGCCTGGCCATCAAATTGGAGCTTGAGAAGTGACTCCACAACCTGGAGTTTCTGCAGAATGCCAAATGGCTGAATGCACGTGAGGCCCGGTGGTACCTCTTCTTTACCAACTTTTATTTCATGGTGTCTTATCTCTCCGTTTCTAAGAGTCACAAGGCTGAAGCCCTGTCCAGACAATTTGACCCACCAGATGAGTCCGGGCAACCCTTGCCTGTCCTACCTCCATCCTGCTTTGTGGGTCCAGTTGTATGGACTCTTGATGAAATTATGCAAGCTGCGAACCTTTAGCACACTCCACCTACCCATTGCCTGATCGGTAAGGTGTATGTGCTGCCGCAGTATCACTCAGCCGTGATCCAGTGGGTTCACATCTCCTGCAGGAGGGTGTAAACCATCCTCTTCCAGAGTAGCTGGAGTGCCACCCTGGAGTTACCACTGCCTCAAGACTAGTATCACAACGATATTTGTGGCCAAGGTGGCAGGAGGATGTTGAAGAATATGTTGCTTCCTGTCCAGACTGCACTCAGCTTAAAGCCTGCAGGCCTGCTTCAGACTCTCCTGGTTCTTGCTCACATGTAGTCCCATCATAACAGACCTGCCATCATCTCATAACACCGTCATCCTAACTATAGTTGACTGATTCTCCAAAATGTGTCCCCTGGTTCCTCTACCAAAACTCCCCGCTGCTCCCGAAGTAGCAGATCTCTTAATAAAATGGGTATTCAGGTTCCCTATTCGTCTCCTAGGTGTACTGCTTAACATCATGGTATCACCCTCAGTCAAGCGGTATAGCGGAATGAACCAATCAAGAAGTCTAGAAGCTGAGTATGACTTCATTGCTTGGGAAAACTCTGCTACTTGCCTTTTCCCCTTTCAATGCATGTTTGAACATCAGGCTCAGTAACATAAAGTTTTCGCCAACTGTCAACGATGTCTGGCTCCTTTTTATCAACCAGGACAGCGAAGCTGTAAACCTAGAATCTGTAACTTTCTGCACGTACAGAGCTAGCTCCTTGGTACATCGGCCCATTCAAGGTGGTGCACCGCATCTTCCCTACCTTTCATGCTTCTCGCCTTGTCTGGTGGATCCTCATCTGCCAGACCTTCATGGCTACTAACCTCTTCGGATCTCTCTCCTTGACTACGGCTTCGGATTTGGTTTCTGGTTGCCCAGCTCCGTAAATAAAGCTATCTGTCTCCTGCATTCGGGTCCCCTGTGCTTCCTCACCCCGGGTCGTGTTAGGAGATGACAGAGTAATTTAACATGTAAAGTGTACAGTACAGTACTGTGTTTAGGGGTTGGTAATAAATAGACCCTTTATGTTATTCTTCAGGCTAGCAGACTGTTATGGGTCGAGGTTAGGGGTGCTCAAGTATTATTCTCAAACTTTCACATTCACAGAGATCTTCCACACCTAACCCTTGTGAATGTGAAGGGGGTATTGCTGGACGGGATCTGAGGGTCGATGGGGCCCCCGCAAGGCTCCTTCACCTGCCGCTCCTCATTAGTCTTGGTGAGGGCCGCCACATGCTGCATGGCCTCCATCAGCTTCCCCTCCAGGTGCTTCTTTTCCTGCACCTGTCTCTCCTTCCAGGCCAGCAGCTCCTCTAAACGCCCCTTCATTGAGGAGTTGTGCTGCTTCAATACATCTATTTCAACACAAGTGCATCACTACTCGTTAATTCATTTGTTTGTTTGTTTCCTGTGCATTACTCTGCTTGTGAACTCATGTGTACCATCTTTGCACTGGTGTTTGTGTCTGTGCACTGTATGTACCTTGCTTACTGTATGTATGCAAAAGTATTTTTTGGACAGGGCAGGTCAACCCATTAGGTGACAGAGACGGCTAGCTAGGGTGCCATTTTCTGAGAGGGCCCACACTTCACTGTCCAAAGCAGTGGAATAGGATAGTGATGTTTGCCAGGACTTAATACTGCACTCATTGAGTCTTTTTTATGGCACAGACATGGGTGAATTAACTTATCTGGGAGCCCTAGGCTGACATCAGACTGGATGTTCAGGTGTTGCCAATTTTCCTGGGGTGGGGCCTTAATGTTTGTAGGACCCCTAAGCTATATTAATAAATCCCTGAATACAGAAACTGCTAGTGACAAAATGTTAATGGACTTTTCATGAATCGATACGCAGAAGTATGTAAAATATTTTGTATGCATGGAATAATCTGCTCAAGAACAACAACAATTCCTGGTCAGGGTTGTGGGATTATAAATATATTCCAGAACAGGATTCACACCACCGTCACCATCCACTTACCCTTAATGTCGCTGTTCTCTTGTATTAGGACCCTCATCTGCTTTAGTGTCTCCCCCTGCAAACTATGGTCGCCTCCTTGCCCACTCTCATGCGCCCGAGGGTAGTCCAGCGGAGGATCGCTGTCCGACTTCTGACAGACGGAAGTCATTATACTGGTCATCGGAGATCGGTAATCCCGGACATATAAGAAAATGAAGGGTTAATCGTTATTTGCTTACTTGTTCTGTCCCACCAGTAACCTTGTGGACAATAGTACTATAACGGTCATTCATTAATATAAAACGCTTGTTGCCATTCCCACAAAACATTTAGATATTTATCCAACTCTGTCACGAGAACCTCCAGTATTTCGTCGTACACTGTACACGAATTGAAAATAGGTAAGTTTTACTTTCAGTTTTTAAACAGTTTCTAGAAAAACGAGACCGACCGGCCAATATGTACTAACACTAACACGACGAAGAAAATATATTGACTGTAAACACGACAGGTCTTCCAGAAACTATCAAACATAGAAACTGTAGGAGCAATTTTCCATCAATAACCTACGAGAGTTTGTCTTTTTAACGTGTATAGACGGGAGCTAGAGAGGTGCGCCGCATTGTAGAAACAGAAAGTAATGACAATATGACCTGTCAAAGTCACGGGGTAATTCCTGACATACCTCTGATAAGTCTTTTCCTGTTTTCGACCTGATGCCGTAAACTATTATTAAAGTTACTGACACTACTTATAACGTTGCACTCACATTTAAGAAATTATTTTTATTCCACCTTTTATCCGTGTGAGTGCTGCATATTGTCCCATAGGTATGTTTCCTTCAGGTAGTCAAAAATGCTACCTGGGACTGGCTCCAGTCCCAAGGCGAGTTTCACTTGTGTGTTTAAATAAACGCACAAACTCACCGGAAAAAAATATTAATGACGCGTGATGAATGAAATATTTTTCCCTTGCAGTTACTATTGAGTAACAATAGGTGGCACTGCTACCCTGCAGGTAAGAATATGAAGAACACAAGGGAAGGAAACGCACCATGCGCTTTAATTCTGCGTGTCATCAAAGCATTTCCTTGAATAAGCACTGATTGCGCCATTTAAGCACTTCAAACAGCGCAAGATATATACTGCCTCCGTTTAACAGAGTCCAGTAGTCACGCTCCTCCTGAATAACGTCCGCAAACTGGAAAATTGGGTTCCATTTCCACGATAAATCTCACTGACTCATCCTTGTCTTGCGCTGAACGAGATCGCAGTCCGACATCCTCTTCCAGACAGTCAATATGTTAAAACTTTCGGAGGCTTTCTAAAGTATCGAAATGTACCTCGCAACAATCATGTAAGTGCGATAAGCCAGAGGACCGTTTGGATAAAGTGCTAGTCTAAATGTAATAAAAAGTATATATTCATGCGTTAAATACATAAAAATATGCATGTTATCTGTAAAGCCGCGCGCATAATGCAAATGTCGGGGTGGGGGGTGTAGTAGTATTACCCCTTATGGGACAGCCCGACTTTGAGGCCATCTGATTGGTTGCCGTCATGTACCCCCAGATTACTCTGTAAACTGCAGGAACGTCTCAGCTGGGAGAGGAATCCCATGAACCGCCTCGGATCCCAGTACTGCGTCAAAGCTGATGAGAGAAACTCTTATTACCTGGTGATAAGCTCTGGTAATGGATTACTTATTCACGCTTTTAATCAATGAAAGGTTCATTACAGAAAGAGACAAATAGGACGCGTGAGTACTCAGTCCCGGACAGTAATTACTTTGATTAAATCAAATATCATCTGGTGATTAAATGATACAGCAGTTACTGTATAGATAAAAGTATGAAAAAGTATGAAAAGTTAAAGGTATGAAAGTAGAAGGCGTCATGTATTGGAAGTAATTATAAGGGCACGGCATTCATTTTTATAATATTGTATTCAGTGTGTTATGCATTTTTGTATGTTATTGCAACAGTTTTCTACCATAAGCCGGGATTCTTTGATTCACAAAAATTGTCTCATCTGACAGTTGGGTTTTCTTAGGAAACCAGGCGGGATTAAGGAGGGCAAGATGCTGCCGGCGCTTTTGCTGACCCTGGGCTATGTGATATGTCAAGTCAAACCCGGGTTTGGATGTCAGCTACCTACGGAGTGGAGACCGCTTAGCGAAAGCTGCCGCGCCGAGCTAGCGGAGATCATCGTCTACGCCAAGGTGCTGGCCATCCATCAGGAGGTATACGGGGCTAACGCCTACAACCACCTGCCCTACCAGTACGACGGAGCCGACGACGGGCTCTTTTATTCGGCGGAGATTGAGCTGCTCTGCGACCAGGCGTGGGGCAGCATGCTGGAGGTCCCCGCCGGCTCGCGTCTTAACATCACCGGCCTGGGATATTTCTCCTGCCACTCACACACGGTGGTCCAAAACTACTCCTATATTTTCTTCCTGAGGTAGGAACTGCATGCCTCCTCAATGTGTCCAAATATTATAGACTTGATATTTATGTTGTATATGAAATTAATTGAATTAATTTAAGTCAGTACGAAATTAATATATTTTACAAGAATATCATGTTTAAATATTTTGTCATTGTATTTTTGTTGTAACATAAATCCATTGTCGCCTTTCTCAAACCACAGTTATAATAGTAGTAGGCAAATAAAACCATGCCTTTAGGTAAAAATAATCATAATAAAATTCAAAACAAAATATAGCACATGGATACACACATGGTTAAATTAAGTACCTCACAGAGTCCTCACAGAGCAGCCTTGTCTATATCCAAATTGTACCATTTGGTTGTATTTGCACATATGAGCACAGGGGGCAGTATAAAAAGCCCATCATTTACAGACTCTATAGAAACACTACAAATCTGCACCTCATAACCTCTCCCTACTCAACGAGGATCTTCTGCTTTATTGCAGACTCTTCAAGAAGTCTCCTTTCCTTTTGTTTGTCAAATCTAACCCCTAACCTCATTTCCAGTAGCTTACAACCAACCTTCAATTAACTGCCTTGTTAACTAGTTAAACAGTCTCCACCCCCTGCAGACAAGTTACAGACCACACCCTACAGAACGATCAGTATGAGAAGACCAGACTTGTTCCCTTGTGTAACCCTAAACCAAACAAAGTGCTCTGACAGACACCCACCTGTTTTGGCAGATGGGAAATACCCTCAGGAAGTTCTCCTGTACAGATGACCGTGCCACCTGGGGCTGTTCACAAGCACGGGCTGATGTGGGGCCTGGGGAAGAGTAATTATTAGTACCTGACGCCCTGCTGGCCTATCAGAGTTAAACCATATAGACCCTTGTGTCCGATAAGCGAGTTCCATGCGATGGAGGTCACTGGGGCCCTGTTGTCGTGTTTTTTGTATTGGCAGAGCTGGATGTTTTAGGTGTGAGTTATGTAGTACACGTGGAATCTGCCTCAGGGTGTGTAGCACGCTACCACTAGTCCCGCGGGTACAGTATGTATGGTGTGTCACCATCACCTCTGCCGGGTCTCAGTTCAGTTCGGCTTGACAACATCACACAGATGGGAAGGGTGAGGCCCGGGCGGAGGGTCAGCGGTAATTACAGTGCCTCTCATTAATGTACATCCCCTTAAAAAAGCATTAATCAAAACTGACAGCGATTGTCCACTTTTATTTTGGCCCGTTTCTCGGCATCGTGTTTGTGTTCAGCTGCGGAGGTTCGGGACGCTGTGGTCAGAACCTTTGATGTTGTGACTGAATGAGCCTAAAATTCGATTTACAAATTGATTCTGCTGTGGCATAGGCTTCTAATAGATATTGTGAGTCTACATTGCCCCTTTCATCAAAACACTGCTTCCGTAGAACAAACGGCCTTTCTGAATTATTGTGAGCAGGACTAGGTATTTTCTTGTGGAGTGAGATGAATCCTGCCTAAACCAAGACAAGGAGAAATAGCATGAGAATCCTGGTCTGAGGGTCAAGAAGAGGTCGTATGATAATGACAGGAGAATCATCTTACCCTCTTGACTTGTTTTCTGTTTGTCACAGGATGGATGAAAACTACAATATCCTGCCCCATGGGGTTAACTTCCAGGATGCCATTTTCCCAGACACCCAGGAGAACCGGAGGATGTTCTCCAGCCTGTTTCAGTTCTCCAATTGCTCCCACGGAAAGCCGCTGCAGACCTTCACTCCTGACTGGGAGATCCAGGAGGATAACCGGGTAACACGCACTGTGGTCTCTTTCTCGGACACAGCTTAGGAAAATGGCCAGATTTCGGAAGGCCTCACTAGGATTCCTGCTTTTGGCCATGCTTTAGCTGAGAACCATGGCAGCAGTTGGGGTTGGGGGTGGTACTGTAGCTTTGGAATGCATTTTTCTTGCAAACTTGAACAAAAAAAATGATCACAACCCTACATACAGATACATGCCGTGTCGTTGAATTTCAGAGGTATTTTGTGTAAATCAGTCAGTAAGCACAAATATTCCATGTAGCACTGGAGTATTAAGAAAACATTCTTCTTTCTAGCACATTCTTACGAATCCACACAGCCTTGTACATGTTCATATTGTGTGTTTAAGGCACCTAGAATACAATAAATCTCCAAGTTTGCGATGCTAGATGCTCTAGGACACTGCAGCATGCTTATTTCGGTCCAGGTATTTGACCAGCCACACTAAAACACAGAAGCTTAATCTGTTTTAAAATATTAACCCTCGATTATTATAGTTCCAATTTCCAGTCTTCTTACCTGGGTCTTCTTAATTTTTCCAGGCGTATGTGGGAATATGGAGACAGAGATTTTCTTGCCATCATCTCGCATATTAGTAATATTAGTAATTGTAATAGTAATATTAGTATTGTTTCCTTCTATTTTCCAGCACGTGAACACGCATAAGGATACTTTGGAAATGTTTCCATTGCGGGTTGACTCCTACATTATCTCCATGTCTGGAAGTTTGGTCCAATCTGTCTTGCTATTTTGTAGCTTCTGAGCACCATCAATCTGCAGGGACCATAATCTAGTCTGATTTCTTTTAACTTTAGGAGATTGATAGGCTGACTGAGGATAAGAAGGTCTTGGAGGTCTTTATGATGAATGTTGTTACACACTTTTCTACATGAGGTTTAACAAGATATGTGCCGCCAAAGAATGGTTGGGATTTGCTGGCGTGCTGTCTGGCGACAGAGCGGCCCGGGACGGGCCTCGCGTGCAGATGCCCTGAGCCACAGAGGAAATTGGCATCTAGTCTGTAAACATTACGGTTTGAGGCAGTACACTTTCAAGACCGCACAAACCACTCTGAAATATAAAAGGAGACGGCTGAGGGCTGTAATTAGGAAGGGAGAGAGGGACGGAGGCGCGGGTCAAGGGTTAAGGATGCGCCTTGGGGCGCCTGCTTGTGTTGAGACATGCAGTGGTCATAACCGGCGGAGATGCGAGTCTTGGCAGGAGAGCTTTTTGCTTTAAAAAGATGTGGCACGTTACACTCCAGGGATGTTTTGGTGCAGAAAATGGCTTCATGCAGGACTTCTTTGTATGAGCATTGGCTGCATGGTTACTCTTTATAACCTGTACTAGACGAGCAGTTATCAAAGGTGGGAGGATGCTCACTGTTTCCCAAACAATGGAAAATGACAGGGAAACAGAAATTGGGAAGACAGGAAGACATAGAGAGGCAGAGATGCAGTCTTCTACGTGTGAAGATGAAAGGGGTGAACGACCAGAGGTGATAAGTCAAGGTTCTTCACAGGAAAACAGACGATTTTTTCTTGGGGAGGGAAAGGATTGCATGAACAAGTTCCTCCCCACCCCTGCCCTAAACATGGAGTATATGTATGCAAGTTTGGTCCAGTTTCAGACAAGCAGATGCCCATTGGCATCACCCTGCTGAATATCTTACCTTAACGCCTCAACCCCAGCCTAAGACCCAAACAGAACCTTCCCAGAACACACCTGTGCCCCTCCCCCCAAACCATGGGCTCACCCAGAAAGTGTAGCTGTGATTTAAAGTCATGTTCTGGTGGATATTTTCATTCTAAGTGAAAGTGATTTTTATGTAAACTGCTTTATTTAATACTGTAACAACTATCAAAACAAACAATAGATAAAAAAGAAGACTAAATCCTCTTGAATATAAATGTGTTGATAAAGATTAGGTCTGTATATACAGCTCTGGAAAAAAAATACCAGACCACAGTTTTCAGTTTCACTTTTTTTCAGGTTATTTGGTTATGTGCCTGTATAAAACGTACATTTTATGCAAACTCCAGCCTGTCTTTTCCCTGTTTCTCACCGATGAAGGCCTTCTTCCTTGCTTTTTGGATCTTCAGTCCTGTTTCTAGGAGCCTGATACTAACTGTCCTAGCAGTGCACTTCACACTACTTAATATTTCCCATTCCTTTTGAAGGTCATTTGAGGTCAACCTCCGATTTATGAGGCACTGCTGGATAAGTTGCCGGCCATCTCTGGCATTAGGAAGTTGCTTACACCCATTACCTGGCTGCTTTCTGGTCGTTCCCAGTGTCTCCTGCTTCACCTTGTTCTTGTGTACTGCTGTCTTAGAAACTTTCAGCCTGGAAGCAGTCTGCTGCTCAGTGTAGTGTTCTTCCAGAAGAACCAGGATTAAACCAGGATTTAGCAATGCAGATTTAAAAAAAATATACAGTGGTCTCTCAATTTCCTCTGGAGCTGTATATATATCTGTGATACTGTCCCGCATATTAGGGAAACTATTACCTATTTTGATATCTCTGTCACTTCTGAGATGGCTTCAGTCAGTAGTCGCAAATGTTAAGAGGTGCTTGTCTTGAGTTGGGGTTTGCGCCCTCACAACCAGTAAATTACGAGCTATCAGAATGCACGTAGTTTGTATTCTATAGCCAGTCGGGATGGACGAGGTACGTTTTTCTTGCTCATTACCATTCACCTCATTAAGGTCCCTTGTGCAAACACCAGCAGGCTGCCCCCCCCTAGGTCCTGTTTGCCTGTGATAAGAGTGATGCTTGTGCTGAGGATTTTCCTGGGGGCGGGGGGTTTCTCCGCATAGGTGGGATACACACGCTGTCGCAGTGCACACTGGTTGGCTGATTTTTTGTTTGGCTAGGCTGGGTCAGCCCATTTAAGTAATCGCTCTGCCTCTTTTATGTCCGTGTTAAATTTGTTGAAACAGTCCTTGCACGGGAAAAGTACTCCAGACAGATCAACTAAAAGCGAAGGCTTCTGGCAGCTGTGTCTCCTTCCATTTGACTATGTTTTTCTGTTTTTCTTCCCCTGCTTCGTCCAGACGTGCTGTAGCATTTTTTTTTTTTTTTACGATGCTGCTGTTGGCATTTCTGGCACAATGAGGTAGCTTTCACCACATGGAGACAGACCATATTCTGTATGACCTACAGAACAAAAGGTTTTAACCAATGCAGCTTCTCTCTCAGGCCTTGGGCTTGGGGTCAATCTATGAAGTAAAACAAGCTTAGCTAATACAATCCAAGCATAGCCAATATAATCCCTCCATGATGACATAATCATTAACCAATCACTGGTCTCATCAGCCCTTTTAAATAATGGTGTACAAAGAATGATAAGCTGAGTGGTGGTGTGAACTTCTGACCCCCGCATAATTGGGAAGACATCACAGTACCCTACCCTCTGAGCATTATGGTCATAATCAGAAGCCGAGTACAGGTGGGGGGCCACTTGAAAAACATTTAACAAACAGGAATAAGTGCTTAAAAAAAACAATCTGTGTTTCGAGTATAGATCATCCATGCATGCGCTGAAATATAGTTGTTCCAGTCTAGGACCTTGTCTTGAATTTCCATCAGGTTACATGCAGAGAGCCAGATCTTCTCTGGCGCCTCCTACAGGTGAGACAGTTGCCAACACTGAAATAGGTTGTCGGTTTGTGTAGGTCTTGGTGCCGAATAAAGGAGGCATGTCATAACTGAATGGTCCAGCTCGCATACCCCATTTACACTGAGATAGCACGTCTTGTAGATAGCCAAGTTTCATTCCAGAGCAGGAAACTCAGGATAGTAGTTCAAATTTTATGGAAATTTGAGCTCTCATAAAATTCCCCAAGCCTGCAGGGAGTCTAAGGGCAGACAAACCACCACTACTTTTCGAGTCAGATGCCATTTTAATCCAAAGTTGCTGCTGAGCTCTAAGCAGCCACTTACTTTGCTTACAGTATGCCTTGAGCCGACCCTTTAGGTGCAGGATCTTCGAGCCACTTGGCCCATGATCATTCTGGTCAGTTTATCACCTTAAAGATGGTTCCTCTCAGGGCTACCCCAGGTCACCTGTCTGACACTCCAAGACCGTTTTTCTACAAGCAGGAAAGAGCTGGATGCACTATAATGAGAAATGCACTCAATCCAGTGAATGATTTTCAAGGCATTTCAAGGCTTGCTTTTCTAAGGACATTCCGTCCTGAAGCTGGTGAATGAGAAAGCTCTTTGCTGCCTTTTGTCTGTTTCCTGGCAGAAGACTAACGCCTTTGCCGCCTGGTTAATGAACCTTCTCAGAGAGTCATACAAGCCTCTTCTGGCCTAGCCTGGGTTGAGAAAGGCCCTGTTTTGAAGAGCAGCACAGAATGACTAAGCGTCATTGTGCTCGTTTGGCCCTTCAGTCAGCCATACGATCGGGATGTCATGTAATGCTCTAAATGCTTTAGTGTGATTAAGTGTAGAGCGCGCTCAGTTTGTCGGGCCAGATATCCATTCTCCACGGGTACCAGCCAGACCATTCTTCCAGCCTTCCAGTAGTGAGAGGGGCAAGAATCCCGAGAGCACCCCTTTAGGATGGGTTAGCCTTTAGTGGGGGGTCTCCTGAATGGCCAAACTGCAAAAACAAGCTGGGGGGGTTATTTCAGGCTAGGGTGTGACATCTTTTCCATCCTGCCTTAGCTCAGGTTAAGGTGGGCAGCTCCTCTGCTCTGGAACCTCTAAAACCCTCTGCCTTGGATTGGCCAAACTCTTCGGGTACAGACCAGCCTATAAGTTTGTCCTGGAGACAGGTACTGAACCCGGTTAAAGGCGATTAAAGCTTAATCAGCATATTCATTGATTAGGGTGCTTCATGTTACAGATACCTGGTAGTTAATAAGACAGGTTCTTCACCTGAGAGCCAGTCCTTTATGCCCCACCATGGTGTTTAACTTGAATAAAAAGCAAAATGTGTGAATTAGCTAAACACTCAACATTTTCAGTAACGTGGTCCATGGTGGCGACCTAAATAGCTGGTCTGGGAAAAAGAACAAGCACACCTCCAAGGCTGGAGGCACAGCTGAAATATATATACACTTTATCTCCTATGCTGTTTTGCCAAAATGGTCATAAAAACTTCTGTGGTGTATATCTATTAAGAATGCCTGTGGTATCTGGAAAGAATTAGCCATGGAGTGGTTATTATATGACTTTTTGAGAGGCCAATAAATGTGGTTCTTAAAAATAGGTAAGAGGTAATCAGTGCCGCAGACGATATTTGCCATTTAGTTTGGAATGTTGTTGACAACAAGCACTTTCTACTGCAGCTAGTGATTCCAGTCATTGTCTGCCAAAGTTTTCCGACCTAATAACATCTGCGAATAACTCAAACTTTATCCAGTGTCTCACTCTGGGGTCAGTCTGGAATCTGGCATTGATCCTTGTGGTTGGTGCAAGTCATGAGTGACACCCGTCAGCTCACTCATTATCTGACCACTTCTCACCCATCCTCTGTCTCTACTGTTTGGCTGCACCCAAGGGGGTCCTGCTTCTCAGTTCCTTTACGTTGCTTTCCCATTGGACGCCGGTGAGGCTGTCACTCCTCCCACAAGGGACAGCATAGGAGACAAAGCATGAGGAAAGCATGAGTATCATCGACAGATAGATCCTACAAACTCACTAAACTATGCCAGGCTAGGATGCTGTAAACTTAATGGTGGGGTTCTTAGTCCTACATCTGCCCAGTTTAATGTCACTCACTTCACTAAACCCTTTTAAATCTCACATATAAATATGTCCAGGACTGGGACCTGTTTCTGACTTAAAGGTGTTGGATCAAGACTGAATAGTCCAGAGATTTGTGATATCCCCTATAGATTTATATATAAATCCACAACTCTGAGAGGCCAAAACTTCTGGTCTGCTGGATGCAATCAGTAGTAGCAGTCAAATAGTCCTGCCATGTTCCAGCAAAACAGAGCTGTGGCTATTAGCCTGCAGTCTGACAGGGAGCAATGTGATGTTGAAATGAAGCTTGTGTGTCTATATCAGGGGTGCTCAATAAGGATCGATCAGTAGATCGCGAAGGTAGTGCTGGTAGATCGGGCGACATTAAAACTTTGTTACGTTAGGTTACTATAACAACTACTTCGATCCCTTCTCTTCTATCGTGGCACCCGGAAGAACACGGGAATGTATTGCGAGCTAATGCAAAGTGACCCAGCTAGCTTTCCAAATTATATCTACTAAAAAGGGATATTAAAAAATTAGTGGGAGAGCCAGACCAAGTAAGGAACCATAAATGTATTGGATTGTATTGCGCTTTAAGGGTTCATGCAGTGATGCAAGGTTCGCCAACATATACTGTACATATAAATATAAAATATATTATATATATATATAACATATATTTATCAACTTTAATGTAGGTAGATCACTCTCAAGCGATCTACCTTTTATAAGCCGGAAAAGTGTGGGCACCCCTGGCCTACATCTATCCAGCCAGGAATGAAAGTTCAGAAATCGCAAATGAAAGTTCTGGAATCGTATGGGCATGCACTTATGTACTGACAACATGGTAAACAGGTCAGAAAGGGGGTGGTAGAGAGGTGACTTCTTCTGGATGAAGATCTTCAGGTAAAGATTATTTCAGATTAGCACCTAGATCTCGTTGTTTGGACATGGATTGTCAACCATCTGGATAACAACTGCTGTTCCTAGTGGTCTGCTTTGCTGATGTTGTCTAGACCGGTTACTGAGATGACTGAGTAGTTGTTATAGTGAGGACATGCCCCCTACCTACCCAAAAGTTCCCACGATGCATTGCACATATGCCGTCACCTTACATGGTCTGTATAGGAGAATACAGGAGGGTGACATTTAGAACAGAGAGGTCATATTAAATATCCATTCATACATTTTTTATAGCTGCTTATCGAAAGTATGGTCACAGTGATCCTGGATCTTATTTCAGGACTCATAGGGCACAAGGTCAGGGAAATGTAGGACAGAGATATTAAATATTATAATTGAAATCATATAATGGAAAGGCTTATCAAAAAAATGTGCTTCTTTCATTGCTACAATATGTAAGTGGTTTACATAAGTCAGATATCCATCCGTCTTCTGCAAGGTATCCCACACTTTTTCAGCTTGCGAACTACCTTTAAAATGACCAGGTCAAAATGATCTACCCACATTAACAATGCTAAATGTATATACTTTAGAAGAGAAGGGATCTAAGTAGGTAAACTAACATAAAATGTTAAGCAACAGCAGACTGGCTGCCCTTTGTGTCATTCAAGTGGCAAATGCAAAGGGAGGGTAGATTATAGGCTAACATCTAAAAAAAAATTTGAATGTCGCACGATCTGCCCGCACTACATTTGCGATCTACTGGTCGATCACGGGCACCCCTGGTCTTCTATAATTGCTTAACCAATGCAGGGTCATGGTAAGTCTGCACAGGAAACACAAGGCACAAGATGCCAGTCCATAACAGTGCACACACTTGCACAAACACACTACAGGCAATTCAGAGTCACTAAGTCACCTGACCGCATTTAGGGAGGAAACCTGAGTACTTGGAGGACATTTGTGCAAACATGGGGAGAACCTTCATCCAGGTGTCAGGCTACAACACTAAGCACTAAGCCAGCACGCTGGCCGTGTATCACACCTCATAATACATATGAAATGCATGAAGTCATCCGGTGTTGTGAGGGTATTTTCATGATTTTATGCACTGAAAAATGAGCCAGAAAATCCCACTAACATGAGCCAGAACAAGGGCTGTTTCACGATGGATTTATAGCCATGAAAACGCCATGTTATTGAATGTACTCCAATGGCCGTCTGCTACTACCTAGATCATCTCTCTCACTCTCTCCATCCCACACCCAGATCTTTCTTTTCCTCTGTGTGAAGTGGTTCAACTGTGTAACATTAATTCATTAACAAACAATAACAAGTATAATCATAAATTCATTCATACATCTTACATTCTTTAAATCCAGGGTCACAATATACATTTCATATATATAAATGAGATATAGTATATTTACATGAACTAAAATGGTTATTGGTATGCACATGTAGATAAAAACCACTGTTATAAAACACGTAAATGTCAGTGCCTGTTGGTGTTTACAGTATATTTTAGCGTAAATGATTGCTGGTATACACACTATACCGGGGGGCCCAAAAACTGTATACACACTTCAGCATAAAAAATATATGCATAAAAATTTTATTACTAGATTAATATAAATATCATAGGGTAGCTGCAAGTCATGTTTGAATGGTGCAACTACTGACAGTTTTAGAGAAAATATATTACTACTCATTGCTGCCATAATTCAATTCAGGTATTCGAAAAGAGTATAGATAACTGTCGAAGTGTGTATACATATTTTGGGCGCCCTGTGTATATAAAGGTAAATTACTGCTGGTATATACTGCATAAATAAATGCAAATGACTGTGGGTATATAGAGTATATTACATACACGTTAAATGGGTGCTGGTGCATACTGTCTAAATAAAAATAACGTGCCTGACGGTATATATAGCATAACTATGACTGTTGGTATAATGCAGTACATATAAATGGCCTCTGTCTCCTTCTCCAGCTGCTATGCTCCTCTGTGCAGCTGGCCCTCTTTGAGGAAGAGGAGCGGGTGAAGAAACTGCAGGAGCGCCTGGCTCAGCTGGAGGTCAGGAATGGCCAGCTGAAGGAGCGCGTGCACAAGGTGAAGCGTGCCCTGCGCCAGGCCCGCCGCGATGCCCGCCATGCCCACAGGGACCAGCAGCAGCTCCAGGAGCTCCTTGGTGCCTCCCAGCAGGCCAGGCACCACCTCAACGCCATCCAGTAGGATGGCGTCCCCCACGCTTTTCCCATGGGAGGCTGAGTCGGGTTTGGGGGGGGGGGGGGGGGGCCCTCTGTATTTCCTCGGCGGCGTGGGGGGCGTCGGGGCCCTGTCTCCTTTCCCACCCCCGCACCG
>JAODKM010000058.1:29678892-29689593 GCA_026780845.1 Petrocephalus sullivani | reverse complement strand
GTCAGTCTCAGTGTTCCTATTGGAGTTACAGTCTCTCTGTCAGTCTCAGTGTTCCTATTGGAGTTACAGTCTCTCTGTCAGTTTCAGTGTTCCTATTGGAGTTACAGTCTCTCTGTCAGTCTCAGTGTTCCTATCGGAGTTTCAGTCTCTCCGTCAGTCTCAGTGTTCCTATTGGAGTTACGGTCTCTCTGTCAGTCTCAGTGTTCCTATCGGAGTTTCAGTCCCTCTCTCAGTCTCAGTGTTCCTATTGGAGTTACAGTCTCTCTGTCAGTCTCAGTGTTCCTATTGGAGTTACAGTCTCTTTGTTAGTGTCAGTGTTCCTATTGGAGTTACAGTCTCTCTGTCAGTCTCAGTGTTCCTATCGGAGTTTCAGTCTCTCCGTCAGTCTCAGTGTTCCTATTGGAGTTACGGTCTCTCTGTCAGTCTCAGTGTTCCTATCGGAGTTTCAGTCCCTCTCTCAGTCTCAGTGTTCCTATTGGAGTTACAGTCTCTCTGTCAGTCTCAGTGTTCCTATCGGAGTTTCAGTCCCTCTGTATCTCAGTGTTCCTATCAGAGTGCCTCTGTAAGTCTCAGTACTTCAGTCAGTGTTAAAATGCTAAAGTGCCACCTACTCACCCGCCATTTACTCTTGGCAAAATTTTTCCTCATTTGCCGACTGACAGATTCGTGAATGTTTTTGCAGAGGGCGGTGTCCCCAGCAATCCTGAAAAAGTACATCAGCCACCAGGCATCAAGATTTTAGTGACATAATTACAAAACACTCAAGATTTATTTCCAATAGCAAACACCTTAAATCCAGAAAATACTTTTAGAGACAGGGTAAGGGTATATATTACTGTACTGCATTAGAACACAGTTTAAGTGAAACCTTAATACGGTTTAACTGAGGGTAACTGATCTGGTGTTTCAAGGTAAGCAATGTTCCTACTGCTGTCAGGAGATGTTACAATGCTTGATATGACTGCAGTTCAATTTAGCTGAATGAAAAATTGCGGTAATACGTTACATGGCGCGAATACTTATAATAACTATAACTTTAAAAGGCAACCGTGTAGTTGAACAATCGCTGGTTTGAGTCCTCGACCTACAAGTACTGCAGAGGTGCCCTGAGTAAGGTATCATCCCCAGGCGTGCAAGTAGCTGCTCCCTGCTATGTCACATGGGTTAAATGCAGAGGACACATTTTGTTGTCGTGCGTCAACATTGACGATTATTCACCTTTCAACTATAATAACTCAGTTACTCCTGAAGTACAAATTATAAACAAATGTAGTCTCTACTTGAGATAAAAGAAGCGTCACAGTTCATTAATGATGAAAAAATTTGAGATCAGTATTTAACTTGCGTTATTCATGACTTGCTCCTTCAGTAGTTCACTCAGTACTTCATAAAGGTTTACAGAATTAACCAATCAACTTCTCTCGGCTGCTCCCGTTAGGGGCTGCCATAGCGGATCATCTGTTTCCATGCCTTCCAGGCCCCTGCATCTTGCTCTTTAATACCAGCCACCTGCATGCCCTCTCTAACCACATCCATAAACCTCCTCTTAGACCACCCTCCTTTCCTCTTGCCTGGCAGCTCTATCGTTAGCATCCTTCTCCCAGTATACCCAGCATCTCTCTTCTGTGCATGTCCAAACCAACAGTCTTCCATCTCTGGCTTTGTCTCCAAAATTAACAGATAAAGTAATAAATATAGTAACTGCTTGAGATAAAACATGCATATAATATGTAACTAAGGCTATTTGTACCCCATCAAGTAAAGCATTACCAGAATAACATTACCTCAGAAGGCCTTAACCATGTGAAAAAGTCTTACATGAAAATATAAAATCATATATGAATCATATATGAAAGGGGGCATAATCATGTATGCAAAGTAGTACTCACATAAAGACCAGGTTTTTTCTGTATGGGATACTGTTTTTTTATCTGTACTTTTGTCGTACTGCTGTTTTAATTTAGCTCCCACAAAACGCCAATAGGTTTTATTCACATGATAAAGAAGATCTCTATTGAATGACAGCACACGACTTTGTCCAGAGCAGGATAAATAGAATGTTCTAGAACTGTATGTAGCCACATTGGATCGATGCTCTTTCCAGTAATTATGTAATGTGGATTAATCTTCTAACACAAAAAATAAGAGAACTTAAAAGTGTGGCTCATTTTGTATTTAGTCACAAATGAAACATTTGGAGTTTGCAGTGCAGGTTTTACTTAGGCACTGATTTGTAATAAAGCATTCTGTGATATTTGTGTATGTTGGCTATAATTAGGTGCTTTTCTGTGACACAGTAACTCTCTCCTTGTCACGGTACAGGGAAAGTGGGGTTGAGTGCGGTAACACTGGGTTAAGTGTATGAACACATCCCCATGAAACACCAGCACCATGGCAACGCATGTCACCCCCCTCCCCGTGATGGAGCTGGACCAGTAGCACATGCAGTGCATCCAGAACAACCAAGTGGTTCAGCTCTGGCAGTGAGGTGACACTGCAATGTGTCATGTGCTCCAGTGGCTCTCTTTTGTTAGCTATGCTCCGTAAGCATGTGCTCTATTGACTGTGCTGTACATTGGCTGTGTGTTGCCTGCAATTCTCTATTGTATCTGCTCTGTTAGCTTTGCTCTAGTAATTGGACACTATTAGCTATACTCTATTGGCTATAGTCTGTTAGCTGTGCTCTTTTCACATCAGCTCTGTTAGCCATGCTCCGTTAGTGCTGCTTTGCTAGTGGGGCCGTGTCCTATCACCAGGGCTCTGTTAATCGTCATAAGTTAGCGCTGCCCTGCGGCTGCTGTGTGCCAGCCTTCAGTAAGCCTTAGCAGGGTGGTGTCAGCTTATTTGTGAAGAATGAAGAATTAGGAGGCCATATTGTTCAGAGACAGGATTTCATTGATCTGATTTTCCCCTCCCTGTGACGTTCCTCCCTGGCGGTTTCATGGTCTACGCTACAGTGCAGCCCCCCCCCCCCCCCCCCCCCCCCCCCCCCCCCCCCCCCCCCCCCCCGCGCACCCCACCCCCCCGCCACCCCCCCCCCCCCCCCCCCCCCCCCCCCCCCCCACCCCCCCCCCCCGTGCCGGCCCCCCCCGGGCGGTTCTGGGGCCCCCCCCCCGGTCCGGCCCCCCCCCCCCCCCTCCCCCACATACTGCAGCCCTCTCCCTGGATGTAAACACATCACTGCGTTACTCCCAGTCTGCTCCCCTGCACATTCTCATTAGCCATTACCAGCCCCTACTCCAGCGGGGGAATCTACTAATTGGTGATTAGCCACTCAAGACCCAGGATGTACCGTTAAGGCCGGATGCCGCTAATCAGAAGGTATTCATTCAGGAGAATTTTTTTCAACTGGGTTAGGGGTGACATCTAAGTGTTATACTAAAGGGCAGAGAATAGCACAACGCCCCCAAGAAGAACCTGTGCTGCATTCTGTAATAGACTTACAGGTCCACAGAGGCCCGGGGACCTGCTCCAGCATGGTACCAACAAGGTCCAAGCACACTGTGTTTATCCTTCCTCAGTACGCTAACGACGTTTACCCAGTGTGCTAAAAGTACTTCGTTAGCATGCTAGCAACGTTTGCTTGCTCAGCAACTTGCTATGAGCATTAGCGACGCGTGCCGGCTGCCGTCTCACCAGGGGTGCCGCAGGGCCTGCTCGCAGGTGAACCTCTTCTCAGGGTCCTTCTCCATCAGACTGCTAATGAAGTCCTTTGCTGTTGAACACACACACAAGCCTACTCATTACCATCTTTAACCCTCTACATCAGTCTTTCCCAACCCAGTCCTCAGGGAACGCCAGCCAATCCACGTTTTTGCTTCCTCTCAGCTCCCGGCACACCTGTACCAGGTATTCAGTGTTCCTGATTGGCTAGGAGCTGGGACGGAGCAAAAACGTGGACTATCTGGGGTTCCCCGAGGACTGGGTAGGGAAACACTGTTCTACACAAACACAAAATGCCGTCTCTCGCTATATATTACTCCCCATGCTTTATTACTGGAAAAGCATACCTTTTACTCAAGAAGAAAACACCATTCATAGTCTGAATAGTGACTCTTTGCTGAACACAAACACATGGGGAGAGCTCTGCAGAGCCTTGGGAAGTGTCTGGCCACCTGCTAGAATACCGGCTTCATTAGTCAGCTGCATTTCAGTAAACCCTGGGATGTTTTGTGTGGCTCACTTACTGGAACCAGCCTGTAGGTTGCTGGCACCAGTTTGGTCTCCAAAGAGAGCAGCTCTCTGCTTCCTGCCACCGAACCCGTGAGCAGGTGTGAGCACAATACTGGCCACATAAGGGGCAGAGGGCCACATCTGGGAGCCAGTTCAAAAGTTAGTGGTCCATGCCTTTGTACCAAAGGCAGGTGTTATTTTGGGCATGAGGGTTTCACATCGAGCGTTTGCTGAAACTAACAGTGCCAGCCAGATGGCCCTGCTTCAGCTGCGACTCGCTGTGAATGTACCAAAATGTTTTTAGTATTTATTTCACAAAGTGTATTATTACTTTGGAGTTAAAATGCTTTGGTAAACAGATGGTGTTTTTAAAAGCTTGTTTTGAACTGTTTTACAAAGTGTTATATATTAGGTCAAGCAGGATTCCTTCAGGGACTCTGGTTTCCAAAATGCAGTCCGCTGACATGTAGTTAGGCTAATTGGCACCTCTAAATTGCCCATAGAGTATGAATGTGAGTGTGTGTGTATGTGTGCCCTAAATTGGACTGGCATCCCATGCAGGGTGTGCTCCAGCTTTGAGCCCTATGCTGCCTGGAATAGTCTTCAAACCTCCTGCAACTCTATTCGGGATGAGCCGTTGGAAGATGGATAGATGAACTAAATAATTTTAACAAAATCATAGGTCATCAGGATGGAAAATACAAAGGGGCTACAAAACCTCTTCCCAATATATACACATTTCATGAATATTTAAAAAGTCACCAGCACACTGCTTATTAATAAAGTACAGATGGGTTTACTTACCGGAGTCTGAGATATCATCCCAGTAGGGCGCGTCAAATTCGTAATCCGCCTTAAGTATTTGCTCAAATAGCTTTGAGTCGTTCTCATCGTAAAATGGAGGATAGCCACACAACCTGCAAGACAGGAAATGAGGTCACCAAAAGCAAAAGAAAAAAGCCGTATTGCTTACTGGACTGTGAAGCCCCTTTCACATAAAAGATAAGCCACTTTTGTGTGTGACGTCTCTGTTGGGGGGGAGTTTGGCCCACTGAGCCCGATCTCGGAAGAATAAGAATAGGAAGATGGAGCATAACCGGGTAACAGCGCACAGTGCGTCTTTCCATTTTAAGAACATATTATCCAGTCAGAGCTGCACAAAACCAGAAGGACAGAACGTAAGGGGGGGCAGAGCATTGTGGGTCGCGTATGCCAAACACACATCCACATACTCAGATTAAATGGCGTGAATGGCACACTATTAGACAAGTCAGAGGTTCTGGAGGGAAACTAAGAGAAAAATGAAATGCAAAGCTGCTTATGGTGTCATACCATGCAGAGCATTAACTGGACCACATGATGGGCATTTTTATGGTTTGTAGAGTTTACAAGTACAAGTTTACTGCCCTGGGGTTACGAATATACAACCGTTATTAATGATCAAACTAAATCTTCAGTGAAGTGCAGTAAAATGATAATGATTAAAACATCTACCTTAAGGATCACTCAGGGAAACTGGGCTTCTTGCCACTGTTCTGCTAGTTACGGATGAAGGCAGTATGGCGAATTCGTCACAGAGCCGAAGATAGTAGTAGCTTTATAGACAGGAGCAATCATCTTGGTCTCTTACCGATACTGTCCTCACACTGGACATGGTGCTGACCCGGCACGTGTTACTTATTCTTCAATATTTCACCTAACTGGTCCAAACTTTTCATCTTTGCCACATCTGTTTGGTTTTATGATTTGTGCTGTAACTTTCTTCCATCAAGAAGGACAGTACAAGTGACAGAAATGGAAAAACGAGTATATTGTGCAGTTCAGAGTGTTGTGTGGCTGCGTGGGTTAGGACTCGCAAGGTTGCTAGTTCAAATCCCATGGCTGGCAGAGTGGTGTTATCCTTGGTAACTCCAGGGATACCTGGAGCCCCTTCAGCTTCCGTCCATATGACTACAGCCTTGTTATTTCTTTTCAAAAATGCAGATGTGGAAATTGTAAAGCATAAAATTAAAAGAAAATTAACTAACGAGGCCCAGCGAAGACAGCAGATCAAAGCCCCTGACATGAGAGGCTGAGGTTGGCTAGCAAATGGTTTCCTGGGTTTTGGGTAATTTTTGCACCCTTAAGATTAATATGAGGAACCACTTTCGGGGTCCTCTCTTGTGAAGCACGGCTGAGCCGCACTTAAGAACAAATAACTCAGAATGTTCCTTTTTACTTAGGCAGATATCATGGTGCAGAGGGCATCCTAACAACTCAGAGCTCAAGCAGATGCTTTTGTGAAACACAGAACCCCCAGCCCACAGCTCTGAAGCACCTCCTCTCCAGTGTCGTCGCAGTTACGGTGCTGTAAGCTGGCTCTTGTGTTTGACTTTGCATATCTTAGCTAGTAAAACTGCTCCTCTCCGGACCCCCCACCACATCCCCCTGTGTCACCTGTGACCTCTGAACCCCGGTTAAGCCCGTCCAAGTTTCCTAGCAGATGCCTATGGCTTAGTCCTTATTTGATATATTTTCCGCCTCCTTGCCCCAAAGGGAAAAAAGTAGAATTCAAATGTAAAATATAAGGAAGAATTTTTCTAAGGGGCGGGGGGTGGGGGGGTAGTTTTGGCATTAGGTGTGGATGACAAGAGGCTGGCAGGCACATCCCGGACTAGCGTCCCACACGAACGCCCGCACTGCATGCTGGGAAAGGTCAGCTCTCCTGCGATCATTCTTCCACAGAGCCAACTCCATATGCTGACAGTTTTGTGAGGCCAGGGTGGGCGTGTATGTGTGTGGTGTGGGGGGCTTTAGCACACAGAATCTGCAGATTTGTGGGTCTGAAAAATCTCCCTGCTGCTCTCCTTGACCAATCGGGAAATGAATGACAAAAGAGGGCCACAGATTGGATGCGGTTGGAACGTCACTGAGACTGTGAGTGACCCTTAATGAGCAATGAGTCAGATTGCTAAGAGTGGCGGCTATCAGCACAGAGAGGAACTCTGCGGGTCCCAATCGCAGCAGGGGCATCACTGCTACCTTACAGTCAGAAGCACAAGCTGCTGGTGTGAGTGGGAGAGACTTCAAGCTATTGGTTGGGAAAACCATCTGCTAGGCTAAGACATGCTGTAAGAATAATGGAGGTGTGTGGTTACAGATTCAAAGACAGGATGAGGAGGGACAGGAGTAAGGAGGGACCAGCAGGCAGCCCCTGATTTGCACATCAGAGATCAAAGTACGTGGTGGGGTGGGGGGGTGAATACACACACATACACACACACACACATACAGAGGCAAAGGAGTCATTTGTGCATTTGTACATCTCCGGCACTACAGGAGTGAGGCAGCCCACCCCCTACCCCGCAACTCCAACCAGCATCTCCACCCACCCCCGACAAGAAGTTTGCAGGGCGCCTCCAACTGCACGGCTGTTATACCACAAACTTTTCTCTGAATGCAGCAATTGGCCCTTATTCATCCCATAACTATCAGGAAATATAAGTGCTGGATTCACTTATAAAGAATACTTAGCGCTCAGCTATGCCCAAATATGGTTACTGGTGATTCAGGGTTTAGCCCCGCCCACAGCCAGGGGTCTGTCATAAGGCCCGTGAAGCGGACAAAGGGTGAGGCTTCTAAGCAGGATCAGTGCCGCTCTTATCTGGGATCTGTACTCTGCTTGGCTTCCACTTTCACACCCCCCACAGCGCGCCGGCCTAAAAGCCACAATAACAGCAGTTAGAAACTGAAGTGTCATAGGGAATTAGCACATGCAGACTGTTCCATATTCATCCTGAGAGGCTGCCTCTCACAGTGGGAGATCAACTCTGTGTCTCTAGCAGCATGGCGCCACGCCACCAGGGGGAGTGCTCGCATCCAAGGGGGTTACTCACAGGATGTAGGCGATGACGCCGATTGACCAGCAGTCCACGGCCTTGCTGTAGGGCTTCTGGGCCAGGACCTCTGGAGCTGTGGAGAAACACGGAGGTTCAACTGTCTCCCCGGAGACCGGAACTTTCCGGAAGCAAGCACTTGACAAGCCCCCCTTATCCTTCAAACTACACCCTTCCAGCCACATTTCCTAGCCTGGGGTACAGATTCTGCTATTGAGGGATACTTAATCGTGCGCATGTACTGTCACATGATCAGTTTTGGCACTAGCCCAACAGACTGGATATTTTTGCAGAAAATCATGAGCTCGAGGCTGTTTTTCACAGTGGGTACCCTCTGTTACCACGGACAGCATAGACTTCCTGTGCGTTGTCAACTCATTGGGTCACTGGGGGCTTATCTCATGTTTCCAGGACTTTTCACTACTCCACCAGGGACAGATGCTGTACATCCTGATGACTGAGAGCCAAAAGTAATATTGCATAGTGCATTTCGGCAAACGATACTCTGGGTGCTTCAAGGGAACGATGGGATGCGGGTTTGTTAACATATGGATGTGTGTACCACACATAATGACAAATAAGTAAATGGTTCAGTAGTTTGTTGTTCTAAAATCTCCAAGGTGGTCAGTTTGCATTGTGGGTTTGAATATGTTTATATGTTTATGTGTTCATGAAACCACTTGTGGTTGCTATGCTACAGTACCGTATAAAAATCTTAGGCAGTTTAGAAAAAAATTATGTTTGAATTACATTGGTGTAAAACTATGATTTTATGTTTGTCAATGTGCCTCCGCATAGCCTTTCAAAACCACTTCTACAGTCAACCCAGTATCTGCAGTAATCATGTGATACACCAGTGTCTTTTTGACTCAATCAATAGCATGCCATGTTTGACTAATCAATACCTCATCAAGTTTGATTAATTAATTAAGTGAGCTGGTGGTGAAATTTAATAAACACAAGGAATGTGGGAAGTGCCCTTGAGGACAGGTTTGGGCACTGAAGTGGGCTTCTTCTAGCCATCCAATTAGGTATCAGCCATTTTTCAGAGAAGAGAACAGATTCTTTTCATTGTGTTACTATTAATTTGGATATATTTTAACGTTAAATTGTGTTTTTTTTTTCCTGAGCAAATATGCACTAACTACCCAGAAAAAATAGCTATAAGCATGTTCTTTGGCTGTTCAGCACTGTTTGTATGAGCCCCCAGCTGAACTGGTATCTCAGAGCGATGACGGGTACATTATTGGGTTCCTCGGGCTCCCTGACTGATTCCTGCATGCATATGGCTATAGTTGCCATAGCGATGACCCGGCTCCCTGTTTCTAACAGACTTCCAGGGTCACTCGATCTGTCCCTTGCCTCACTGTCAAACAGCGCGCAGACTGCTAACACTGGCGCGAGTGGCCGGGCTCGCTCCTCGCCTAGAACATCAAAGCTGCTACAGCTTTTAATGGCCCTGCTTTAGATTTCCACGCGTTTCAAGGACCAGAGTCCTCAAATCGTAAATTTCTCCCCTGCTGAGTCCTTATTACCTTATTCCAGATAATGAAGCACATTCCTCTTAAAAAACCCTACTTCTGCTTTCCGTACCTTCATCTGCGTATTGGATTCCCCACAAGCTCTGTACAATCCCCACATTCTGTGTCTACCTGTCCATGACCTCTCCGCTCCACCTAAAAAACATTATTATCCTATTGTTTTGAATAGCAGCCAATCCCCCTGTGGGTCACTTCCGGGTCACAATGTAAAGCGGCATAAGCCTCTGAAAGATAACACAGCATCTTCAGAGAATGAAGTTTCCATGGTATCACTCCCTTTGATCCCATATAAAGACATCAAAGGCTGGCCTGAACTTAGCCACAGCGCACTGGGAACGAAAGCAGCAGACAGCAAAGCGCCCAGACTGGTCACCAGCCATTCCAGCTTGGTCTTTAACTCCAGATTGCCTACTTCCTGTTCCTGTCATTGGCTCTCCATCTGGTGGAGTACCCACTGGGCAGGGGGGCCATAAGGATGGGATGAGGAAGACTTTCAGGGACGCTGGGGGGTGGACATGAGTGTGTGAGGGATGATACTGGTGGCCTTGGTTTGGAGAAGGGGAGGTCCCATTCAGTAGGATCTCTCAGGGGCCCAGCCAGGTGCAGTCCGGTCTCCGGGTGACACCTGGAGCTGGGCTGGCAGTGCTGTGATCTTATAGCAGTCTCTGGCTAATAACTCTGAGCTATCTCTCATGAATTTCCCAGCTGCTTAACACCTCTAAAATTCAACCACTGATACCAGCTGGTGCTAGATTTTAGCTTAGTCATACTGCAATTACCCCAATTTAAAGTGAGTTCCGGAGCTAGTTACAGAGACAGCACTGTCTATGCATGGGTCCAGGACTATGAGGGGTGATCGAGACTGTAAGCAGGAAATGGTAAACGTCAGACACATGATGTATAGCCTGAGTATCACATATAGGTATAGGTACTGAGTATCACATATAGGTATAGGTACTGAGTATCACATGTAGGTATAGGTACTGAGTATCACATGTAGGTATAGGTACTGAGTATCACATATAGGTATAGGTCCTGAGTATCACATGTAGGTATAGGTACTGAGTATCACATATAGGTATAGGTCCTGAGTATCACATGTAGGTATAGGT
>JAODKM010000058.1:29647503-29658684 GCA_026780845.1 Petrocephalus sullivani | reverse complement strand
ACCCGGGGGGGGTGCCGCAAAGGGGTGAGGGGGGGGAGCGGGGGGGGGGAGGAGGCGTGGAGCGGCGGAGGGGGGGGGGGGGGCATAAAAGGGGAAGAGGGGGGGGGCCAACTCTGCAGAGCATGCACAATGGGGTAGGACTAACCCTGTAAAACGCATGACCCTATACATTTTAAGAGAATCGCAGACAGTGAAAAACAGAGAGAGAAAGAGGATGAGGACAGTTTTGATCCCATTCAGTTTTGTCCAGATTTTCCCTTGTGATTATTAGGTACTGACAAGTCTAAGTATGGTATTACAAAATGTTCAGTTTGCTGTGAGGGTCCTCAGGATTCCTAATGGCATGTTCATTACTGGTGATTGAAACAATTTACTATGGTAATCTTAAGGGTAAAAGGCAGTTATATCTAGAGAGGGGCTATCTGTAATTTGTGTTTCTACTTCGCAAAATCACCAATACCTTCACTAACAACAGCATTAGTGGGCTTATACATCAGATTCTTCTGTTCTGATTTCAGGGTGCTTGGGCAGTGAGATATCATTTCTGGGCTTGTAAAGTGAACCGATCTGAAGTGGTCGTGAAAAGGGAGGCTGAAAATGGGATCAAGAGCAAGAGAGAGAAAAACCAGAGGAGCGAGAGCTTAGGATAAATAACTGCAGTATATCAATGCAGACTGGCCAACATTTCAGTCAATTGGACAAATAAAGGCCTCATTTATATTGAGGTTGATTCTTTTTCCATTCCATTAGCAGCGGTCCTTGAAAATTCAGGCTAATAGGAAAGGCAAGGGACAGATAAAGGATTGCTTTATTTTATTGTTTAGCCGTAGAGCATATTCTCCCTTTATTGATCAAACCAGCAACCCCCTCCCCCCCCACCACCGTTTGCCAGAGAGCAGGATTGCTGCCAGAGCCTCCTCTCCCGTTCGACTTTGTTGCTCGCTTAACTCCGCATTAACATGTAAATTGCCAAACAAACAAAAACTCTCCTTTAATTCCCGAAAACCCGGGGGGCAGTGCTGAACTCGTTTCCCGTGTTCCTGGGAAAGGCGTTTCCATTCCGAATTTATGGCCCTATTCTCAGTAATGACCCACGGGGATAGGAGATGAAAGGAGTCAACATCCGAGATCCCAATCTGTCATTTTACCCATCAGAAAACCAAAGTTTATCCCTGACTGGCACAGTTGTCGGTAAAATCCATTTGGGTAACATGCAAGGTGCACAAATGTTGACAGTGCTGAAGGCTCAGGTAAATTAGTCAACGTACTAGATCATCGATTAATCTTCCCTCCATGGCCCCACCCACAGGTCGGAAATGGGAATTAGCAGGGTGTGTAGGACTTGATCCAAATAAGCCCCTCTACAACCATTGTCTTTTCCCATCAGTTTGATTCAGGATCTGGTGTCTTTGAGTTATGATAAAACCTAATGGCAGGGAATGCATCATGTCTGAGAGCACAGAGTGGGGGGGGGGGATTTGTTACAAACACTCCCTCTCTGTTACACACACTACTACCCCTAGCTTTTAGCAAATTAAATCAAAGCTTGTTTTTTTCAAGTTGAATGTTTTTCAGATATGGACCAGCTGTCAAAATAGAATGCTGGTGCCCTAAGTGCCCCCCCTCCCCCAACAAGCCCACCTGTGTTGGACTGAATTGTCAGCCATAAATCACAGATCAGCATTAGTCACTGGATACCATTTGAATGGAACATAGAAAACCTCCAAGAAGTAAGATGGGTAGCAGATATTCCCATGCTACAAGATGCAAATGTAAGGGCTAATGCACGACAAGCTGTATATCGTTCACGTTTAAAGGTATGGCTGTACAGGCAAAGAACTTCACAACCGTGATACCACAGTGACCACGCTACAGGCTTACACGTTTGTACATTTATTCTAAACTGCATCTATTAGTAGAACAACTATTAAACAGTTTGTCTAGATATGACAGAGCTATCATTGTTTAAAAATTGCCCGTTGCTAAGACCTTAAGCTTGTCGTTAGTTCGAAATTTCCCATTGCTAAGCCCAAAGGCCGGGCTTTAGGTTAAAAAATTTAAGTAAAATGTGTGGTAACCTTGGTCGTGCATCATACATTTTTAAACACACTCCATGGAGGTAAAGACATACGTAGAAGTAAATAAATATACATATTCAACTGCAAAATGAGTAAAACCCAACATTCAGCGTTTGGCGATTATTAAAACCAGACTAGCATACTATCTTGTTTAGGCAGGTTAAACAGGACTGTAAAGTGTAACTGACAACAAGTTGGTATTTAACCACTGACCACAGTCACACTGGTCTCACAGTCCTGGCCCCCAGCCTGCAGCACTGTTGTTGTCTAAGTGATTGAAAGCAATTTCATTTTGCTTAGTTTTCTTGTAGTATAGTTATACTTAACGATCATGATCACACATTGATTTACTGCTGTGGTTTGCATTACATGCACGCTTATAGAAAATAAGTGAACAATCTTCAGACCTGAGAATTCAGCAGTGCTGGGAATTACATCTCTTGAGTCGGGCTAAAAAGTAAACATTCTAAGGCAATGGAAGTATATAAAGTCTGGTATCATAGTATGAGGTCTTCGAATCTACAGGAACAGACTTCGATTAATGCAGATTTTTTTTGAGGTAGGGAAAAGCATCCCACCAAAAAGCTTGGTCTCAGGAAGCCTGCCGCTGATACAGGGTGCAATATAAGTGCCAGAGCCGAAACAGCAGCAGCTCTTCTCTGACCATTGAGCAGGCGGCCCCCAGCCTCTCTGGGGGATGTTTCTCTGCTGTAGGCGGGGGCTTTTACAGCTGATGAGCTGTGATGATGTATATCTGTGTATGCTCTCAGTATCGGCATGGGCGGGGTAGAAACCGCAGCTCCTCCTCACTCAGCAAGGCCGACCACATACTGCGTTCAGAGATGCCATGCAGAGTCCCCATGGGAGTAGTTCCCTCTCCCAGCAAGGTACCGTAGTCCCACAATCTCCTTCACCAGCAAATTACCGACTTCCCACTGGGTTAGGATTGTTTCCAGCAAAAATCTTCATGGTCAGTATCAGTCATACCCGACAATCCTCTTTCCAATGTTCCAATGTTTCCAATGTGAAGGGCAAATTTCCAAAACCGACACAGTCCATCGTTTGTTTATGTAACAAAGTCAAGCTTCCTTATCATATGTTACTGTATTTGTCAGCGATCGTGAAATCCAACAAAAGTTTTCTAAATTTTCTCAAAATGTATCCCATGGATTGAGTGGGTTCCAATCACATTCCCAGCCTCCTAAGTTCCTCCATGTCCCATATACCCCTACTGACGGGTGACCAATATATCCCATAATCCCTTAACTCTATTCCGTGGTAAGTTACCTCGGTGCATCACAGAGCTTCTAAACTTCTTTACATGTATACTTCTCTCGCTACTAAATTTTAGCATTAAGTATCACTGAGGATAGGAATCTGGTGAGGAATGAATATATATATTTGTGATGCCAGTGCGTGAATTCATCTGCTAAGGATTTCATAACAAGCCCAGAGGGACTCAATGGAGGGAGAAAAGCCTACACAGACCTATTGGACCACTGAGGCTGTGCATCCTGGCAGAGCACGTGCATCTCGGGACCAGCTAGCTGGGGAACATACATTTCCCCTGGAGAAACATACCTGGGAGGACCGTGTGCCTGCCCAGCTGGCCCTTCTGTGTTGCTACGTTACCATGTTTTCCTCCTGATGGGCGCCCCGCTCTGTGACCCGCTCTTTTTCCTTCCCTTTGTTCCTCTGCTCTCGTCCTCCACTGGCTTTTTCCCCCACCCCCCTTTCCTTGTCTTTTCTACTACTAATGTTACATCACTTAGTTACCAAGCAAACTCCTCCGTCAACTGATGTAGTTTAGTATAAGCTTTGTTTTTTGTCAGGGGTGACGCAGCAGGGCTCCTTCTGCCAGCCTTAACCGCTCTTTAAACCCTTAGCCGCCCTAACCTACCTACTGCCTACCCCCTCCTTCCGGGGAATGCTTCAGACTGATGTGCCCTCCCTGAAATCCCGATAATTACATGCCTCCTAGAGAAGAGCAGTCATGAATTAACAAGCGCCTCAGAATCCAGCCAGTTCCCTTGTGGATGGAGCCAGACCTATGCACTGCTTCTGGCTCACCCTGCTCCAACCAGTTACAAGCAGGAAGTTCTAATAATTTTACAAATACATGAAATTCACACTGATGACACTCCCTGCTGTGTGCTGAAGGTTCCTGCATGTGTGTACACCCTGCTGCATGTGTACTGTGGCAGTGTACAGTAGAGTTTATGATACTGTATAACTGTGTAAAGTACAGGTGCTAGCACCGGTCACAATATGGGCTGACTGTGCCTTGGCTCTCTGTCACACTCTCTGAGTGACATGGTTAATGAAAACACATGAATGATTAACCGTGTTGAAGGCCAGCGAGCTACTGGACCTAGGCCATCTGCAGCCGCACAGTCACACCTGATGCTCATGCACCTACAGGTTAGTAGAGGTTATCAATCTGTCTCCACCATTCAAGAGAATAAAGACAGGAACCTACCATTAAGACCCACCAGTGCTTCCATATCTGACTCCTTCCAAGAATCAAGATGTTACCAATTTCTACTGAAATTACCATGAACATCAAAACTGCCTCCTTCCTCCATGAATTATATTCATCTGCTGGTAATATAATTAACTTCACTTAAATGAGTGCAAGTAATGTGATATTCCAGGAAATTGTCTGAATTAGAAGAACAAATCTACAAACTCTATCATGTGATGCATCTCCATCTAACGTTAGTTCTACTTGCTTCGCCTTGACTGGCTACATTCGTTCTGAATTCTAAATCAGCCTTTTCCTTACTAATCCCTTACCTTCAAAGCTAATTAAGAAGCTTCGGTCTATATTTGGAAAAACCCACGTCAAATATTATAAACCAAAATCCTCTGGACATGCCCCCAATTCTTTTAAGGTGACTGTAATTAAGGGCCTCCTCAAGAAGCACCGTGTGGATCTATTTCATCTGTCGAGTACCAGGTCTGTCTTAAACACTCCATTTGTATCCTTACTTTGACAGGAATGCAGCTGTCTGTCTTCTTACAGTCCAACAATGGTAATTACAGGTTCAATCTGGGCTCAGGAATCACCACAGCACTGGAACAGTGGTTGTCAGAGAAACAGTGTTTCTTGTCCCTGGCTGTGGTTAATCTCTCTTGCCATTGGTTATATATTTTGTATCAGACTGTTACTAGCTTCTCTGATTGAATAAAATATTGATATACTCAGGTATGGAGTTCCCCAGGGCTCTGTGTTGGGCCCATTACACTTATGTCTCTAAGTTTCATAAATATGACCTAAACTATCACTGTTAGGCTGATGACATGGGTCACTGTGAAACGACTGGGTTAAATACGTAATCCCTTTGAAAATCTGTGCAATTACAGAATTGGTTTTAACAGCCCCTCGTTCACTGAGAAGCACATTCTCAGACTTTAAGGTGATGGTTTTTGGGTCAACAGGCGGCTTTGTGCTATAGTTAAGGGTTTAACGTGTGGATATTATATTAGAGATATATCTTGAGTGTCTTTCTTACCACTGCTGAATGTAGCCAAGGTCAAAAAATGCTGCCTATAAACAGTGGGGCAAAAAGTCCATGCACTCATTACCTTGAAATGAAATTCCTGTAACACTATATCATTTAGCTTTATTAATGCACCCTTTAACTCAAAGAATGTGGCTACGAGTGCTCTCACCAGAACTGAAATGTGTGAACATATTAGTCCTGTACTTGGCTCTCTTCACTGATTTCCCATCAAATTTAGAGCATATAATAAACTGCTTGTCACTTTTAAAGACTTAAACAGACTCACTGTAATGCGTATTGAGTGATCTTTTTCTTACATAAACTCTAACACTATTACTCTGTTTATATGATGTTGGTTATCCTGATGTACATAAGGGTTATGAGATAACCTGTCTACTAATGTCTGGGATTTAAGCACATTCCAAATCACAGGACTGTTTGTTAGCCAAGCAGTCAATTACGTCACTCTACAATCACATGTGATTGGGTCTCCCCCATCTCATTTAACTGTTGACTCCCCCAAGCCTCTCCAGATGTTGAGTACATCCTCTAGTTCACCTTAATTCACCAGGCCTGTCTCATTTCCACGTGCTGGATCACCTGACCCTGACCTATCCCATTGTCGTATACCATATGCATCCAAACAGTTTAATTTGTTACTTTTTACATGTATGTCCGTTTTTCACTCAATAAGCAGCTATGGATGGACGGATGGATGATGGGAGGATAGATGGTTGGGGTAGTTTTTTTTTTTTAGTCTTTCCCAGTTTTAGATAATTTTGTTTTTAGATATTCTCCACATAAATTACAGCAAAAGACTCACTCCATGTGGGACAGTGAGTAGGATGAGGTGACACGGGGTGGAAGTATAGGAATGAGGCTTTTGAGCTCAAAAGCTCAAGATCAGTTTCGGCCTGGCAAATGAGACAGGAGACTCAGGTGGGAACCTGGAAAGACCTGTCGCAGTGTGAGGGTTTGTGTTGTTTTAGGGGCTGACCTGAGATTCCACCCCCCACCATCTCCAACATGTGTATAAAAATGTGGCTAACTGATTCAGACCAATTTTGATAAAAATGTGTTTGTAATGTTTGTCTGTGTTCATCTTTTCCCTGTAGATAAAGAATCCGGACTTTTTCTTTGCTCCCCTTGTTAATGGTATCATTATAACTCTTCCTTCTGCTGGCTAACACTTGCGTGTCTCATGCTATAACCCGGATAATTACCCAGATAAAAGCCTCATGCACTGAGACAACCGGAACGGTCCATGTAAATGGCAATGAAGCCTGTTGGCCAATGACATGGCACCTGATGGGGAGCCTGGCAGACGAACTGGAAGGCTGTGAGTCCGAAACCAGAGAGAGGCTCAGCTTTTGGGGAAGCTACTTTAGTGATTTGAATTTGAATATAGGATTTAAAAAATTACAGGAGATTAATTAAAACAAACTGCTACATGGACATAAAAACCCTTGTGGTGACCCTACACTGCATCTGGTCACATGGCAGGTACTGCAGTGGACATGAAGGCAGAAGTGCTTCATGGGTAAACCCTGCCATTGGGGGGGAGGGGGGTAGAATCTCAGGGATGGAAAGCAACAGGCGATATGTGAAGCCAGTGACAAGAGGGAGCGAAGGCAGTCGAATGAGAAGCCCCCGCTCTGAGTCACCGTCAGCTCCGTGACAGGAGCCCCCGCTGGGGGGGGGAGGCGATCTTCTCTCGCGCCCATTTTATTTGTCTTTCTCTCCCCAGGGATGCAAATAATACAAACAGCTGCCTTTTATCCATTTTGCAGAAAGAGGAATGATTAGACGAAGTACGCAGGCGGGCCTGGTGCAGTCGCAGAGGGACAGCGAGACACGGATGATACGGAGAAGATGGTAAGGCGCGGCTCACGAGTGCACATGTACAGACAGACACGCACACACACACACACACACACACCCACGCACACACAGACGCAGTTAGGCCTGGTGCAGTCACAGAGGGACAGCGGGACACGGATGATACGGAGAAGATGGTAAGGCGCGGCTCACGCGTGCACATGTACAGACAGACAGACACACACACACACACACACACACGCAGTTAGGCCTGGTGCAGTCACAGAGGGACAGCGGGACACGGATGATACAGAGAAGATGGTAAGGCACGGCTCACGCGTGCACATGTACAGACAGGCACACTCACACACAGACGCAGTTAGACCGGCCTCTAGTGTGGCATGGGAACAGTCACTTTGGGTAGGAGGTACTACAGTAACTGTGCTACGGACAGCAGCTGCCATCCTGGGTAAGTCACTGACGAAAAGGGCCCTTCCTTTTAGGGTACTGGCTTTGGATTACCCAGAGTCCCTTTCCTACACCCAGCTATTTAATCTTAAACTAGTTTGCTTTTACTTTGAATTTCTGTAGCTAAACTACCTCTGTGTAGTGATGAATACAACAAATACTCTGTACTATATATGTATATGACCAGGGGTGAATTTAGGGGGGTAGGGGCCCCTGGGCTAAAGCCATTAATCAGCACCACCTTCCAAACTCATCCCAGGATTCGGCTGGATTTTTTTTTTCGGTCAGAGACAAATGAAAGTACAAACAAGCCTCTCTCCGGCATTCTCCCCCAGCACTGGCTGTAAACAGCATTAATGAGGCCAGGCCACCGAACAAAACATGGCTGCAACCTGAGCTGGGGCTGGACTGAGACAGAACCTGCGCCCAAGACACACGTCAGAGTCTGATTATTTCAGCAAATTAGAGAGATGTTACGAATGCTCATATACACCTGGCATCTGAAGAGGAGGGTCTTGGTGCCATACTACCTTCAGTCACCAATCAGACTATGGAATCAGGCTCTCTTCCTGATGTTGTAGAAACAGACACACCAGTGGCAGAGAAAAGAATGCATGAGTGAAATCAAATCAGTGGGGGTGACAGCGGTCAAGTACTATGACTGACGGGAAATGAGGTTCCCTCTACCCACACTCAATCAGAGAAGATACATGCCAGTCTTCACTGCTCTGTCTACTGGGGCACAAAAACCCAGACTGTCAAAGTACCACAGTTCTGCTGCGTCACACACCAAGGATATATGGAGGATTCACAACTACAATGGATTGTCCTGCAACCCCAAATACAGTCACATTACAGAACCCCAGACCCCATATACAACAACAGACAGCCATGTAACCCCAAAAACAAACAGATCACAGAATCTCAGACTCCAAAGACTAATGCAAACAACAGAGGCTTGCATAACCAAATACAAACACATCCCAGAAACACAAACTCAAAATACATAACAACAGACAGACCTACACTCCGGAAATACAACAGAGACCTACAACCTGCGATGCACGTTATAGACAACCAGACCCCAGATACACAAACATCTCCCACACCTTCTGCTAGGGCATATTAGAAGCACAACATGTGTTTTCCTGTTAAAAGCTGAAGGACAGAGTGTCACATAAACAAGAGGGCCTGATTAGGGGGGAGTCAGGTGGAGGAGGGATAAAATGTGCAGGAGAGGCGTTCTTCTTATTTTTCCATTGTTCCCTTGTTCTTTATTTGTGTTCTTTATGCTGATTAGCGTTTTAATGAATTAATTTATTATGATTTGGCGACACTATAACCAGCTTCTGTCCTGCCAACAAAGGCCTTCTTGAATCTGAATTTTAATTTTAATTAGAGCAGGAAAGTGAGAAGTGACAGATCGCAGGGAGACGGGTAGAAAGAGAGAGCCAGAGAGAGTGGGAGGCGAGTAAAGCAGTCGTTCGGCCCCGAGTCAGAGATCATGTGTGGGATGACAAACGGAGCCGTCGGCCCATGTTGTCTGTGTTTCAAACCTGTTTCTGAGCGGGGGGGGAAGCCATGTCAAAGCCATCGGAAACTCTAGGCATCTCTTCCAGGTCCTTGTGCTACGATCCATCGTGTAACCATCACAGCGATGCTAAAGCTTCTGGACATACCCTTCCCATGATGCTCTTGTATTCCTTGGAACTTAATTGATACTAGGCATCCCTTGCTGTCATACATACTACCTCCCTGTGTTATGTCAAGTACATACTATCTCACTGTTTTATGTCATTAATGTTTGTTCATATTTAGGTTTAAATTTATTAGGAGCCAAGCAAACAAATTGTTTGGGACTCTAGATCAGGGGTGAGCAATCTTATTCAGAAAAGACTGTTGGGTATGTGGGTTTTCTCTGCAAATGCCTAATTTGATTACTAATTAGTGGGCTGATTAGCTGAAGAGTCCTCACACTTGGGTTTGAACAGCTGACCTAAAGGTTGTCCCAAAAACCTGCATGCTCATTGCCCCTTTGCGGATAAGACTGCCCACCCTTGGTCTACATTCATCTGATTATTCCTTTGTGTTCACAGTCCTGGTTTTGTGATCCGTTTGGCTGCCTTTTAGTGAACTCGGTTCCCTCCCCATCCAGGTCTGACAATCGTCCGCACTTCCTGCATGCCCCGTTCCAGAACCTTCCATTCCATCAGTGGCCCCAAATCCCCCTGGTCACCCACTATCTGTGGTGTCCAGTTCAATGGATGCAGGGATTATTGGGATCAAAGACTGGTTCATTTCGGGGTGTCTAGTCTGATCTTGGCAAAATAAAGACACAACTTCCCTGAAACGTCCTAACAGTTATTTAATCTAACAGTTACATTTAAATTATGTAAATAAATGCTAGGCTTTGAAATATCAAAAAAGATTTAAAGTTAATTAACTACTGAAAAGAACTGAGCTTAAAATGAGCTTCCTTCAAAAAAATTAAATACTTGCGCAGACCCCTCAAAGAACTGCATCGAATTTACATAAGATCATTCAAATAATTTGTTCCTCTTCAAAAACAATCAAATACCAGTATGCTATTGAGAAGATGAAAGAGGATGTTCTCTTCTTAAACAAAGCAAAATTCATCATTTGCCACTGGCGTCTGAAAGTATTTGCCAACAGCGTGGCACAAACCCTTTCCTGTAACTCATGTAACGCTGAAGGATGGTGCATTTGACCGCATATTGCTTATGTAGGAGAAGGAGTAACCTTCTGGAAACACCCCAACTCTGCTCTCATAGCTGTAGACAGGCTCCACGTGTAGCACACTTCGCCAGACTGTTTCTCTAACACTTAGATCAGTCAAGCAGATTTGCAGGCCTTCTCCCTGTGAAGGAGCAGTCTGTGCAACACAGACCGACACAGGTCCAGCCTTTTCCTAATTGACGGACAGCTCAAGCTGCCACTCCACATGACTGCTGCCTCTGTTCGCAGGCAATCATGTCAACGATGGGCCATCTGGCCCTGGTTCTTCCAGTGGGAGGACTTAGGTATTGGTTGTTTCGTGCCGGAGAGATCCTTAGATGATCTTTGAGAGCTAACCTGTCCCCACCCATGTACGGCTGAGTGAAGGCTTTCCTTGAACAAGCAGGTGAAACGTGTCCCATTAATCTCCTCAATATCAACTGTCCTTAAAAATTGCTGGAGCCGGGCCTTAAGGCCCCATCCCCCCCCCTACACTTGCCCCCCCCCCGCCCCTACCCGCCCCCCCCGCCTTCCCATACACTGCTCCAGACTACTCCCCCCCCACCTCCAACCCC
>JAODKM010000058.1:29630958-29646326 GCA_026780845.1 Petrocephalus sullivani | reverse complement strand
GAATAATCCCGCCCACTCTAAAGCGGCACTAAACTGCAGTCGAAACGCAAACCGAGCCGAACTGAGCCAAACCAAAGAGAGCTGTACTGAACCGTGTCGTGCCGTACTATGCAGTGGAAAAGCGCCATAAGGTGGGAGTAAGCAGTTCCATCAAATACCATCTGAAAGAGAGAGAACATTGTGGCAGGCTGCAGAGGAAATCCCCTTGGTACACCTAAAAAGGCACCAGACAGCCCACTGAATGGCTTGGTCAACATGAAAACTGGGTCACCAGACCCAATTATGTGTACTCTGGAGGTCCTCATCTCCTAGGAAATATTTTCTATTGCCTTCAACGTAACAGAAAATTGACATCTCCTGGATAATGGTGTTCCTTCCCTCCAGCTAAGCTTCAGAAACTTTTACAACCTTTGCCAAGGAGCACCCCGCTCTGGTGGCTTACTGTGGCCCAACCACCTACTTAAGTTGGTGTTCCATTTATTTTGGCACCTTAAAGTAACTGACAACCAGATCCTTCAGAGAACTTGCACCAGCAACCATCCAGACAAGCCCCAGGTGCCGGCCAATTCCCCCAGATTCACCCGCTCTCTGCCATGTCAGGACAGCCAGGGAAATGACTGGCAGCTTTTCACCGCCAATGGAAATATTGGCCTCTCCTCTTTCATACTGATGCCAAGTGACAGTCTGGGGTTCTGGCTAAGAAGGTGACACTGGTCTCACTACTCAACTATGCCATCACTGCTACATCACTGACTTCTGGTGGGGATACTTCATCAGCATCCACTGGTGTAGATGATTCCATCACCATTGTCTGGTGTGGCCATTTCATTACCATCCCCTGGTGGGAACGCCCATTTCCAAGATACACCTATGAGACCATCTGTAGTCTTTTTCTGCTCAGTATATAAACCTGAGGCAATAAAAGAAAATACCTCAGGTAACTACATTTATCACATTTATTTATTATATTTATTAGTCTGCTGAATCTGTTTAGCGGATTATCTAATTGACAGTATCTCATCTGGTATTGGTTCCAGTGAAGCTTTTAGCATTCATGCAACCCAGGAGGTCCCGAGCTCAAGACATGGGGTAATGCCCACAATGAAATGCATTGTGGAGACAATGTGTCACCGTCCAACGTGCACAGGATTCATGCTGTTAAATCAAGCTGTTTGTTTGGGGCAAAACATGTTGAGGACATCCCATAAAGCCTACATCTGTTGCCGTTTATGCTACAATTATTTCTCAATGGTTTCAATAATTAAGCAATCCACTAAAATCAACATGCAGTAAAATGCATTATTAATACTCTATTCTTCATTATTCTCATTATCTAAAGTGCAGGAGTTTCTCATCTGTCGACGTGATTAAGAAAGTAATTCGACATAAAAGAAATGAGCCCTTCAATACCCCCCCAGGCACAGACATACGGACACTGACACACACAGGCACAGGCACACACAGGCACAGACACGACACACACGGGCACAGCCAGGCAAAGACATGGACATATAGAGATTCATCCAGGCACTGACAAAAACACACAGAGACTCAGCCAGGCACGGATACAGACACACAGAGACACAGCCAGACACAGACACTGACATAGAGAGACACAGCCAGGCACAGACACAGATATATAGAGACTCATCCAGGCTCAGACACAGACACATATAGAGACACAGTCAGGCACAGACACAGACACACAGAGACACAGCCAGGCACAGGCAAAGATACATAGAGACTCATTCAGGCGCAGACACAAACACACAGAGACACAGCCAGGCACAGACATAAACACACACAGACACAGCCAGGCACAGACACAGACACACAGAGACTCATCCAGGTACAGACACAGACACAGTCAGGCACAGACACATTTCATTCAGTGGTATCCAGTCTGCTTCTCTGCCTTTCTTCTGTCAACCTGCAGACAACACCCCCCGCCCCCGCCCACCCCACCCCCCCAATGTGTCAAACCAGAGCGGCATCAAAGAGCCCGGCAGACCCCTGGAACTGAACAGCTCTGAGCACAGCGGGGTGGATGACCGCTCACGGCAGCACCTGGCAAACAGAAAGCTGGCCGGTGAAAACATGTGCCTCCATTTGGTCTGCGGCTGGGAGACGTGCCTGTTCATTTATCAGGATGGCTACTTTTAACCACTCAGCTGACACTTGTATCCATGTAGGTGTCCCATCGTGTACACCTCAGGATATCCTACGCCGGTCATTTAGCCTGAATACCATATCCAGAGGTCCATAAAAAGGGCTCTTGCCAAGACACGGAGAGCCATTCTGCTTTTTGTCTCTTTAGTTTAAGAGTCTGGTTGCTACGGCATCCCTGAAAAGCGCAGGTGTCCCCTGGCCAAGTGGCCAGGCAGACTGGTGTTCTCCGCTCATACAAAATGTCCCCGTTTTAATGACATTCCTGGCAGTCATCAATGGGACAGCATGGACATATAAACACCCCAGATTCCACTGCTCATTCCCTGTCGTGTTACACTCCGGAGAAACATGGTGTGTAAATGCACACTCAGATGGACAAACAGGGGGACCTCATCTCATAATCCAGCCCCCCCCCCCCCTCAGTTTGGGATCTGGCATCGCCTGTCAGTCCTCTCTCCATCTCGCCCATCTCCCAGGACCCCTTGGAGCATGAGTGGGAGGTGACAGGCCTTCCATCAGTCAGAGGGACTGGGCAATGTATACATGTGCTTTGGTTATACACAAAGTGTTAAATTCTTATATTACAGTTACCATACTGTGGTTTCAGCCTGAGGGGAGGAATGCTGTACGCAGCTGACAAAACGAAAAACAAGATCCATCATAGGGGCAGGAGAAACGGGGCAGGGAAGCTCCAATGGGGCGCCGGTGGTCAGGACGGTAGAACCGCAGGAAGGAGAGGAAGTACAGGGGGCAGGGGCTGATAGGGACCCAAGGCCGTTACTTTGGTTTGAACATTGAGGTCCCCACCCATTTAGGGGGAAACATGTTATGGGAGGAGGGGGTTATATTAGCCATAACAACCCCCCCCCCTCCGTAATTTACGCCCATGTGGGAACCGGTGGGTGAGGGAGTTGACTTCACCCAAACCAGCGAAACAGGGTCAGCCCTCATATGACACATGGACACCCTAAACCCCCCAGCCAAGAAAACATGGGGAGCGGGGAGGAAAGGAACAAAAAGTCCCAGAAAACAAGGGTCATAAGTGGAACATTACACAGCTGTCCGGACACCTCTCTCAGGACCCTTCCCTTGATCCCACGGCGGACAGTGTTCCTGATGCTAACTGTAAGCCTATCCCACCATTTTCCATTGATGGCTCCTCGCTCCTCGCCAAGCCCGGCTCATTGAGGGGCCACGAACGTGCCTACTCCTAGCGTGCTCGACTTGGCCCAGGGAACTGCAGGGATGGTGTCACATTGACGCCTCATACGCACTCACTGTTCCCAGTAGCCACCATTTCCCAGGAGGCAGCCAGCCGTGAGAAGGATGACGACTGACCAATTAAAGTTCGATCTGAGGAAGGTTCGTCTAATACAACGATAACTGCCATTTATCATGATGGTGGGCAGTGCTTGGATGGTCAATAAGCCTGGTTTCCTCAGGCACCCAGTGGGCCAAAGCGGACAGAGTGGGAGGGGATGCTGACGTCATGGCGTGCCATGGCTCCAGAGCATGATGCCGCAGTTCAGGTTTTCCACAAGACCTGAAGGGGGGTGGGAGGCTGTACCATGCCTCTCAACGACGGGGGTGATTTGTTAAAATGACATCTGGACGTGAAACATGAGACACTAATTTTCCATCTGCCGCTCAGTGTCATTGAACAGGTACGCAGAAATTTGTCATCACTGAGCTTTGCTGTGGTGTTTGCATGTACACACACACACACACACACACACAGTATGTGGAGACAGCTTGAGGGATCTTCATGTCTTGCTGTCCCCACCCACCCCCGTTCCTCACAGCCAGTGGGTGATGCATGTCCCCTCTGGGCAACCAGATGAGCACTGATCAGTCTCCTGTCATCCATACACACCAGTCCAGTGAAGACTGAGAAAAAATATCATGCCAATGATTACGAGGAAGTCAATGCTTACAATAAGAGCCCAATTAACTACAAACTATAATATATACATTATATGCAAACATATAATGTGTGTACACCCACTAATGACAAATAGAATCGCTTTCATGAACCAATCAGCCATCATTGTATTAACTCACTCACACATACTACTCTTTCAGTCCAAGGGACATTATTAAACTCTGTCCAGTCTTACAATTATACGCAGGACTCAAGAAGGGACCATCACCCTCCAAGACACAAGGGGGCAGTAGAGAGCACTTGCTCAGGTACTTAACTGAACTTTGCAATATTACAGCCCTGTGCGTACTGATTACAATATTTCATACACATTGATTGGCATGCCATTATTCATAGAGGTTTTAAATCTTGATTAAGAAACAAATATACACTATCGGCGGCATTTCAAAATTCTTCTTGTCAGTGGTAGCTGACATTAATCAAATAAAGTCTGCAGTATTAAACAAATACAGCCTGCAGAACTAATCAGACAGAATCTGCAGTATTAGTTAGACACAAACTTCAGCATTAATCAGGCAAGTTCTGCAGTGTTACCCTGACAAAGCTTGCAGTATTACTCAAAGACTGTATTATTGCTCCGATATGATCTGCAGTATTACTCCAACAAAGACTGCAGTACTGTCCAGACATGGTCTGCAGAAGTAATCAGACATAGGCTGCCACCATAGAATAGCATAGTAATACTTTATGAATCCCCATGGGGAAATTCTGTTTTAGCCTAGCCCATCCTGCTCTTCATGAAACAGACAAATATATATATGAGAATAAACTTGGGGGTCGCAGCCAATACAAAGCACACCTGGAGCTGCCAGGTAGGGGGCTCGCTCAGGGTGCAACAAACGTAACTATTCTGCCAAGGCTGAACCTCAAACCAGAAATCTCCCACTCACAGGCACAGAAGCTTAGCCTGCTGAGCCACACACCGCTCCGCACAAATTGCAGTATTAATCATGCATTATCTGCAGTATCAATCAGACCCAGACTGCAGTATTACACAATATAGACTGCAGTATTAATCAAACAAAGGCTGCAGTGTTAATCATACTGCAGTGTTAATCAGACACGAGCTACACTATTACTCAGGCATTGGCTCCAAGCACCGACTCTGCTCTTTGACTAGTCCTGCTGTGCGCTGATCTGGATCGATGTCTCGGGTTCCTGCATGTGCTGTAGGGCTTCTCCTCTGTGTGATCGATGGACCTGCCCCCCTGCTTCCCCTCAGACAGTTTGCTTTGGTTGGCCTTTTCAACGTCCCTCCCAAGGGCCCCCTAAGACCATCGTATGTCCACTCCTGCTGTTGACCGAGTACTTACTATCTACTGAACCACATTCCATGGCACTTACTGTGCGTCTGAAACATGAACTTTAAACATGAATATACACACACAATTACAGGCTCAGATGACAGACAACATATATATAAATGGCTGTCGCATCAATGTTGTGATTTCAGACAGCCTTAAGACCTCCCTCCTTCATCCTCTCCTCACTCTCACATTCTTTTTCTTTCTTCTGCTTTCCTGCTTTGCCGCCCCTGCAAAGATTGATGTTGCTGATGGGGGGAGCCAGCGAAAGCCTGACTGCAGTTCTGGCGGTCGTCGATTTTTCCCCCGAGTAACCAATACGCCGCTGCTAGGGACGCCTGTGGAGAAAGTGGGCACAGAGGGGGTCGGCCGGAACAGTGAGTAAGGCTCGATGACGTCAGCAGAAGGAGACCTGCACTCTGGCCTGTAGACGGACGTGCACAGCGCTGACACATCAACCCGGAAGGCAACAGTACGTGTTTTCAAAGCAACGTCATTAAAGTCTAAACAGCCTGCCTCATGGCACTGGGTAGCATTGAGTTGTGAGGCTACGCATTATTGCTGTGATCTCACATATCCTGTGACTCACTTGTGCATCTGCACCTGAACATGTAGGCCATCCAATGCAGCGGACTTCACCCCTCTCCGCATATGGCAAACCCCCCCGGGGCCCCAGTAGGTCAACTCAGAGGCACCGCAGTAAAGCCTCAAAATCCCACTCTCTTGAGCATGAGAAGCAGAGCACAAAACCACACCTACAGTACCTACAGAATAACAACCACACAGCAAACGATCCACCGCCCATTACTCTAGATGAGCAGCTCGGGTTAAGGGCCTCGCTGAAACAGCCAAGCCTCAAACTAGTTACATAATTAGAAGCTGAGTTCATCAACACGTAGAAAGAATAATAGCAACCAAAATCATTCAAAGTCGGGTGGCGGGAGTAGTGTATTCAGCAAAGTGGTAGAGCTTGCTGACAAGATACATTTCATCAACTACAGCATACATGTTTTCCTGCAGAAGTGGCCCTATTTTGTTAAAGTATTAAAAGTAGACTGGCTAATGGCATTGCCCCCCTGAGTCAGTGACCCCCCCCCCCCAGACTACTGATGACAAAGTTGGAAGAAACTTTATTAAGTCTTCCTACGCACAGGGCTCAGTTTCCCCCTTGCTGCTGTTGCCATAGCAGCCTGTTGCAGGGCTGGAGCCCGTGTAAGAGGCTGGAGGCCCAGGCCGTTTCCTGATCTGCCATCGAGGCGCGCGGAGAGGAGAGAAGCACAGCTGTGAAGAAGCCACAGGAAGATCTGTGCTCTTTGTTCTTGTGTTTGCACCTGCAGCGACTCACACAGCTAACCGCAAGGCTGCTAACGGGGCACTGCCTTACACAGGAGAGAAGCATCACATTTTACAGCTTTCCTCTTTGGCTGGGTACAAACAGAAGGGACTGCAGTATCAATCACAGGCTGCTATATCCACCAGACTGCAGTATCAATCACAGGCTGCTATATCCACCAGACTGCAGTATCAATCACAGGCTGCTATATCCACCAGACTGCAGTATCAATCACAGGCTGCAGTATCAATCACAGGCTGCTATATCCACCAGACTGCAGTATCAATCGCAGGCTGCTATATCCACCAGACTGCAGTATCAATCGCAGGCTGCTATAGCCACCAGACTGCAGTATCAATCACAGGCTGCTATATCCACCAGACTGCAGTATCAATCGCAGGCTACACTGTCCCTCAGGCAACAGTATTAATCACAGGCTGCTGTATCCATCAGACTGCAGTATCAATCACAGGCTGCTATATCCACCAGACTGCAGTATCAATCACAGGCTACACTGTCGCTCAGACTAGGGTTACTATATGTCCGGGTATCCCTAGACATGCCCTCTTTTTGGGCCCCTGTCTGGGGGACTGGGCAGTTTGTCCAGGTTTAGCGAGGCAACCCATATGACCCAATGCTGCAAGTTACACTGGAGTACCAAATGCAACAGCATTTGCAAGGCCCGTGCACACATTTACTTTAAAAATCAAACAACATTTTATCACAGGAGGGATGTCAGCTTCTGGAAACCATTGTCACTTTGACACTTTATTTTTGTATTTGTGTAAACAATGAATTGTGTCGTTTGACAGTTTTAGCTCATTTTAGCTAAGTGTTTTGTAAGTTTTGTTAAAAAAGTCTTGTAAACACGCATATTGTGTCGATTGGGTGTGGATTGTAAAACTAGAGTTAACTGTTCAACAACGAAAATACCGAAATGACGTTCATTTACGAATGCTATGAACGCCAAATACCCGTATTTTCGTGCAGGGTGATATGAATGGGAGGTTGATGAATGGGAAGTGGTAGAACTTTCATTTCTGTTGCAAATAAGGGTGCACCTGATTTACATGCGCACATAAGCACACTGAACCATTGGTGTAAATATCAAGACACTACAGAATTATGACCAAGTTCCGTTCTTGCCTTTCGTTCATCAATCAAATTTGTTCATTATATTTTTCATTGTTTTGCATTTTTTATCATGAACTAGTCAATCAAATAAATTAGTACTTTATTGAACAGGTTTCACTTGTACTTATATTTGTTGAATCTCATATTATGTAATTAATTTCGAGCAATGAAACACTCCATGATACTTTTTGAGAATCCTTTTAATTTTTAAAAAGTTGGACAATTTTTTCAAATTAGTAATGTTAGCAATGTTAATACAGACTGAAGTCCCACAAAACAGAAAAAGTATATTAATACGTTTTCATTTGAATTAAAGAAATTATGGGGCTAGTTTAATTGAGAAATTCAATTGATTAGTTTGGAAGTACTTATATAAAAATATACAGGTCCACTAAGGAGCTTGATTTTCTAAATAAAGACATTATGGAATTGTGATTTTCATCAATGAAAAAATTTATGACTTTCTTTACTTCAGAGAATATTTATTATTCTGAAAACTGATTTTAAAACTGGAAAAATTCATATTTTTTGTTGAATTTTTTGGCTTTTAAGCAAGTGCTTTTTTACTAATATTTATAAAATTGAGATTTTTTTTTTATATAGTGAACCCCGTCGTTGACAAACATTCAAAGATTTGAGCAAACATTCCCTGACTAAAATGTATCATATTATTTATCATATTTAATCGAAAATACTATTTTTCTGTTTTTTATTACAAATTTTTACAACTATGGCTGTTTGATTGGTAAAGGCAGAAGTCATTTTTATTTGTGACATTTTGTGAGTGACAGAGCGTCCTCTTCTTCTTCCTTTTCGGTACCTCTACCTCAGAATATTCATCATAGGCTGCAGGGTCTGTCAGGCTGCAGTATTAATTACAGACTACAGTATCCATCAGGTTGCAGCATTAATCACAGGCTGTAGCGCGTCAGAATGTAGTATTACTCACAGATTGCAATGTATGCCGGGCTACCATCTCAATCACAGGCTGCAGTATCAATCACAAACTGCAGTGTCTGTTGGGCTGCAGTAACAGACACAGACTGCAGTGTCCCTCAGACTGCAGTATTAATCACAGGCTACAGTGTATATAAGACTAAAATATTATACAGCATCCCCTTTATTTTTAAGGTTGAAAGTCGGAGCTGGGAAGTCACATTCGAGTTAATCGCATTCTAGTATAAAAAGTCGGAAAACCATTTATCAATGCCAGGAACCAGTTTCAGGATTTCTTTCTAATGTCTTCCCTGACCTCACCTCACTCAGTCACTAGCCCTTTAGAATATTACTGTGCTTTGCACACTGCACACTGTATGTTGATTAAACTGAACATGTGTATTGGTTGAGCCTTGTATAGTATTGTGTCTCTTCCTATTGCATATGTTTTACTTTTTTGTATGAAGCTGTAGTTGTTTTGGAATTTCCTTCGGGATCAATAAACTACTACTACAACCCAGTAATGTGTTCAAGACCATCTGTTTCAAGATTAAGACAAGGTCAAGACTCATCCAACCCAAGATCAAGACTTTTAATTAAGACCAAAACAAAACCAACACTTGAAAATTCAGAATCAGAATTTAGATTGGTAGACTGCACCCATATTGGGGCTATATATTCATTTATGTAATTCCAAAAGAATTGAAAAAAATTATTGAAAAAAAAATTCATTTATTATCCCTTTTGCATGTATCACATCTTTTTTCAGTTTCTCAATAACATTTAAGTACGACATTTGCATCTAAGAAAAAAAATCTACTGAATGCTTTTGAAACTTCTCAGCCAACATGTAAGTAATGTAAATAGTAGGGGTGTCAAAATTGGCGCGTTAACGCGGATCAATCCAGCATCGTGATTAATCTGATTAAAAAAATTAACGCATTTAACCCATCTGCAGCGCAGAATGACTCAAAATCCCTGAAATGCAGCGTTGCCAACTATTTCTTACCTGAACTTACCTCAACGCTGCATAAGATCTCCACTGCTGAAAACAGGAGCTGAGGTAGCAATGTCTATCCAAATTGGATGTTGGCCAAGGAAGCCAACATTGCTGCAGTTTCCCCAATTTACAGCTGTTATCCACCTTGCTAACTTTAACGACAGTAACTGTCATATCTCCACGGTCTTGCTTTTACCCATCTGAAGCTGCCCAAAAACTGCAGCATTAATCACTGGCTGAAGAGTCTCTCCGACTGCAGTATCAGCCACAGGCTGCAGTATTAGTCAAAGGATGCAATGTCGCACAGATTGCAGAATTAATCCCGTGCTGCAATGTCCATCAGACTGCAGTGTTATTTGCAGGATGCAGTGTCAGTCAGACTGCAGTGTTATTCGCAGGATGCAGTGTCAGTCAGACTGTAGTGTTATTCGCAGGATGCAGTGTCAGTCAGACTGCAGTATCAATCACAGATTGCAGTGTTAGCTGGACCCAGATACATAGGTAAGGGCAGACTAGCAGAGTTGGGATTTGTCTGGGAAGCAAAACCTCCCAGCCAGCCAAATATTGACTGGTTTAGGTGGCTCTTCCTGCTGATGCTGTCAGGTGTATGAGTGTGCCCCTCCCTGAGCACAGATTCACTACCCAATGACCTCCTTCAGCTTCATATGGGAAAATGAGCGATGATGTTAGGGTCAGGGATCCTGGGGAGGGGGGGGCATCCCAAAGCCCACCCTCCATGAGAAGTAGAAGCAGCTGAGGCTGCTTTATTCACCCGTGTGGGGTGCATGCTGAAATGCCCCGGGTCCACACTCTTGGGCGGCCACTGCCACAGGCACACACCCCCCTCCCCCCGACTTCAAACACACTCTCTGACTCACACAAGTGATCAAAGAAAAACTTTTGCGACCTGTGTGTAGGTCGCACACTGCATACACATACGAAAACACAGATAACAGAATCAAAGTAATTGTGGGCGTTTCCTCTACATATGCTGCTACTGTACAACCCTGATCATACATCGCTGGTTCTGAAATACAGTGCTTCCTTAATCTGCATGTAAGACTCTGTAAGACTGCATACTTGGTGGAGATTGCTTAGCTTTCTTCCTGCAGTCCAAAAACATGAGGTTAGTTGAACTGTTGCCTCTAAAATTACCATAGTGTGAGTGTGCGTGCCCTGCGATGGATGGGCATCCCATCCAGTACGTCCCCTGCACTGTGCCCTGTGCTTCCTGGGATGGAAAACACAATTCCCTCAGAGTAGTAATAGTTACTATATAAAATTTACTTTTCTCCAATAACCACAATGCCATTTGTGTGCCATGACTTGTGATTTTACTTACAATAACAACATTTTAATGTAGACCTGTCTCATCAGAGTACAAAATCATGTCTGTTTCATCTCTGTCCTAATGCAGGATTGTGCCATTAGATCCCAAATATAGACTTGACTCTCAATAGCCCAAAGACAGGCCTGTCTCCACACACAGGCCCATCTCCCCATAGCCCAAACACAGGCCTGTCTCTTCATGGTCCAAACACAGGCCTGTCTCCTGATGGCCCACACCCAGGTCGGTCTGATGGCCCAAACACAGGTCTATCTTCTCATAGTCCAAACACAGGCCTGTCTCCTCATGGTCCAAATATAAGCTTCTCTCCTGATGGCCCAAACACAGGTATGTCTCCTATTGCTTCAATAACAGGCTTGACTCATCAAAATTAAATGAAGAAAAAGCATATCTGTGCTGAGTTGTGTGTAAAGTATATCTATGTTTATCTATGGGCTGCTATCGCTTGACCATGAGCCGTGTTCAAGGACACCCCCCCACACACACACCACCAGAACTGCGCATCGTTATTACACACTCAAATTGAGCCAGGTCCCTTCAGAATGAAGCCTACAATAGAAAGTAGGTCTCACACAGAGAGTAAAGTGCCTGTGTTTATATATATTTTATATATGCATTGGAAGACTACAGGAAGCCCTTTCCCCAGACTCACGCTGTTATGACCACTGTGCTTTTCAGAACAGCTTTTAAAAAGCCTCAAAATCTTATAAAGATGAACCTTAAAAAAAATCACTCAGGGTAGGGAGCGCGACGTGGGATAGGAGGACAAGGACAGGAACTTTCCTCGGGATGGGGGATAGGACAAGCAGAACTAAATCTTAGGGGGAGGGAGACCAAATGAAAGCCGGATCAGGATTAGGAAGGCATCTGAACAGGACAACCGGGGCATAAGGTCATGGCCGGGCATGAGCATGGGCCTCAGAGTCTAAGTGGGACCAAGGGAAGACAGCATATGGAGCTGAATGTGTGCACCGGTCACCTGACTCTGCTCTCCCCATCTCATTGGATACATTTCCGGATGAACGGACAATTATGCATAGGTTATTTGCAGACTTGCTCTCCTTAGAAACGCCCATTTGCAAACACGGCAGAGATGAGAGGGCCTGCTCCACACTGGGTCAGCCTGCCCTTTGATCAGTGTACTTTACGGAAGGCTCCGGAACTGAGGCGGTGCTGGCCCATGCTGAACGGGACCCACATCATTTCAGGCTTCGGTGACTTATTAGCTTTGCGCTCGCCGTCTGCGAGATGGGTTAACCATTAACTCCAGCTTCTGATCATTTTGTGTTAAGCCTCATGTAAGAGCACCATCTTCCAAGACAAACACGTTGTAGATACAAATATTTAACAAAAAAAATCGTGCAGGATTACAGAGCCAGGAGTCTGATGACAATGCCCAACTAGCCATCAGAACCATAATCAGTAACGACTGCCAGGATAATGTGAAACTGGCCAAAGGAAATGGTGGGGGGGTGCAGAGGGTCAGTGGTGGAGGCCCACTGAATACAGCTGCTCACCTCCTCGCTCACACTTCTTAGAGCTAGTGAATACCTCTTGGTAATGATCTTCATTGGTCCCATAATATACTAAACTACTGCATCCCGTGTTGGTCCTCATTAAACCAAAGTCCCAGGTTCTACATACACGTAGCTGCAAGCTTTGCTCAGAGCTCAGTCTGCTCTCTGCCATCTGCTCTCTCTGCCACTTGCACTTCTGCTTGGTTTCAGTCTCCCATGGATGGGGGGGGGGGGGTAGGGAGCAGCAGACTAGGACTCGGTGCTTGTGATCAGAAGGTCACCACCTCCAATCCCAGAGCCAGCCGGTTAATGCAAGCATTGGGTCTTTCAGTATGGTTCTTAACCCCCAATTGCTCCAGTCATACTGGATAAACGGCCTGACCCTGTGCTCAAACCCCAAGCTGTGCATATGTAGGTGTGTGTATGTGTCAAAGGAGAACAAAATGATTTTTGTGAAAAGAAGCATTCCGATGTACCTGTGCTCATGCAAACAGAAAATAAGGCATCATTCAATTTCCCCGCAGACTATTCGCACCTGAATCCTTCTCCAGCTCTCCCCTTTCTGGACCCTCCCAGCAGTGACTGTCTTACTTGTGGTGACTCGGGACCGTTGGCATTATGGCTAGGACGCCCCATTTCAGAATAGCTCGTGCCCATGTCTTGTGTCCAATCTCACTACAATAAAACCAATCCCAGCAAAAGTTGGAGGTGTAAAGCTTTACCGTCTTACACTGATTTCATTTATGACCGTGGTGGGGAACCTGATCCATGGAGGGCCAGTATGGGTGCGGGTTTTTGGGATGACCTCTCAGTCAGCCTCACCGGCCCTCTGTGCATCAGGTTCCCCACCCCTGACTTATGACATTAAACGCTTTCATAATATACAAAGAGTATTTTGGATCATTCCTTAAACCTCTCTGATCCAGAAATAAATACTTCTGTCCATTCCTGTGTTCCTTGTTGGGTCAATCAGAGTCATTTATAATTTGCTAAAGCTGGCTATTCTTAAAGTGTTGCTCCAAAGAGCAGACCTCGGTTTCCTTGGGCCCCAGCAGACCTAAACAAGCTGGAACAGGTCAGGGGCGCTGCGTCCCAGTGACAAGAAGGGGAATGGAAACTCAGTGCCCTTCACTGCCTCTTTCTACCCTGTGCCCTCTAATCTGCTCTCTCTCTCTCTCTAGCTGCCTCTCTCTATCTCCCTCTGTCTCCCCCTCTCAGTCTACCTGTCTCTCTCTCTCTCTGTCTCTGGATGTCTTCGTAAGCAAGGACAGAGGAAGCTCTTTGGCTTCCACAGAAAGCGGATTAAGGCACATCTGATCCCGGAATCTTCTGCGGCAGCCTGGGGTTGTGTGAGATCAGCAAGATATGTTTGCGGTCTGCGAAACATTTATGTTTTTCTCAAGTGGCTTTCTGCACTCACAGGAAAATAACAACTCAGATGGAAATGACTGGAGATGACAGAGCCGAAAACGCTCAACATATTGACAGTTAGGAGGGTTTTTTTACTTTCTCTACTCTGTGGAATATAATAAGGGTACAGGGTTACAGGGACCCTGGAGCCTATCCCAGGAACCACAAGGCAGGGGACACCCCAGAGAGGATACCAGTCCATCACATGGCAGAAACCAAACAATTACACACTATGGGCAATTTAGAGACACCACTAGGCCTAACTGCATGTGTTTGGACTGTGTGGGGGCGGTCAGAGGACCTGGAGGAAACCTGCACAAACACCAGGAGAACATTCCAACTTCACACACACACACACACACACACACACATATTTGTATGCATTCGTATCTTAGTGGGGACTTTCTATCCATTTCTATGGGTAAACCCCTAATCCCAACAACAACAACCTTAACCCCTATACTGCCCTGACCTTAACCATAAGTAACCAAACCTGAATACAAGATGTTTTAGTTCCTTTAGATTTGTTTAGATTTTGGATTTTTTGAAAAATGAGCCCATGAAGAGACAAAAAAAATTACTCCACAAGGTCAAAATAACAGATTTTTTAATCACACTGAGGGGATATTTCATCCTCGCAATGTAATATATATATAAATATATACATGTTCACACACACACACACACACTTAGGGGCCGACAGGCAGAAAGAGCTCCAGGAGCAGCAGGGCCGAGGGCTGGGGCTGCTGCTCTGTTACAGACAGCAACCCCACAGAATCACCTTGAGTACTACTGCTAGCTAATGACGCTGCATTACCCAGCAATGACCGAGCATCGAGACGTGGGCGTGAACGTCAACTTCCCATCCAGGTGCTAAGACACTCCACATTTCCTGTTGTGAAACCTTCGCCCTCACCCGTAGCCCAAATAGGCAGGCTCACTGAGCTGACCACAGGGACTCGAGATATGCATTTTTCAGCACAATGTAGGTCACCCTGCTCTCCATTCAGCTTTTGTGCATTTAACTCTCACAGGTGACACAAGCCGCTGCCACGTGAGTGAGGCACCTTGCTTTAGCCCCCCAATTCAGCTAATGTGTCAGTTAGTCTCCATATTACTCAGCTGCAAAGTCTCCCTCTGGGTCCATATTCATAATACTCAGCTGCAAGGTCTCCCTCTGGATCCATATTCAGCTAAAGTGTCTCCATAATACTCAGCTGCAAGGTGTCCCTCTGGGTTCATATTCAGCTAATGTGTCTCCATAATACTCAGCTG
>JAODKM010000058.1:29573113-29583949 GCA_026780845.1 Petrocephalus sullivani | reverse complement strand
GTTGAATCAATGCCACGTAGAATTAAGGCAGTTCTGAAGGCGAAAGGGGATCAAACACCGTATTAGTATGGTGTTCCAAATAATCCTTTAGGTGAGTGTACACATACACATATAAAGTCACTGCCGTGCCTACATGTGTGTGCAGTTTGCATGTTCTCTCCGTGTCGCCATGGGGGTTTCGCTGGGTACCCCCCCAGAGTCCAAAAACATGTTGCAGCTAATTGGAGTTACCAAATTGCCCATAGGTGTGCCTGTGTGTGTGTGAATCTGCCCTATGATGGGTTGGCTCCCTACAGTGTATTTTGTTTCTGTAGCAATGTTGACAGCAATGTCATTCATTGTCTTTCATAGTCATTCAGTTTCATTATGTTTACAGTTTTTCCCCAGTTGGATATACACATTTCCCTGAATGCTGAACAGTGTCCCCAAAACCATATACACAAACCCCAATATCAAATACAATCATTTTGCTATAAAACCTTCACTCAGTCCTCCAAACCATATAATGTAAGCGAAAAATCATCACACACTGTAGGCCACTGTGAGCACTAGTTAGATACTGTGTTGCAAAAATTAAAACCCTTGTATTACTGCAACTGTGAATATTCTGTAAAGAATAAAGGATGCTACATCTAGTGCCAAAACCGAATGTTTGTAATTTATTATGTAACAAAAATCCAGATGGATTTACCTCAGTTGGATTAAGGAAGGGGGGTATGGTGGAAAGAACATCATTAGAATATTTCGTGTGAATCAAACCAGTCACGGATGACACCTAAATGATGAAAAGCAACATTATCCCATATGACAGTGTAAGTAGTGTTAGCTGTAGTCCTGTGCTCTCTCTGTGAGGGTGGGAACAAAACGTCATATAGTCTGTTGAGGAATTCCACAAGATGTGCTGTGTCGTATGGAGGGATTGTGACATGTTGATGGACTACCCCTTGTAAACTGATGGCAGCAAACATTGTTACATTTCCTCCTCTTTGGCCAGACACATCCACTGTAGCTCTTTGTCCTATGATGTTCCTGTCTCGCCAGTACGTTTTGGCCAAATTGAATGTAGATCAATGTAGATGTATTCAATCCAGTCAGCATTCTCATCCAGCTCAAGTATTCTCTGGATGACAAGACAAGCAGGTTACAGTGCTGTAGAACAGTGAATATGTATACAACAGTACTACAATACAGCGAAAGAATATAAGACTATATAGTAGAGTAATACGCAGGTGTACATAGGCATGTCACATTTCTTTTACATGACGAGAATTCTTCTCAAATGGAACCCGATATTTCTTCATAGTCATCCTATGTCTTCTCAGTATGCGATCAACGGTTGACGTGGAATATGTCATTGTCTTTTGTGATTCGTTTTCCCATTTTCATTCATTTATATCGCCAACACTCTTCCTCAAGTGCACCCACATGGCTTTTATTGTGCAGTGAACAAACAATGTAACAGGCTAACTAATAAACATAACAGCAAATACTATCAAATATGTTATATTTATAGACTATTATTCAGTCAGTTTTAAGTAATAAAATTCAATACCTTGTTAAAAATAAGACATTACCTTAAAGCATAAATTCATGAATTAAGTTGAATGGGTAAAAAATGGGTGATTTATGTGTTGCCAAAAGGGTTATGCTTCTCAGTGAGTCACATTCTATCCCACAGACACCAAATGGGTCCCTTTCGTTTTATCTTTTTTTTATATTTTGTGATGGGCTGGTTATTGTTCAGACATTGTCCTTCAGATAAACTCTGCCGAGGAACGCCCTAAACAAGAAATACCGAAATACCCATCTACCCAGCCGAAAATGAAGAAAAAAAAACAACTAAAATGGTATAAAGCTTTATGAACTTCTTATATTTCATTTCATTAAACCCGAAAGAGATGAAAATGGTGAGAGTATAGACTGCTTATTACCCTTTATAATGTTTATAGAATATAACATGAATTTGTAGCTGTGTGCAAGGGTGCCCTGTGATGGACTGACTTCCTGTTCAGGGTCTCTGCTGCCTTGTGCCCTTTGTGTTCTAGCAGGCTAGCAGTTTTGGAATGTGGATGGACGTATTAGTGAGAAATTACATTTGAGGCTCTTCTGGCACATACAGAAATGAACTTTGATATCATACTCAAGAAGCATTTGCTTCTTGCAAATTGTGCATTCCAGAAGGTAAGGGAAAAATAACAGATACAATATCAATTAGGGAAACAATTTCATCCATTGAATCTAAAAATGTTTATTGGCTGTCAAAACCTGGAGATACAGTGTGCACACTCTCCCAGAAAAGAAATGATGATATATCAGATGGTACAGAGATGTGTAAATGAATCAAATTTTAATTAACTTACTGATATTTGATAAAATAATTCTTTCCATAATAATAAAAAAATACACAGTACATTAAAAAGAAATGAGCAGCTACCCCCCACAAAGCATGGCTAGGATTACCTAAAACAATACCTAAAACAGCTTCATTATGTCACCAGTTGCCCATCAATTAAGAGATTCAAAAATACTTCATTAATCCCAGTACGTAGTGTCCTCCTCAAAAAAATATTTAGAGTTATTTGACATTTAGCTATAAAATCATATGAGTGCCCAGTTTCAGTTTTGCTCCTCTCTGCACTGACGCTTGGGAGTGCCTAAAAACAAAGAAAAACATTTTTAGAAAGGACACCTTGTTATCTTTTACGTCATAAAAAAGTAAATAAATAAAAGGTGCTGTGCATATTTCAATATAACTGAGAAAAAACATGAAAAGCATGTCCTTGGGTTACAGGAGATCTGCACAAACACGGGGTGAACATACAAACACCACACACACGGGACTGCTGCGGGAATCGGGCCCATAACCCACGAGGGGTGAGGCCACAACACTAGCCAGAGAGCCACAGCGCCATCTGCTGCAGGCACCAGATTACCCAGACGTGCAATTAATAAACCTAGGGATATTAAAAAGGAAGGTGGAGGCTCAACGCTAGCATGACCATAAGGTGGCCTACATTAGAAGCTGCATTAGAAGGTGTCTCTGCCGATGCGGTCCTGGTCCATTTTGGACTTGGCCTTCTTCTTCAGCAGGAGGATATGCTCGGCAAACTCCCGCAAGGCGCCCTTCCCCGCGGACCTGCGGCAGGCGTACTTGGCAGCGCTGAGGGCCACCGCTGGGGCGTCCTTAGGCACGCCGCTGAGCCCGCACAGGTTCAGGCAGTCCACATCCGGCTCATCGTTTCCTGAATGGAGCGTGTCAAAATTAAACGGTTAGGCGGGGCCGGCAACCCTTTCACTCCAGGCAAAGCTACTGTGAAAGGAAAGAGGCATGCGTGGGTGCTGGTCATACCAGTTAGACCTCATACCCCTGGTCTCAGCACTCACTGAAGAATTTCGAGCCATCTTCCGACAAAACAGAATTTTAAAGCAGCCAAAATGCAGTAATTATGCTGACTGTATTAAGAGATGTTTCTCCACAGATCACTTTAGATGTACATTCATTCCTCTCAGGAGTAAATGAATTTTCTCTCTCTCCTTACTTTTTGTTTACTTACTCCTTGTACTACTTGTTTATCCTATCAGTCAGACCTGTATATACACCAGGACTGCAGATTCGGTGATACATGAATCTTTTTTTCCCACTCTGAATTAAGATTGTGATTCTCTCTCATGATTCTTCAGCAACATATTTCTGTCTCTGTTATTATTATTACTCTATGTATTGTCTTCATGAAGACAGAACGAACAATATGATTATTACTGAACTGGGGCTGTCACGTCGATTTCGCAGAACCGAAGGGGCACAACTCCCCCATTGCATTTCCCACTGCAAAAAATACTAAACAAACTTAAACCTTGTCTGCTCTTAGTACCCAGTAGTAAAATGGTTTTGCTTCTAATTAGTCATATTAATAAAAATTCAAAACAAAAAACTTTTTCAGTATGAATACAACATCATTTCCCGAACTGAGGTCGAAAAAAGTCCTCCTCGCAGTCACAGAAGAGTATTCAATTCCGAAAGATTTTGTGCTTGTTTTCGATTTTGTTCTTTTCTTTTACCATGTGACACATATTTGGTTTGTTATCTGAGATCACATAGGGGTATGAATTGAGATTGCGATTTAAAAACAATTAATTGCGTAGCCCTAATACACACTATCTAAAGTAAATATACACTTAACATAATTAATTGCAGTTACGCAGCGACTGTTCATTATTCTGGACAAAGTGTACAGTGATGGATGAATAGATGTTAACAATAGTTTGACATCACAGACCGCTGAAGTGTTCTCACCTAGATATGCCACTTCCTTCCATTCCAGCCCTTTCTGCTCCATGATCTTCTTCACCTCTGAGTGCTTGTCCTGCACATCCAGATGTAACTCACAGCCTATCCTCTGGGACAACTTGTCTTCCAGGGCCTTGGGGATTGGACAATCACTTGAGGAGAGGAGGATCACCTGTGGAGAAGCAACCAGGGACATGCACTGTCACTTTAGTCCAAGTAACTGGAGTACAAGGTCAGAATGATCTGGAACAGTGACTGCTGACAGTCAGAGGGTCAGCAGAATACATTATTAAAGAAATATAATAAATAAAAGATATAGAAAAACATTTAATGTAAAGGTATGCCCCAGCCAAAGGTTGCTGGAAATAGCCTTCAACTCAATGGTTGCCTGCAAGATGTGTCTGAAATATGGATGGATGGAAGATGAATGAGAGATTTTACAGGGAAGATCTTTGCTAGGGTACCTCCACTCCCTCTCGCTGGAGCATGCCAATGCCGACCAGATCCTGGCAGTTGACAGACACCATCTCCTCGCCTGCAGCAGACATGTACATCTGGCCATCTGTCAGGCATCCAGAGACGTTGCACAGCAGTAGCTTCACCACCTCCAGCTTATCCATCCCAAAGTAACCGTACCTGCGGGGTCACATCACACAGACACTATTACATGACAGCATAGAGATCAGTGCACTGATTTAGGTCCGAAACACAATATGATCCTCTCTGGAACCCTAGAAGAATATAAAATAAAGTAACAGTCCCACAAATTTGGTCACTACTGTTCCTAATACAGACCTCCACATAAGAACAAGGCACATCTTTCAAATTAAACAGAGTACTACTCCACTTAAATGCATAAAATGATCCATTTTATGTTATTATTCAATTAACAGCAGGTTTTAAGTTATTCTACCTGAGAACTCTTTGCTCAGCAACAGGCCAATCGATGTCCACGTCAATATCCACACTGTACTCAGGGAGCATCTCATAGTAGGCCAGCTTTCCTCCCTGAAAAGAGAGGGGGATCTGCCTCTTAGGGGGTTTTCACATGATCAGAGCATTGTGCCAAGCTCATTGTGAGCACTCTGTTATTGTACATCGTACAGCCTGGCTGAGAAGTGCCACTGAATCAAGAGCTAAGACACCATCTTAAAGCACTCACCTCTGGTGACCTTCCTTTTCTGGTTGTATATATTATTATTTAATAGTTAATTGTTTATGTTAGTTTATGTTATTTCTATGTAATAACTACCAATGCTCCACCAATGCTTTTTTGAGTACCAAAAAAGCACCCCAGCTAGTTTGGTACTTTGTGTACTGGAACTTTTGACACGGGGACTCAAACAGAAATTAAATGAAAAGGGAAAGTATCAAAAGTACATACCCAAAGTAAGGTACCTAGTGCAGTGGAAAAGCCCCCTTTGGGCGCAACTTCGAAATGTACAGTCTGAGCAGAATTAATCACTTAAGGTGGCACTATGGGAGGTCAAAACTCAGCTCCCCATAGACAATAATGGAATGCCCAACTTAGCACGTCTCTTGGTGCTTACCATGTGAAAGTCTTATCGGTCGGTCAGAGTAACCGGCAGTGACTGGAAACAGTGCTGCTGGTAGCCGGACACCAAGGACCATGGGTGAGGTTGGTTGGTTGAAGCAGCGTCCATTGTTGCTCCTAATCCCATTAATCATATTCTGTCCTGTTCCACACTATGCCAACTTTGGTGTAATTCCCCAGGATCCCAGGCAAGTAACATCCAACCATTTTGCAGATATCATTTGTCATTTTTTCCTTTGCTGCTTCCATTACCTGCCTGCTTCTGAATGCCTCCTACATGTTATTTATGTGTCACTGAACAAACCAAACGATAAAAGCTCAAAGGCTGGGTATCAAAATGCATTAAGTAACTCTTGATAAATCATGGCCACAGAAATTAGCTGAAGCACAGGAATCAGGCTTTTACCTGCATTAGGCCTTTGTCTGCTAATTCACGAGTAGCTATGTAGAAGGACCCATTCTCACAGAGCTCCCCATCCCAGTCCTGCCTGCGGGGTCGGCGAGCTGGGTTGAGGTTTAGTGGCTTCGTACAGCTGCTTGCTAGAGAAAGTCAAAGAGAGGGAACACTCCAATGGGGTTGGCCACATATCTGACAACACCCCGCTGTGTTTAGGGCTTGTACAAAGCATCCGTCCACCTTTCCAGCCAACCATCCGCTTACCCAGCACAAGGTCTGGACCTTACAGCCCAGGAAGAATATGGAATAAGGTGGGGGCACATATGCCTTAAAAACCTCATTTTCATACCTTTATGGGGACTCATTTCTCTGGGCAAAACCATAATCCCAACTATGACAACTTTAACCCCTACCAATAACTTTAATCTTATGTAATCAAACAAAATACAAGACTTTTAACATTTTTAGTTTCATGATAGCCGTCCCAGATTTTTATAAAACTGAGTTCCCCCTTGTGGGGAAATAATAGGCTTTTTCACATTGTGGGGACATTTGGTCCCCAAAAATGCAATACTGTATATACATACATGCCATACACACACAACATGCCATACACACAATAGTTTAGAGATCACAATTCAACTGACTGCATGTTTGGCATGTTAGACGAAACCAGAAATAAACAACACTGGGAGAAAACAAACTCCTGGGGGTCAGAATTAGAATTCTATCTACTATAATTCCATGCCATATAGATTTAAAAAAAAAAAACACACATACATGTAGCATACAGACAATGACTAATACAAGGAAACATGGAAAGGGACACAAATGTGATAATATTAAGCATCATTCATATTAGGCATGGTAAATGCACACTTTGGGATGCACCAACTTTTTGAGCCGTACCTCCCTTCTTGACTTCCTGCCAGCGAAAGTGATGCCTGCGGACCACAGCGAAGACAGAGTCGTAGCCTTGCTTAGTGATCATCTCCAAAGCTTCCTTCAGGTGATAGGGGTGCAGGCAGGGGGAGGTGGCTTGGATGTGGCAGATGATATCCACATCTGAGGGGACAGAGAATTAGGGTTCAGCACCAATGGGAGGGGAAGACAGGGACAGGGAGGAAATTCTATTATTATACAGCCATCATCTCCCCTAAAAAGACTCAAGCACATGCCACCATATGTTTAATGTCATAATGTTAACAATAAATAAATAATTAAATCATACACAACTGATTATATTTTTTTATATTTTTATGTTTTTTTGCAACATTTATCCAAAGATACAGGAATTCAGCTCAGGTTGGGGAGCATGCACTAGTATAGTGCATTGCCACACCCATCACATGGCGAAAAACAGTCCAGTCCCATCATCCAGAAATGCCCATTCTATCTGTAGCCGCCAGGTGTTACAGGGGCACCCCATTGGCCTGGGCCAGCTGTTCGGGTCCTCAGATGGGGAACCCGTGAGCTGGATCACCCTCAGGGAAATACACCAGATGGCTGCAGTGCTGTAACCGATGCTTCTCACAGTGCAGGTAATGTACCTCATTCAGGACTACCCGAGCAACTACTTGTTCAATACGAATTCAAACCAGTGGTACTGAATGATACACCAATGAGACACAGTACCAAAGGAGTCCAGTCTTCGTGTCAAGTCACTGGATACAGTAAATTAAGCGAAATACTTCAAATCAAAATGACGACAAAGATAAGCAAGGCTACTCCATGAGGCCAATGGTTGTCTACGGCTAATCACACATTACTGGAGGACTCTGTGAATGTCTTCTTTCAAGATATTGCATTGCACTCTTGTTCTCGTTGCTTTGCAGTATTGACAGATTAAACATGAATGAAAATGCAGTTATGTGAAGTAGTCCCACATGACTGAGGCTTTCACTATGTTTGTATTTAGACCCTCATCTTACTTGCACCATACTGCCATACTGCTAAGTAAATAAGCTTTTTTTTGTAATCTAGTTTGAAGTAGAAGTTTATTATCATCATATGTACAAAGTACAGTGCACTATGAAATGATTGTGATGTGAGTAATAATGACAGCTTTAATTGTCAACATCATGATACACATCTTTAGGCATAAGACACATCCTCTATACAATTAATGATGCCATTAACTAAAAACTAAACAATTATGCTTGCTACAATATGTATCAGTAAAAATATCAAAATTTGGCAATGGGGAAAAAACCAAAGGAATTGTTTTGTCTTTCCAATAAAATAAAATTAAATGTTTCTTGCATTCATACGTACCTGGATTCAACCCGCAAAACTCCTGAATGGTTTCCAGGGAACTTGTGGAGTCTTTGGAAACCTCTGGGCTTCTGCGGTGGACTTTTGCACCCCATGCTTCCGCCACTTTTTCAATTTCATCGTGGTCCGTCGAGACCCACACACTGGCACAGACACATATTGTATATTATTACCCGATTGATTTATCCGTAAAGCAAACTCCGCTTTTGCGGAGAGAGTGGCAGCCTGTCACGGCATGATGCAATTTCCCACTTGTGGCATTAATAACGTATTATCGTATCTCTTATCTTATCTTATGTGAGATCGCAGTTAACGATGGCACAGAATTTTACAACGTACATATTTGTTAATATTTGAACCCTTATGAATTGTGCGTACTGCATTCTTGCGTAAACCAAAGCCTGCGAGCTGCTTTTAGAACTGCCACCTGGTTTGCTATAGGTACGTCAATGGGATCTTAACTGCGCCTTCAATATAAACAGTTGTTCTAGGACACGCAGCAATTACTGACAGTATCCGTTTGCGTTAATGCTTTCACGGCAACACCTTCTTAAATACCTGATAGAAATATATGTACAACGAGGGAAACCAAATATGTATAATGTACAAACTAACGATGTCCAGTGAAGGTGTAGTGATGTGCCAACATGCCCGCGGTACTTTGCTGCTCTAAATCCCCATCTGACAGCTAACAAATGTCCTGGTTTCGGTCATATACAAATACCAATGGAAGAGGTATATGGCACCAATCGGCCGATCGTACCTGTCAAACATCTTGGAATCCTGCGCAGCTCTTAAGACCCATCCGATGAGGGGCACCCCGGCCAGCATCTTAATGTTCTTGAGGGGGATCCCTTTGCTGCCTCCTCTCGCCAAGATCAATGCGGCGACGTGCCTGCTCTTCTTCCTCTTCGCCTGGGAAGCAGAGCCGTCCGCGGCTTCTTGGGGATCGAGGGGCGCACTCTTGCCTTTCACTGCAGCATCGTTCATCTTGCGTCTTCGCGTAGAAGTGTGACCAGCGTTTGTGGTCTCGATGTCCTCCATTAGCCTTGCTTGCTGCAGTTTTGGACGCCAAGTACAAACCGTGCGACCTTTCCGACAGCTATGGGTGAGGGCAAGCAGACGACACTCTTTCGCGACAATGCATACATAAAAGCGGACACGGGGAAGTAAAACTCCACGCAAACCAGAGCATTACCGTATAAAATGCTGTGATGCGCACTAGATTTAACCCGAAGTCAGTCATCGTGTTATTACCTTCATACATATAAAATGACCACAGTATAAACTTTTTGTATAATACCCAATTGGTTATTTTGTTCAAATCAACTTATGGAACCATATTTGCTACATTGTTATATGATCCCAAAAATTAGTTCTCCTCTATTTTAAGATATACGGCAGTCATTCAGCGCTTCCTTGTCATGACGGAGATCAAACGCAGAAACGTACGTATTTCATTTGCACATGTTTCATTTCTCATCATTTAAATAGTACGTTTAACAAGGTTGTAAGTGTCCAGAAGAATGGAAAATCAATCCAGAGTATAGAATTTAACTAACCTTTTCGTCATTGCGTATTACGTAATAGGTTATTTGCATGTACACGTTTCCCAGCCTGCTTCTTGGTGTACATCAGACGGATGTTTAGTATCAAATAAAAAATATATGCAGTATTCTGGTGTGGCGGATTATTGATCACACAAGAAATGCTCACGATCCATCGTGATCAAACAGGTTACTAATAGCGTTATAACTAAATCGTTAGTTGAGCAAGGTTATTGGTTAATCTATTTAGCTATACTCCAGAGGGAAGAAAATGATTGCAATTTTCAGTAGTATCTCGTTTTAATGTCTCGCGTGACAGGAGTCAAAATAACGCCAAAAGCATAGTTAAGCCGGTTATATTGATGTTGAGTGTTTGAAAGAGGCGAAATATACAAGTTTAATTTGTAAATTCTGCCTCTGTTCTTTGCGTGAAGTCTGCATGCTCCCCTTTTATAACTAAACTTTCTATCTGCGGTCAGAAAGTATGGAGTTAGAACAACGGGTAGCACTAAATAGTCCTTAGTGTTATGGTTGCATCGGCACCTCTGGCCTGTGCCTTGTGCTTCAGGCCCATCCATGAGCGGGATAAGCAGTTGAAAGATGGGTGCGTGGATTAATTGGGGTAAAAATCTATTAGAAATACAACATATTTTACAAATTAACTATGGAGTTAGAATCCTGCCAAAACGTCACAAATACAACTGCGGTAAAGTTAGTTTGATATTCAACATTCGTTTGACATTCGGAAAGCCGAATGTCTTTTTCACTCGATATT
>JAODKM010000058.1:29542768-29552781 GCA_026780845.1 Petrocephalus sullivani | reverse complement strand
GACTAATGAAAATGTATTCGACCAAGCCCTCTTCATATCGACTAACGTTTAGTCGACTATTTGGGGGCAGCCCTAGCTGTAAGTCTCATTTCAATTGTGCAATCCCATTAGGTGCTAAGTGGTCACCATTAGTATTCAGACACTTTTGAAGAACTTCACACACATTTTCAAATTTACCAATACCAAGCATGCCTCCGTCATTGACTCTCTCCTGACAGTCACATGATAACATCCACAATGGTATGACTACTGACATTTTTAGAAAAAACATACTACATATTGCTGCCATAATTCAATTTGGGTTTTAAAAAGGGGTACAGATAACAACTGTTGATATATGTATACATTTTTTGGACCCCACCACAGACAGTTTTGATTTATTTTTCACTCACAATCATGACTTAGATTTTCTCTCACGTTTTCTAAGCAGTATATTTCTCTATTATTATTCTCTATTATTATTATTATTTTTTTTTGTGAAATGTCCTTGAGTGTTTGAAAGGCACTATATAAATAAAACATATTATTATTATTATTATTATCATTGTTGTTGTTGTGATTGTTGTCCTTATTATTGTACTGTGAAGATGGATTCACGTGTTATATAATGCAACCACCCCCACCCCCGCCCAACAGTCTTCCCTCAACTGCCCCCCCAAGTTTGAATACCTCTGGTAAATAGGCTGTTACAGGTCTTACTTTGATTTCGTTTCATGCAAAGGAGAAATAAAAAGAATACAAATATTTTAAATATTTAAGAGTTATATCATGTAATCATTACTGTATGTATATTAAGAACATAAGAAATTTACAAATGAGAGGAGGCCATTCGACCCAACAAGCTTGTTTGGGGAGCCTTCCACTAGTAGCTCAGAGATATTAAAATCTTGTCTAGCTCTGCTTTAAAGGAACCGAAGCATAGCTTGCACTGCGCTATCTGGAAGACTATTCCATACTCTGACTACACGTTGTGTAAGGAAGTTTTTTCTCAACTCCAGTTTGAAATGTTCTCCCATTCATTTCCAACTATGGCCATGAGTTCTCTTATTTGAACTAATGTTGAAGTAACTATTTAACTGGAGAGCATCCAGACCTGTTAGAATCTTATATACCTGGATCATGTCCCCCCTTAAGCTCCTTTGCTCAAGGCTGAACAGATTGAGCTCAGCTAACCTTTCATCATAAGACATTCCTTTTAGCCCAAGAATCATTTTTGTAGCCCTGTGTTGAACCCTTTCTAAGGCAGCAATGTCCTTTTTAAGGTAAGGTGACCAGAACTGCACCCAGTATTCTAGGTGGGGTCTTACCAAGGAATGGTAAAGTCTTAACATTACCACACCTGGAGATATACCCCAACATCCTATTGACCTTTTTAATTGCTTCCCCACACCGGCGAGAGTGGGACATGGAAGCATCAACATACACACCAAGGTCTCTTTCACAATCGGCTTCCTGTATTTCTGTGGCTCCCATAAAACACTTGTGGCTTATATTTTTGTTCCCTATATTAATTACCTTGCACTTGTCCCCATTAAACTTCATCTGCCAGGTATCAGCCCAGTCACTAATTTGATCAAGATCCCGCTGTAGCCTCTGTGCTCCTGTTACAGTATCCGCTACACCACCCACCTTCACTTTCACATTTCTATGTGATCCTTCCAATACTTCTACAACTTGTATAAGTTGGTGAGTATGTGATGAGTATGACTTAGATACTGTAGCTGGACCAAATGATATGGCAGTCTAGTGAGCACAATATTGTTGTTTCCGACAGCACCAATTCTAATTGAATACGCAATATCAGTGAAAATAAGGGTCTGGGGAACCTGAAAAACATTTATACCATGCATAGCCTACAATCCTGCAAAAGAAGCAGTAAAAATATGCAGAGGGCTAAAAGAACTGACACCGAAAAAAACTCACCACAAGCTTGTTAGAGATCTTTGCAATGACAAGACCAAAGGTGAGGATGTAGAGACATGGGTGGAGTTCAAATAGCTGACTAGAGGATTTCTTGAAAATGATAAAGGCCAGTGTGAGGATGAGACCAATATGGAGCCCTGGAGACAGTACACTGGTTCCCTGCAGAAAACACAGCTTTAGTATAGTCATCTGGACAACAGCAAACAAATTCTTATCCAATATCCAATGTATTAACTGGGAATAAGGACAGGAAATTGCGAGGAGACCAGTTTTTGTGTCTGATCAAAAACACTGTGTTTTTTGGTGGCTCTAAATTACCCTATAGTGAGTGGTTGTGTGTGTGTGTGTGTCTTACAGTATGATGACAACCATGTATTATGAGCTAGTTATGGGAAATGAGCTAAAACATTATCTGTATTAGTCAAAAACAGGGCAATCCAAACCAGTCAAAATAAATTAACACAACACCAGCATCTATTAAAACAGCATTACCCAAATGTAGGCTGTCTGGCAGGGCGCTTGGAGAGAGAAAAAAAACTTGGACTGTCTGACGGTTGCGGAACCCATGGACTGATTGGGTTAGGGAACCCTGAATTAAGCAATACTGTCTAAACGGCTGGTAAAATTTCATTGCCAGTCTAATCAAAAGTATTGGTAACTGACAGACACTCACAGCTACTGTGGATCCATTCTTGCCAACACCCCCACTTAGAATAACCTGGAAGTAGTTGAAGGTGGAGGACAGGAAGCCTCCAATTATGCCCAGGGTAGGAAGAGTACCCAGTTTCACACCTAGAATGGGTAGCTAGAGCAAAACATATATACGGTAATGTAAATGTAAATGTAAAACCATTTCACATGAGCATTACACTAAATAAACAGTATATTATTATTATTATTGTTGTTGTTGTTGTTGTTGATGTTGTTACAGAGCAGACACTTCTTAACCTTTGTCTAAAATAAATATAAATTAAATTTATAATGAATTGAAATCTATTCTATTCTATCATTCTATTATTGATGACTACTATCATTGTCAAAGGTAAACTCAATGAGAAAAGGGCTTGCAGTCACAGCGAAATGCAGGCGGTGTGGATAAACGCACATGCCACGCAGCTGATATGTTCTGGCTTCAGATTTAAATCAACTACATTATTTGACACATAAACTCTAACTGTAATTATTTCAGAACATTACTTTTCTCCATTTAAAATGGTAAAATCTAAAGGACTCAAAGGCTGTGTGGACTATGACCATCCATCACTGACCAATGAGGGAAAGACAGTGTGATATAAGTGGTATAAAAGTATGACTGCAGTACCTGATTCTCCCATAAACCCACACCTCCAAATGCAGTCATTACATACATGATGGTAATAGCAATTTGGACCTCTGTCACATCCACCCTACGAATACAAAGGAAACTGTAAGCAGGCAATGGATTATAACTCTACAGTGTCTAGACCCTGACATCAACTAAACACTCCTGGGTTGGGACACCAGACCGCTTTTCAATTAGCACTCCTCCAGCATTAGTACATGTATAAATGGCCAAAGGTGGAGGGGAACACTTACAGGCCAAATCGGAGTGTGCCAGACACATAGGTCTGCCAGTGGGCGCAGAAGAACATGAACATGCCCACAAAGCCACAGAAGAACATCCAGTTAGGGTACATCCCCACTCCACAGGATATGCATGATCCCACGGCAATAAACACTGCAGGCAAAGCACAGCACGGGCTTACAGGGCAGCTCGAGTATATTATGGATCCACATGTAAAAAAGTCGTTGCTTCAAAACAGTGAGCTTGACACTGTAGTAGTGGTTACACAATTGCGGGGTTGGGATCAGCACATTACACCCTCTGCTGTCATTCTGAAATCAATTATGTTTATTATTAATTTAATATGAGGCAGCAGGATGTCTCCCGAGACTATGAGTCCAGGTCCAAACCCATGATGTTGCCTTCTGTCTGTGTATGTATTATGATAACAGACTGGTTTTACAGTGAAGCCCCATACCTGTAGAAACAGCATCACAGCCATGGTCAAAGAGCTCCCCGAGGGCTGAGCTGCTGTTAGTCCTACGTGCCTGCTTCCCATCGATAGCATCCAGTGACTGGTAGATGAAAACACCCAGGGCGCTAAGGATAAAGATCCATCCTGGACCCTGGGACACAGAAATAGACATATAAAAAGTCTGTATGGCCAGCACAGGTGCCAAGGATTAGCCCATGTTCACAGATGGGGGGGGGGGGGGTAGCTACATACCACACAGTATACACCATAATGAACAAGTTACTGTTTTGTGCTTTCCTAGTGGACTTGCTGACAGTCCATTTCAGCTGTGGCATATTTCAGTGATGTATACATTTACTGATACTAAATTCGACATTACACCACAATGTCAATGTTACCTTTGCCCCCTTAACACCCAGAACTCTACAACAAGCTTCTCTGGGTTGCCCTCTGAGTGGGACAAAAATACAACTGCTGTCAAGTAAACTGCCAGCAAGCCTTTGCTACCAGAACAAAGTTCACATTAACTACCAACAGATAACAGCACTGATAGTGCCCTGAAGGGACTGACAATGAAGGAGATTCCTCAGAAAGGCAATAATTGCTTCCATTTTTCCCAGGGCCATGTGGAACTTGTCAATCTAGACTTTGTGCGTCAGATAAATACACAATAATTTCTAACACATTATTCCTGTAGATCGCCTGGTCTTGTCTGGGCTTTTATAACATTGTATGGGGAAAGCGTGCAGTGGTCAAAACCATCCGGAGCAGATCACTCATATCTGGAGTAAAGTTCATGCCATTTAGTGCTCGACCTATTCCCCGCTTACACAGGCGTCGACTTTGTCAAGAATATAAGAATATTGGAACTTCTTATATAAAATATAAGTTTAAATCGCACACCCTTAAAAACAGAAATACACGGTGTTGTCTCTATAGTGTTTGCTTTTCAAAACGAAACTGTCCGAGATATCCAAACATTTGCTCATTTAAAAGTCTCCATTCCAGAACCATAAATTAATATTTCGTATGTGTTACAAAATCGTAAAGAATTGACAGTTTAACTTACCTCCTCCGTTGCAGAAGGACAGAAGTAAACTAGTATTACAGTCGTGATAATGTTAATAAGAAGGCCGGTGATGGTCAAAGTGTTGGGCGCGACCCAGGTGGGGATCCGCTCAATGAGCCAGTTCCAGAAGAGCTGGCAGGGTGCTTCGAGCAAGGAGCGCCCAGCCGCGCTGTACCGGTGCCCCTCCAGCCGCTTCAGCTGCTGCGGTGACAACGGACTCGGCCAGAGCTGGAAAGGCATCGGGAGGACTTAAAGCTACTCGCCGCCCTGAACTTGTCTGATTAACTATCCAGATGCGGTACAGAAAGCGCGATCATTTATACATCCGGATTACACACTTGATCACCGCTTACTGACAAGACACCGGGGACTCACCTCTGTCTTAGGGCAGGAAACTTGTGCCCGGAAGCGAGACAAGTTGGGAAATTTAAATGCAATGTGTATGCTTATTATCACCCTGTACCGATTCAATAATATGCGCTCTTTAAATATGCGAGTTTTTCACGGATTCAAATATTCGGAAACTATATATATATTCTCAATTGTACAAATGCAATGGAATACTTAATCAGACGTAAACAATAAATAGCAGTATAGAACACTCATCCATCCATCCTATATACCTAATTGTAACTAAATAGCAAGCAAAAAAATACTGAAAACATTAAGGTGCATACAATATACGTCAATTTACAAGCAGGCAAACAAGGTGTTGGGTATGAATATTTGTGCAAAGAATGTACATGTAGTCTGTAGCGTAGCGTAGGTTGTTGCGTAAACGTTTTTAAAAATATCAGTTGAATATTACCTATTTACATCAGTGACACATTTATTCCAAACAGTTTACGTGAAAGTGGTAAAAAAAAAATCTGAAACTACTGAAGATAATCAATAGTTTGACAGCTGAATCTGCCTAATGTGACATTTAAGTTTGAGCGGGACGATATAATAGCAGGACAGAAATGTGTGCTGTAGTATTGCTATGCATTTATTTCATTTATTTATTGCAGAGTAGTAGCTGGGCCACTGTGCCAAGAAGTTAAATACACAGAAATTGACATCAGCATAAATATGACAGTAGGTTTTTTTTTTTTTTAATTAACTCAGATTCGTTTTTATATCAGTACGGTAAACATGAACACGTGTATATCAGAGAAGTTAAAGCCGTGACGGAACCAATGGGAATTCAGGGTGTTGCCGTCTGTCAAAATTGGATTCGCCCCCTGGATGCCCCTCTCATCTTCATTGGCTCTGAGTGATGTCTATCATAGGGCGCAGAACGCTGTTTTCCCATCGCAGGTATAGTTTTGGTAATTCCCAGGAATGTATTAGGTTCCGCCCTTAATTGTTGTGTAATTGTTGTGTAATTGTTGTGTAATTGTTGTCACGAGTTCAAAGACAAACAAATTCAAGTTTAGCCAGAAATGCGTGTTTTTAATAAATAATATCCTTATTGTAATCATTTGTATGTGAGAACTTAGAAAGTGTATCTAGTGTGACAGAACCAAACAGTATATAGACTGAGCACTTTATTAGGGATACCTATACACCTGCTTATTTATACATTTATCTACAACCCCAAATCAGAAGAAGTTGGGACGGTATGTTAAATTAAACTCAAACTGAAAACAGTACTTTGTTAAATTATCTTTGACCTGTATTACATTGAAAACAATACAACAGCACATTATTTAATGTATTACTTGTGAATTTTATAGTTTTTTACAAAATAAATTCAAATTCTAATTTTGGTTCTTACAACATATTTCAAAAAAGTTGGGACACTAAAGCATTTACCACTTTGTAATGTTGCCATTCCTTTTCACAAAACTTAAAAGACGTTTAGGGACTGAAGACACCAAGTAATGAAGTGTTTCAGGTGTAATTTTGTCCCATTCTTCCTGCAAACAAGTCTTAAGGTGGGCAAAAGTACGGGGTCATTCTCGACGGTGCTTCTGGACACTGTTAATATAGAGCTTCCTTTTGGCACAGTACAGTTTTAACTGGCATTTGCGGATGTAACTACGTATTGTGGTACTTGACAAAGGTTTGCCAAAGTACTCCTGAGCCCATGTGGTGATATCGCTTATAGATGAATGACGATTTTTGATGCACTGAGGGATCGGAGATCATGGTTGTTCAGTTTAGGCTTGCGCCCTTGTCCTTTACGCACTGAAATTTCTCCAGATTCCTTGAATCTTTTAATTATGTTATGCACTGTTGAAGGTGAAATCCAAATCTCTTCCTATCTTTCTTTGAGGAACATTTTTTTAAACATTTCAATGATTTTTTCATGTATTTGTTGGCAAACTGCCGATTCTCGGCCCAAAAGGACTAGACCTTGGATGCTGCTTTTGTACCAAATCATAATTACAATCACCTGTTGACATCACCTGTTTCAAATCACATCATTATTTAACCAAATAATCTCATTACTAGCCCTAAATTGCTCCTGTCCCAACTTTTTTTGAAAAGTACCAAAAATTTAACCAAAATTGGAATACGTGTTTATTTTGTAAAAAACAATAAAATTTTCGAAGAGCACATTAAATAATGTGCTGTTGTATTGTTTTCAATGTAATACAGGTCATAGATAATTGAACATAGTAGTTTTCAGTTTAATTTTAACTTAACATACCGTCCCAACTTTTTCTGATTTGGGGTTGTAATCGGCCTATCATAAAGCGGCAGCACAATGTATAAAATCATATCCATCGAGTCAAGAACATGAGTTAATGTTCACATAAAACACCAGAATGGGGAAAGAATTATGTCAATTTTTTTAAACTGTCGTATGACTGTTGATGTCAGACGGACTGGAATGAGTATTTTTGCAAGAACACACCAGAGTTCTCAGTCAGATGATCCATGAGGCTAAGGCCAGCAAAGGCAATCTGACTGTTGTCTGGCTGGATTTAGCCAATGCTTATGGATCAATCACTCATGCCCTTATCAATGTAGCATTAAACCACTACTGTCACGCCCTGCCCGTCCGAGGGTCCTGCGCCTGTCCCGGAGGTTCCTGCTCCTGCGCCTGTCCCGGAGGTTTCTGTTCCTGCGCCTGTCCCGGAGGTTCCTGCTCCTGCGCCTGTCCCGGAGGTTTCTGTTCCTGCGCCTGTCCCGGAGGTTCCTGCTCCTGCGCCTGTCCCGGAGGTTTCTGTTCCAGTCCCGGATCCTGACTCCACTCCTTCCTCTTTGGAGGAGGAGGAGTTGGAGTGGGACCCTTCAGGGCTTATGGACCCCAGAGACTCTGTCGGGCACCTGACCCTGTCCGCAATGGGGCAAATCCCTGCGGTGGCCCCATCTCTCCGTTTCCCGGAAGGGACGGGGACACCTGCGTCGGGGCCAGTTCCCGCCCGCCCTGCCCCCTGACTCGCCCTCAGCCCCAGTGGCTTGTGGGGCACCTTCGGGTCCTGCGGGGCCCCCTTCGACGCCTCGTCCGTCGCCGTCGGCCCTGCCTCCGGTGTCTCGTCGGCCGCCTGCGGGTTCCCCTGCTTTGGCTCCTCGGCTGCCTCCGGGTCCCTCCGCTCTGACTAGTTGGTGGGCTGCGCCTTTGCCGGCTGTGGCTCCGCCTTCGCCTGCCGCGGCTGTGCCTTCTTCCTCGCCTTCGCCGGGGTCCGCTTCGCCTTCCTCCTCGCCTCCTCCGTTCGTCCCTCCACCTGCCTCCTCGCCCCTCCGAGGTCCCCTCCTGCTCCGGCCTCGCGGTCGCCTGCGGCCCCTGTGGCTGCCGCCTCTCGTCCGTGGGGGGTCCCTTGGGCTCCCTATGTTCCCCCGCCTTCTGCCCCTTTGCCCCCTGGTTTCTTGCCCCCTGGTTTTGTTCCGGAGTGCGCGCCTTTGGGGGGGGCGGGGGGGGGGGTCGGTCCCACCCTACCCGTCTGACCCCCCTGTGTGCCACGCCGCCTCGTTACCCTCGTGTGAATCCTAGCGTGTTACCGGCTGTTTTGTATTAGTGATTTGGTGTATTTAGCCCGCGTTCAAGTCCATTTCCCCAGTCCGGTCATTAACGTCCATCGTCGTGGTGTGCTGTTCCCTGCCTGTGTAAGTTCTCTCTCCTAAATGTTTTTTTTTCAATTATCTAAATTCAGTTATTTTGTAAAAACCTTGTGTTGAATGTGCTTTTTAAATATATTTTATTATATTCCAGTCATCTGCCACAGCTGCTAATGTTGACCGGTTGTTCACTTTGCCCAGTACCCCTCGGCAAATTGTGCAAGGTGCTGGTGAGATTTCTTCTGTGTTCTTATCATATTATATATTAGTTTTAATTAGAAAAATCATTAGAGAATTTTTCACAGGGCAGTTATGTGGTCATGCATTAACCATTGCTCATCATTCTATATACACTCACCGGCAACTTATTAGGTAAACCTTGCTAGTACCGGGTTGGACCCCCTTTTGCCTTCAAAACTGCCTTAATCCTTCGTGGCATAGATTGAACAAGGTACTGGAAACATTCCTCAGAGATATTGGTCCACATTGACATGATAGCATCATGCAGTTGCTGCAGATTTGTCGGCTGCACAGCCATGATGCGAATCTCCTGTTCCACCACATCCCAAAGGTGCTCTGTTGGATTGAGAACTGGTGACTGTGGAGGCCATTTCAGTACAGTGAACTCATTGTCATGTTCAAGAAACCAGTCTGAGATGATTCAAGGTTTATGACATGGTGTATCATCTTGCTGGAAGTAGCCATCAGAAGATGGGTACACTGTGGTCATAAAGGGATGGACATGGTCAGCAACAATACTCAGGAATGCTGTGGCGTTGCAACGATGATGATGGTGTGGTCTTCTGCTGCTGTAGCCCATCTGCCTCAAGGTTCGATGTGTTGTGCATTCAGAGATGCTCTTATGCATACCTTGGTTGTAACGAGTGGTTATTTGAGTTACTGTTGCCTTACTATCAGCTCAAACCACTCTGGCCTTTCTCCTCTGACCTCTGGCATCAACAAGGCATTTTCGCCCACAGAACTGCCACTCACTGGATGTTTTCCCTTTTTCG
>JAODKM010000058.1:29498410-29509288 GCA_026780845.1 Petrocephalus sullivani | reverse complement strand
TCTTGGATGCTGCTTTTGTACCAAATCATAATTACAATCACCTGTTGACATCACCTGTTTCAAATCACATCATTATTGAACCAATTTACCTCATTACTAGCCCTAAATTGCTCCTGTCCAAACTTTTTTTTTTAAATGTGTTGCAAGAACCAAAATTTAAATTTTGTAAAAAAACAATAATATTCATGAGGTACACATTAAGTAATGTGCTGTTGTATCGTTTTCAATGTAATACAATTCAAAGTAAATTTAGAAATCACTACTTTCTTTCCTTATTTGCGTTTTCCATATTGTCCCAACTTTTTCTGATTTGAGGGTGAACTTGAATTATATTGCACTCACACACCAAACTGAAAGTTGCACCTACGATGAAGTTGTATTTATTTATTTCACTAAAGAACGTGTAGTTGTCTTGTTTTTTTATTCTAGGCAATTTCATTCTTTTTGTAACTTTATTTTGACTTTTTCTTAAGTTAAATTGACAGTCGACTATTATACTGTATATCTTGTGGCTATGTGAAACATTCCCTAGCTTAAAATCTGTTCATGTACTGGTGTTTCAAACCAAGGTAGTGATCAATGATACAGCAACTTGTTAGCCACTTATATCCAAACATATTTTCCCTATATTTCTTTTTAAAATTTTTCTATTATTATATGTCTGTGATCCCATTTTGGGCCAGAATCAGCATGAATCTGCATGAAAACATGGACGTAAAAAGTGACAAAAAACTCAAAGCACAGTTTATAGGGAAATATTCTGATGGAATGAGAAATATGATCCAATTATGTTCTTTGTTGAATCTGTAAAATTGTGATTACAGCAAAAGGGGGACCCATTTCACATAGTAATTATAGGATCTTCTTAATTTCATAAAAGCATTGTCATTCTGAGACATTCAGAAATTAAACATGTATTATTTAAACAAATTCAGCACATGACCGAAAATAAAAAAATAATGAACTTGTTACCAGTTGTTTGAAGCTCTTTATGCTCCACTTGAATTTTGTGCACAATGGGGTTTAAACTATACAATTATATCATTGTTTTTAGGGATGCAACGATATTTATTTTCTGAGTAGTACCAGTGCTCACTTTTTGATAGGCCTACTCACTGATACCGAATCCATTTAGGGCAGGGCGATGTCTAAAAGATAATATGGGATATTTTAATTTTAATATATTGCAATAAACAATTATATTGAAATTCCCCCCCCCCCCAAACACACACACACACACACACACACACACGGCACCAAGCAGGGAACAAATTTTTTTTAGGTAAATAAAAAGGTCAAAGTATGAAAATATGATATACAGATAATCTGTTAAACAGCTGCTGTTAGAACTTGCCAACCAGAAGAGTGCTGATTAGCAGTGCTGACTGTCATTTTTCAATCTCTGTGGAAAACAACTGATCAGAGGTCTGCATTTAATTATGATTTGAAATATGTCGTGGACAGTCAAAAACATGAAAGTGACTCTCAAACTTTTTAAACCATGTACCACCCCAGAAAGTGTTACGTTCACTGTAAACGTAGATTTCTGTTATTTTCACTGCACAAGGGTTATCGTTTGACATTTTCCCTGTGTTATTGCAGAGTACTCCTGGTGACAATCTTAATCATATTTGATGTATTTAGATTTTAGTGTTTAATTCAATTACAGTATTACTGTTGCGAATAGTTTAGAGGAGCACAGTTTGCAGTTGCTATGCTTTGGTTTTTGTTGTTAACTTTGAAGTGCTTCCACAACACAGACATTTTGTCAGTTGATTTTGCATGATGATGATATCGCTGATACTTCATTAGGTGGTATCAGTTAGGCATTAGCTCATTGTCACAAAGATGAGTACATGAGCACTAGTACTAGTTGGGCCTACCAGTATCGGTGCATCCCTAATTGTCTTCAGTCAGTACTTTGGTCTTCTAACTGTAAGTTGCCAGGACAACCATGGCAGAGAGCTTACTGACAGAAGTAACCACTGTATTTTTGTTGTTCAGCAAGAGTAGTGGATTTACTATTTACTATTTGTACTTCACCATGATTCACATCTTAGTAAATCCAGTTCAGCGTAATAGGGATGGGTTATTAGTCGACAATTAGTTTCCCAAATGTGGGCTAACATCAAATAAAAGCTATAAAAATGAAATCATAAGATAGCCAATTATTATATTACATAATATAACTTTGTAATGCTATATTACATAATATAATAATTACATAATATATAATTTTCTCTATATTTCTCTATAATCTACTAAATGGTGCAAAAATCATATGATAAACATTCTGTGTAGTCTGTGAGCATTTTGATATGGTCAGTCCATTTCATACTTGTCCCAATAATACATGCCCACCCTGGATATAGGCAGTCCATTTACCAAATACAAAACAAATACAAGTATGTAGTGTCCCGATATAACATGCCTCACTGACTGAGGTCATAAAGAAAGCAGATACCAGCTCACTGGCTGGGTTCATAAAGAAAACCACAAAGAAAATGCTGCATAATGTTAATCTGCAGGGATCCTCTTCACGTCCAAAGAGGATAAAATGTTGAAGATTGGAATTTCTTTTTTATTATCCTGAAAAACTGGGTGCAGACACCTTGAACTAGCATTGGTAAAACTGTAAGGTAAACTCGGTGCCACTTGAAGAAGAGTTGTTGGCAGTGTAATCGTGCAGCTGCCATACATCGGTGGGCAATAAAAAAGAGTTTCGCTCTGTCGGTAGCTCTGTAGAAGGTCACAAGAAATCCACACACACACATACAAGTGGACTGTGGATATATACTAAAAAATGGTGGTCTCGTACTTAGTGCTGGCTCCCCTCTTGGCCTCATGCCCTGGCTCCACTATCCAAGCCACATTGACTTGGCTCTTCTGGTTGATCACAGGTAGTTCTACCTGAGATAAACAAAAGAGAGTTGGGTAGAGGATTCACTAAGAGGATGTGAGCACAGAAACAGGAAATGACTGAAACACTCATCGGTCAGAAACTTTACCATTAAGGCTTTCGGTAATCAGTCAGTTATATTGTCAGTAGTTGACTGACAGTCAACTGTCAGTTAAGATTTCGATAGATGAAAAAAATGAAAAAATTGAGAATAAAAAATAAATTACACGCACATGTGGACTTAAATCAATTTGACTTCCAATGTAAATGGTTCTATACAGCGATAAATGTTTGTTTCAGCCCATAGGCTAACACTTGTTATTATGTGGTGGAGGGATATGAAAGACTTTTGAAGATGAAGCTGGCAAAAAAGTATTTCCTTTTCAGTCACAACCTTGTACTGTCACACAGAAATGTGTTGCCTGGGAATAAAAATCTAAAATGCTGTTTGCTTGAATTAGAAGTTTATTATTAAACTCGTAGGATTATTCCCCCTTCAAGGCAATTTGTAACTTTTCAATAGGACATAAAATAAGCATAATATGATTACAGAGAGACACACTTACAAGGTTTATGTGCTTCCCTGTCCAACAGAAGAGTGCTATCTAAGATGGCAGCTACCTGTACATTCAGACTTAACTGCTTGACAGATATATAATTTCATTTTTTCCATATCCATTTTCCACCACTTATTGGGGTTGTGGGGGCAGCAGTCTGAGCAGAGATGCCCAGACCATCCTCTCCACGGCCACTTTCTCCAGCTCTGTGAATATTACATTTTGATACCCATGAGAGGCACAGACACGTATATACTTAAGGAGGGGCACAGGCTCAATCAGTATCCAGCAACCCTTTGAACATCTGAAGGCCCAGTGGTGATATCATGATTTGAAACCAAAACTTAGCAACACAGACACAGATTCATAACCCACTAAGCCACATAAAGTCCCAAGAAAAAGACCTCATATTTATAAATGTCACCATTATGATAAGCAGCAAAAATGATAAATTATACATAAGCGGAAAAGTATCATTGGCACCTGTACCATATAAACCAGGGAATTACTTAATATTAGGTATGAAAGAACTTGTTATTGGAGAGTATATTGTGCATCTACTATAAAATTGAGGGAAGGGGCATTTGGAATCACAAATATTCTGCATTTCAATACCCCAGGGAGCCTTTTGCTGTTAAATTGCACACATTTCTGTCATCTGTGAGGTATGGTCACATCACAAGGAGAGAGGTGAATGTTACAGGAAATGGTTAGGTTAGGCTTGAGCAGTGAAATCACTCACAGACTTAACACTGAAGCGGGGCTTGGAGACGGGTTGGCCAGCCTTGCTATCAAAATTTTCGGGCAGTGTGGCTGAGCCCTGCCCGCTCACCCGTGCCTGGAGAGCCAGCTGGTACGCCACCTCGAACGCCTGGCCCAGTGTCAGGATGATCTCATAAGCTTGATTCTGCACCACATGCACAAATATATGAAAATATGTGAAAAAAGTTACATTCCATTTTCTTTATGGGTTATTTCATATATACTCAGTGACAAAAAAGTTAAGCACCCAGAAGTAATGTTGTTACACGTACAGACCAGCGATGGGTATGTAAATGATTCGATTTGCAAGGAGCTGGCACGTCTAATCACCAGACACAGAGGATGCCTTGTAGACAGCATTACCAATACTTGACAGAGTTTGATAGGGGTCGCATTGTGGGTTTGCAGGAGGCCGTGTGGTCATATCGTGCAATTGCCCAGCATGTGGAGCATGCAGATGTCATAGTCGCCCAATGCTGGAACTAATGTGTGGGCTCCCACTCACGTCGTGAAGGTTGCGGTCACCCAAGACAGACCTCACCATGCGAGGATCGTCGTATTGTACGCCATGCATTAAAGAACTCCACGACATCTGTGCCTGCCATCCAGACACAGGTATTGGACACTCTGCAATACCCTATGTCATCCCACACCGTGTTTCAACATCTGGCATCAGCCGGAATATGGGTTCACCGTCCCATGCATGCCGTTAAATCAGCACAGAGACTACTGCATTTGGAGTGATGATGTAACTGTGAGGCATGAACTGATAACAAGTGGTGTCGTACTATGTGCAGCAATGAATCTCGGTTCGGCATTACCACGGATGACTGCCATGTGTGCGTGTGGTGGCACCGAAGTGAAAGGACCTGCCAATGTTGTAGAGAGCGTTACTCCTGGCATCATGGTGTGGGGAGCCATAGAGAATAACTTCAAGTCATCTCAGGTAGTGATTTGGGAGACTCTGATGGCACAGAGCTACATCAGAGACATCCTGCTTCCACATGTCTTACTTCTGCGACATCACCCTGGTATAGTCTTTCAACTAGACAATGCCCATCCACACGTCATGTGTGTCTATGGACTGCCTGTGTCATGTTGCGGTCCTCCCGTGGCCAGCCTGGCATCCCGATCTTTCCCCAATCGGACATGTGTGGGATCAGCTCGAAAATCAACTCACACCCAGTGCTGCAGGATCAGTTACAACAGCTGTGGACTGACTTGCCGCAAGAGAGGATACAATATTTCCGTACCGTATCGCAGTATCAGGACTCAGGGGGGTACTAGACCCTACTGATATAGGAAGAGCAGTGTGCTCATACCCTCAACTCTATTCCCCTCAGGTCTGATATTATGATAATTGCGATCATTCACACCTTGCACCACGTGCAGATTCATTTCATTTCCACCACTCCGTCTGGGTGCTTAACCTTTTTGTCACTGAGTGTATATCCAATATATAAATCACACCATTAGTTTATCTGCCTTACTTTTCAGGGGAGGACAAGGGTGATGCAGGGCACTCACCACATCAAAAGCTGTAAAGACATGGCAGTGGTTCTGACTGGACTTCAGGTCCCTGGTGATGTAAGCGAATGTGGAGAGCTCCTCTGGGTCTTGGGCAGCACAAGAGATGTTGCGGATCTCATGCTCAGCAATTAAATTCTGCCATCCAGAAAAAGATCCGTGAATCCCAGTATTCTAGTTTGTTTTTGACCTTATGTACTGTTTTAGCAACTAGACAGGAACAGTTTTTCCATAGAATGAATGTTAATGTAGATTGACAATACTTTAGCAAACTAATGTTTCACACAAGTTTATTTTTGTCAGTTTAATTGCTGATATTTCACCATTGTTTACCCTTTTTTCAGATTGATATTTTTCCTTGAATGATTCAGGGTAAATAATTTACAGCAGGATACTACAGCATGGCTTCAGAACAAATGACTATGTCCTTAACCAGTGCACTGCTTAGATATCAAGCAAAATGTATACTCAGTCAGGAAAAGTGAAAAATTTACCTTGTTTTTGGCATCAATGAACTTAACTCCCTTGTAGGAAACCGAGAGGACAATGGTGGGGATTTTCTTCATTGGATCTGAACACTGATGAATGGAGACATAAAAAACAATTCAGATCAAAGAGCCTATCCAGATTCTGCTAAAGCAAACTTTATAGGAATAATGCTATTTGAACATTTCTTCATTGTGTTCATCCGCATCTGATTTTGTCCATGAAGTATTGTGTATGTACCTTCAAACATAAATGTGTTTGCCTGTACCTGTCTAAATGTAAATGTATTCTTTGGTCTGTTTACAAACACACCTGTTTACTCTTCAGAGATGTTGTGTGTTTCTGGCTGTGTGCGAGTCCCCAGGGCTATTACCCTCATTTTTGCGCAGGCTTCCTGTGTAGATTCAGTTCCTCTCAGTTCCTTGATCTGTATTGACCCCAAGTACTAAAGGTAAATAGAGAGAATTTCTGAATTTATAGCCAAACGAAAAACATAAATACAACTACTATAAGACAGCACCAAAATGAATATAATTTACCATTTCCAGATGTCAACAGGTTGGTTAGTACTGGTTTTTACTGCAACAAAGAAATCTTTTTAAATCTATCAAACCATGACAAGACAGCAAATTAATCTATTCTAATTCTATTTCTGGTGATGAATAGAATGACTATAGAACTATGTCCCCTTCAGGAAGGAAGGTGGTAGGTATGGTGCAGTATATAGTGCAGGATTTGGCAAGCTTTAAAAGAAAGTTCAGCTTAAAAACTGATGAGAGGACATGAAGTCGCATGAGTATAGTCCTCTTCTCTCCAACCTAATACTATAGTCATCTCTGTTTACTCCTTCATGAGGAGTCTGTCCTGTCTCCTGCTAAACAGCTGGCCAGGATATGGTACTCACATACGCTTCATAGTCACATGACTGGAAGATGAGCTTCTCTGGGTGGTGCTGCCAGTACTGTACTGGTGTGGAAGGCGTTGCTTCATTGGGTGGTCGCAACATTATTGGCTCAGGCCACTCACCATGCTGAAACCACATGTTAAGATGGAAACTGAGACTATATATTTACTTACTACCTTTAAAAAGCCTGATCATGCTACTGAATACTACTGTCATTTTTCCCATTTACAATTATTAGATTTTTCCCCGCCTATGGATTTCCCCTGCAACACAAGAAGCTTATTCTGTGTAGATATTTATTGTAGGTAGGGAAGAGCAAACATCAGTGCTAAAAAGGGTTGTCACAGCAGATTAAAAAAAAAAATAATCTGAACTACAAGATGTGGAAAAGGTGAAACAATAAGTGTTCCTGCATAGCAGTATATCAAATGCTTATGTCCACTAGGGGTTGCATGACTTTAGATTTTTTAAAGTCGACATTAATGTGATGAAAGTCAAGTCGCTGATGACATCATTGATTTTTTTTCAGTCATTAATAAAATCACAGGAAGAGGAAAAGATTAAAACTAACTTACCGGTTAAATTTCACTTAAACCTGAAGAGAAATGACCATGTCCATCCGAGTCAGATACCGTAAAAAAAGAGCCAGCATGGAAGACCAATCTGAACTCCCTTTATCCTCCTGCATATTCCTCTCCATTTTCTCCCTGCTGGTGTTGCTGTTCCCTTAATAAAAGAACAGTCGCCTGCATCCATTCTGCAACTGTGTTGTGTTCCTATCTGTGTTACTCACGTGATCAGCGACTAGTCGAGCTTAAAATGTCATTGTGGTGCAGTAAAGTCAACCTGTCGACTAGTCAACTAGTCTGTGCGACCCCAAATGTCCACTACCGTCAGTGAGAAGGTTAGCGGAGGGCTAAAAAACAAAACTCTGAGGCCTTCCTCCCTCTGCAACTCAAGACCACCATCAAGATTTGCCAAATGAACCACATATGACTGAACAGATTGGAGAAAGATGAAACTTGTAATCTGTTAGCAGCCCTTCGTAAAATTCATGTCAAACTGAATCAGGCTGCATTCGAGCCATCCAACAAAATCATCAGTGTGGAACTAGGGATTCGTATCAAAATTCGATACCTTGCTTTTTATAATTCTACACTCAGGCAGTCCATGCAACAACACAATGAAACTCCTTCAGTCATAATGAGATTCCACAATAATCCTCCCCATCTGAAATTATAGTTAATTCATACTTAAACAGATTTGGAAACAACTATTCATGTACAGTCGGAGTCTGTATATTAGATTCTTTGAGGGCTTTGGGACTGGAAAAAATACAGAATATGCTTATACATTTCTGAATAACTTGAATAACGTTTTCCAGAGTGAGCAATCTTCAAGGATCAAGAAGTTCTCAGTCATTAGACGACAGACATTTGGTGGCACTGGAGCCAGCAAGACATCCTGTTTGGAAAACTGTAGATGAATTGCTCCAGCCTCACGGTTTCTCACATGGAATGCACTTCCAGATGGAGTCATTACAGGCAAGATTTCATATGCTGCTGTAAAAAGGTGAAGGGTTGTTTTGATCTTAAACATTCAGTAATCTCAAGTGTTTTTGGTGTTACCAGTTCCAGAAGCTGTTTTTGTGTGTCACAGATGTTATACGACACATACACATGAGGTGTAGCTCATTAGTGCCACATTAGGGAGAGAACGGGATGGGCTGGATGGCAGGGCATGCCAACAAAGTAGAGACAAGATCCCTCTGGTCACAATCTCATCCAGTACAATCTCAAATACAAACTTCTCCTTTTCTTCTTCATTCTTTTATCCCTGTAGCTTTTCAGTCACTGATCTCCTCCATTTAGTAATCCTTATTTATTTGTCTCAGCCCATTCCTTTGACATTTATTAGAATAAACACTTTAATGGCATCCAGCATTACAAGGTGCGTTAAAAAGGTAGAAACACTACCTGGAATATGGGAAAGCATTTTATACCACTGTATTCCCACAATATCTCCCTTTTGGGGCCCTAGATGTTTTGGGCTTAACATGCAGAGGCACACAATGTATACTGATTGATACTGACCATACTAACTTGAGCCATTTGCCTCTCCAATTTGGTCCGTGGCATATCGTCAAAGAAACTGTCATTTGGGAGCCGCCGGGTGTCGCCTTGCATAATGAGCTTCTGAAAATCCAGCGAGCCAACAGGGAGGGATGTGTGGTTCACACTGGGGTCCTGTTGGGCAGTATCATTAAAATGTTATAATATAATATATATTATAGTTTCCATTCAGACCAGCACAGTGTTTCCCAACCCAGTTCTTATGGAAATTTTCGTACCCTCCCAGCTCTCAGCACACCTGAAACAAACAATCAAAAACACCAAATGCCTGGGACAGGTGTTGGGAGTTGAGCGGAAGCAGAAATGTGGACTGACTTACAGGGCTGAGAAACACTGGACTGCCACATACAGCTGAATTTCAGCTGCAACACAATACCACAGATGTCTCAAGAGGTCTACATCGCTAACAGTTACATGCACAGTTAAGTCAAGCTACAGGTATAGTTCAACTTTACAACTTTAATTGGACTACTATCATTGTTGCAGTACAAAAGCATGGGAGGGAATTATTAGCATATTGGGATTTATTGATGGAAGTTGATGGAAGTATGTCCAACTCCACTATGATAGGTGGTGAGATGGCTCCTTTCAGTTTGTTAGTATTGGGCTTTTTCTGGTTGATCTATTACATCACAGACCAAAAATAACAAGCAATTTACAGGGCTCGAAAAATCAGCAGTCCGATGTCCTGGGGCTATTAATATTTCCCATCATGCTACCAAAATATAACACCAACTTGCCGGATGGGCTGCCTGTAATTATACTCCGAGTGTAATCAAATTCCCTTCTTTATTCGCTATGTCCACTCTTATGACTTGCTATTTGAAAATAAAAACCATCACTGAAGACACAGGTCTTTAATCATGATTTGTCCGCAGAGATGTGTATGCCTGTGCATTTGTGTAATGAATTTACTTCTCCTCACTTCTGGAGTTACTACCTAATCCATGTCACAAAAGAACACTTTGAGCTAATATGGGTTTTACAAACCACTTTAAAGTTGAAAGGCTCCTGTGCTTGGCTAAATAGTTAAGCTCTTCTTGTGCTTTGACTGATTTTTCTTGATTGAAAGACTTATCCAGCTGGTTCACATTAACATTAGTGACATATGCACGGTTATAGGAGACTGACCAATGAGTACACAGCAAGAATGCAGCGCTTAAGTGAAATCCATGTCCTTTTTATTGAAATGGTAAATTTACAAATCCTGTCCTAGCTCAAAGTGTCCTTTCTGAAATGGATTAGGTGGGAACCCTACTTTCTTCTTTCATTCATATGATGTTTGACAAACGCTATTGGGACAGATGGTGGTGTAATGTTCAGGGATGCAACCATGTAATTGAATGGTTTCTGGTTTGAGTACCCAACCCACATGGGCTGCTGAGGTACCCTGAGCAAGGTACCACCCCAAGAACTAGTGATGCTCCGATTGATCGGCCACCGATCATGATCGGCCGATATTGGCTAAAAATAGCTTGATCGGCAAACCCCAAAAGCGCCGATCACTTGACGTAAATTACTCGCGCGACTTTTCCACACGTGCATGCACGGCGCACAGGTAAACAACAGCAGAGCGGAGCTTACCAGTGGCAACATGAGTTCTCCCGTCTG
>JAODKM010000058.1:29477474-29491562 GCA_026780845.1 Petrocephalus sullivani | reverse complement strand
CATAATTAATTACCGATTAATTAATTAATAATTAATCAATAATTAATTCCCCTAAACATTGGTGGAAACCCACCTCCCTTTGAGCTAGTAAATTCCTACATATATATATGTATATACACACACACACATACCTTATATCACACTCTCTTTCTAATACTCCATTCACTCCATCTGATTACTGTATGACAAAACCACAACCTGTATTCAATGAGCCACAGGGGGTGGACAAATAATGGAAACACTACGTGAAAAAGGACTTTCACTTAGAAGTAAGTAAATCACAAATACCAATGCAGCTACAAATGTGATTCATATTAGGTTGATTCCAGTTAGGTGTATGACTCAAATTCTATTTATATCCACTAGAAACTATTTTCCATCAGCAGTGCAACAGCACAGTAAAAAAGAGAGTGGTGTGTGGCTCGGTGGGTTAATCCTCTGTGCTTGTAACTGGAAGGTTGTTGGTTCAAGCCTCAGTAGAACAATTATCTGTCCATGGGCCTTTGAGCAAGACCCATAACCCCCACCACCAGTGGTGCTGACCCTGTGCTAAGAGTAAGGATGTACTTTTTACCCAGAGTGAAAATTGTATTATTACAACACTGCTCAAATGAAGAGTAAAAATGTCGCTGTCTAAATATGAAAATAATGTAAAACACTAATTTTCAAGGGATGTAAAATTCAATCCTGCCACAATGCATGATATCACACTGCAAACCTCTTCTAACGCGAATGATACATTAGTACCCAAGTCCAACACAATACGGAATCACATCTGTATTTGCGAGATTTCCAGTCCTAGAAAAAAGCACTATGCAAACTAAAAGGTGGTGTGGTCTTAGGCAGAAGCACTACTGCATGCAAAACAGCAATCCAAGTGAACGATAATGATGTCCAATTTGTGAACAAATCAGTCCTTTGAACCGTTTATTTTCAGTGAATTGTGTCACTGGTTTTGAAACCTAAAAGAATCTAATTTTTTGTACATCCATCAACTGCACAGGTCAAAGTCTTTGGTTCTAAAAATCTAAAAACATTTCACAAATTATCATACAAAAACAAAGCAATGATATTTTAATTCACTTACATTTGCTTTTCCATGTTGCCTTCAATGCCCTTCCACATACTGTAGACCATTGTATTTCTGCTGTGTGCATGCCTTGCCCCCAGGTAGCTATAGTTCACTGCATTTGAGTAATGAAGGCCAAAAGCCATGCTTCAAGAACCATTTGCTGTATTTTCTGACCCACTAGATGGTGGTCTCTGATCAAATAAGGGCACAAAGAATGCTCCAAAGTAAACCAAAAGCACCATCTAGTAGGGTTTTCACCATCACTACTCCTGACTCATTGCAGTTGGCAAGTTATATCAAGTTCGGCATGGTCAGTTGAAGCGGTTACTAGGCAATTCTCGTGAGACTCAAAACCCATAGGAGATGTTTATGACAATGTATTATTTCTTATTTAAAATTCATATATTTACAGTATTGGTCACTGGTAATTCGTGTGGGCAAAAAATCTCTGCAGACGGACACACTGCTCATTGCTGTGCCGACAAGGTCATTAAAGGTCTGGATCTTGGTTTTTATACAGGACATTTGCAAGCTCAGATACTCAGACTATTTGTTCAGTCTCTCGAGAGCCCCAATCACAGCCTCTATTGACTCCATTACGAAGATCACAGCATCGTCAGCAAAGTTAAAATATTAACTTGTTTGCTTGCAGTACATTTACTAGTTTCATTGTCTTTGCACATTGTCTTGCACTATGTTTCTCTTTACATTCCTTGGGGCTGTATCAATAAAGTTTATCTTACCTTACTTTAATTACCTTATTTACCTAACCTTTCCTTAAACAAACAAAAAAACTAAAAAGGCTTAAAGCAGTTTCACGTCTCTCTGTCTCCCTGTTAATTACCAGTGAGATCTGCAGTGATCAGAAGGAAATGCTCTGCAGCTGGTCCAGCTAACCACTCACCCCATAAACATGAGCTGCAGGGTTTCCCAGACAGGCCCTCTTGGTCTCCAATTAGAGCTATTGGTATCTGTTTTCCCGCCCCCCCACTGACGCAAGCAGCTAGGATGACTCTGAACAGATTCATTCTGCTAATCACTTTGGCAAAGCCAACTTAATATGGCAGCCAAGGACCCTGCTGTTAGGCCTATTCATATCCTCAGTTATTTCCTACTGAGTAACCATATTAATTTGTTGCCTTTTTATTTAACAAACATGATATTGACTTTCACTTGGTGATGTGTGTGTTTTTAGTACACTGGACCTAATGTGTACAGGGGAGCATCTTGATAAGCTGCCACCTGTATCAGTTAGTATGTTTACATGAAGTTAGAAAAAATCTAACTATTGTATCAGACTGACCCAAACTGGACTTTTAAAATACATATGAACATGTTTGTCCAATTGAAATCATACTAAAGCAACTTTCTCAAAGTCAAACTAACACACCCAGATAATGTGGATGGATGGATGTATATGTCCAATTTGACCCAAACTGGCCCAGGTGCTCTGCACATGTGCCACAGTCCCTGCCCCGGGCTTTGACCTGGAAGCAACAGAAGAAACCAGAGGGTACTTTTTCACTACACTAAGTACCGTACTTTTGGTACTTTCTTGCTTCCCTACTTTTAATTAAAGAAGGGCTTTTTCCATTCTTCATGGGGCATCAGACCTGCTTCTAGGAGCCTGTTAAGAACTGTCCTAGCTGTGCACCTAACTGTGCGCACTTAATGTTTCCCATTTCTGTTGAAGGTCACTTGAGGTCATCCTCCAATTTATGAGGCACTGCCGGATAAGTTGATGGTCATCTCTGGCATTAGAAAGTCGCTTCTCCCCCTGTATCCGGCTAGTTTCTGGTCATTCCCAGTGTCTCCTGCTTGTCTTAGAATCTTTCACCCTGGAAGCAGCCTGCTGCTCAGTGTAGCCTTCTGCCAGCAGAACCAGGATTAAACTAGGAATTAAAAATGCAGATATTTTTAAAAATATTGAGTGTCTCATAATTTTTTCCAGAGCTGTATGACAAGTGAAAATTGAATTGTAGAGCTCTTAATATGAATTCTTACTAGTTAAACTAAAATTCTTATTAGTAAAAATTATCATTCTTGTGTTGTATACAGTATATCTGCAAAGAAAATAGCATTTTTACTAGCAAGAATTAAGTTATGACAAGTAAGGCTTATACTAAGTGCTTGTATACTGGGTCAAGGACAGTAGTCCATTTACTGTAAATGGCCTAACTGTAGCACGACTTAGCAGTGCTGAGTGAGATGACACTACTATGGTTTGGCATGGATAGTATAAGATTACAACAAATGAATAGCTAAACTTATTACAGGTATTTAAAAAATAAAATCATAGTGAAGTTAGCGAGAAAATGGTGTCACAATGGTGCCATCTGTGACAGAAAAGATCCAAATATTTTTGGTTAGAGGACAAATATTCCAGCATTTTCTTACAGTTTTCTTACAGATCTGAGACCAAGTTGGTGCCACATCTGTCATAAATGTTTGATTTAATTATTTATTTATATAATTATTATAGAAAAATGAAGGTTGCAAATATTTTGGAAGATGAAAATTTGATTTTAAATATTTCAGGTTTTTACAGTAGGAATCTAAAATTCATAAGTAATGATCTGAGGATTGTTGTTCACCATTTGGTTGTTGTTTCATTGAATCTTAAAGATTTTTATTGCTCTTTACCATTCAAACATTTAGCATTACAGTAACATTTAGAAATTACAAAAAGACGTACAGTTGGCAGATTAAAACCAGGAACAGATTTGGTGGGTGGGTACTTAGTCTAAAATAGTACTTCATTGTTTTATATCTTACTTTCAAAATATATTTGTAGGATACAGTTCTCTGGGTATATGATTACTTTTGTTTATACTGGATGTGTGGTTACTAATGGATGGAATAACAGTTCAATGGTACCCAGCAAATTTTATTTTGTTTGCAGTGAGATGTATAAGCCTATACAGTATACATGTGCATATGAACAAATGGATGTGTGTGTGTAGTGTCTGTTGGGCTGTCTTAGTGAATATATACATGTACATCAAGTCATATGTCAAGTGTTCAACCTTGCCATCAATACAATGAAGACCTTCGATAACAGCCTTCTTAAAAGGGATTATCCACATATTAAGCACTTGTGCCAACAAATGACTTGGCCATCAATAAATGATTTCTTTTAAATTAATTAATTAATAGAAATACAATTTTAATTATCAGGATAATAACATACCTCATATGAATAAGCTAATTAGGGAAGAGATGGGTAGATCATATCAAATAAATTTATGCATTTGTATGTCATTGCTGCTGTAGCATTCCAGGCAGTTTTCGCTATAGCAATCCTCACAATAAGGCTAGCTAACATAACATAGTGAAACACGGAAATAACTCATAATCCATAAACCTTATCCCAGGAAAAATGTCACAAATGCCAAAATACTCAGCTGGTCCCATTGAAAAAAAGAGGTAATGAGTCCAATCATGGTCAGCCAAGTTTCATTAATTGAAATGTTTTTGGCAGAAGTTATTGATGTATTCATACCTCCTGCCAGGTCAAAATACTTAGATATTAATAGAAAAAAATGCATCAGTCTCTCACATGCTGAAGGATGCTTAATTTCTATTCCTAAGTGACAATCCAATACAAATAAGCCCATTCATGCTATTTAATTTGTATTTCTTTGTTCTTTCTCTGTTTCTTTTATGTCAATATTTTATATTAATATTTGATTACATTTGACCATGACTATTATTGTACTTGTTGAATTTTAGGAATGGAACTAAACCCAGATATTCTCTTTAAACATTTTTTTTCACTAGAACAGGAAGAGGAAGAGATTGATGGAACAGACAGCCACACTAATGACAAGAACACAGAAAGGAAGTAATAGCACGTTTACAGTATATTCAGTAGAAACTTGCTGTTTGCACACAGGTTTAATTAAATTTGAAGTGCAATTCTTTTATATCCGGTCAGATTGAGAGAGGCAGGAAGCTGGAGAAATGAATTTCCTTTTGCGATGCCATAAGTGTCTACAGAGGTGATTATAAGGTAAGTACAGTATGTGTACACTATACATGTGCAAAAATTCCACATTACACAATACATCTAGATGTACATAATGCAACACATTCACACACTCCAAAAACTATACTGCTCAAAAAAAATGAAAGGAACACTTTGAAAACACATTGCATCTCAAAGGGAAAAAAATCATGCAAGATATCTATACTGATATGGACTGGGTAGTATGATAGGAACGAAAGGATGCCACACCGTTTGATGGAAATGAAAATGATCAACCTACAGAGGGCTGAATTCAAAGACACCCTGAAAATCAAAGTGAAAAAATTATGCGGCAAGCCTGGCCATTTCGCTGAAATTTTGTTTCAGCCACTCAAAATCATGCTCAGTAGTTTGTATTGCCCCCACGTGCTTATATGCATGCCTGACAACGTCGGGACATGCTCCTAATGAGATGACGGAGGATGTCCTGGCCGATCTCCCAGATCTGGACCAGGGCATCACTGAGCTCCTGGTCTGTCTGAGGTGCAACTTAGCGGTGTCGGATGGACTGAAACCTATATATATGTCCCAGAGGTATTCTTTTGGATTTAGGTCAGACGAGCATGGGGGCCAGTCAATGATATCAATTCCTTCATCCTCCAGGAAGTGCCTGTATATTCTCGCGATATGAGCCCAGGCATTGTCGTGCACCAGTGTAGGATCGGACAATGGTTCCAAGGATTTCGTCCCGATACTTTATGGCAGTCAAGGTTCCGTTGTCTAGCCTGTAGAGATCTGTGCGTTCCTCCATGGATATGCCTCCCCAGACCATCACTGACCCACCACCAGACTGGTGATGCTGAACGATGTTACAGACAGCCATACATTCTCCATGGCTTCTCCAGACCCTTTCGCATCTGTCGCATGTTCTCAGGATGAACCTGCTCTCAGGTGTGAAAAGCACAGAGCGCCAGTGGACCAGCCAATTCTGTTATTCTATGGCAGATGCCAATCAAGTTCCACAGTGCCGGGAAGTGAGCATAGGGCCCTAGAGGCCACCCTCATGAAGTCTGTTTCTGATTATTTGGTCAGAGACATTCACACCAGTGGCTGGCTGGAGGTCATTCTGTAGGGCTTTGGCAGTACTCATCCTGTTCCTCCTTGCCCAAAGGAGCAGATACCAGTCCTGCTGATGGGTTAAGGACCTTCTACAGCTCTCATAGAGTAACTGCCTGTCTCCTGGAATCTCCTCCATGCCCTTCAGACTGCTGGGAGACATAGAAAACCGTCTGGGAATAATGTCAGTGGCCTCCACCTCTTACACCATTCCTGTTTTTTTGGGTTGTCTCATTGTTGCCCCACTTTTCCACCTGTTGTTAATTTCCCCCTCTGGTACTTAATTGACCAGATCAATATCCCAGAATTTTCATCAACTTGATGCTATACTTTCATTAGTAAGTGTCCCTCATCAGAACACGTCTGTACTACATAGGCAAATGATTTTCAGTCACTATCTAATTCCTCATCGATTCAAAAAATTCTTACCCTATCCATTTATAAACAGCATCTAGTAAATAATTGCATAGCTACATAGTTACCTAGCAACTGAGTACACAACTGTTGGTAGGTGTAAAATGCATTGCTTTACATTTTGTTCCAATGCGTTACTACTGCTATTTATTAACACCACTTTTGACTTTAATAAAGATTATGAGAAGTAAACAATATATAAAACTATTATGCATTTCACCTGTGTCATGATTCAAATGGTATTCAGGTGGGTTATACATTTTTCAATTATTGGGTAAAGTTAAGGTGACCGAGTGCTACATTTTCCATTTGATAAGATAAGTACAATTCTGCTAGGTTCCACACCTGTCTCCACCCTACACTCTACTGGAATCGATACGACTATCTGCCAGTCTGCCAGATTGCACACCTGTCTCTACTCGATTCTCTCCTATAGCTCCCATAAGAATATTTGATCCCCTGGAATATCTGCTTGGTTCTTAAAGTTTATCCATAAAGGACTTATAGTGCACCGTATTGCTGTCTTTCCATGACTTCATTTCATGTTATAAAGCAAGCACCGCTGGTAAACTGAATGATGAATTCAATTCATATAAACCTAACCATAACCACATAATGTTTCTGACAAATGGCGTGCAAACGATACTTTCTTGTGCAACTTTTGTCTGCAGTCATCATGCTTGAGAGTCCAGTGAACATCAGTCACATTTAAGATCTGACAGATGATGTTCTTCTCTCGCCAGACAAAAAGTACAGACTCCTGAAAGCTCAAGCTCAGACAAAGCAGTACTGACTCCTGGAGGATCAAGCCGTCCAGCAGGCTGCAGTGGTGTCCAGTTAGCGTTGTAAACCACACGAGTCACAAGGACTGCAGGTGCAGACGGAAAAACATTGTTGTAATGTGATGTAATTTTCCCAGTGCCTCTTACCTCTTCTTCCTGCTCTATTCTCTTCCTCTCCTCTGCCTGGGGGCAGGGTTCCGCTTCATACTCACCGCATTCCCATATGAGAGCAGCAGGACCAAACCACGGACCTGAGTGTTTCTGCAGTATCCTTCTCTCCTTCGATCTTCTTCACAGATCTCTGGTCCCTCTCTCTCTCTCTTGCTCTCCCTCACACTATCTTTTCTCCTCTCCTATTCTCTCCCTCTGCGCTCCGTGATAAGAGGCGTTCGTACTCTCTCCCGTTGCTTTGTCTGTTCACTCCACTCTCCGCCTCTCTCATGTTCATTGCCTTGTTGCTATGGCAATGGCAGTCCCATCCCAAGCGTTGGCATACTCCCAGGAAATGCAGGTGACTGAAGCTGCAGCAGTGCAGCATCCCTGTGTACTTAACCCCTTTCTCACCAAGACACTCATCTATACTATGATCTTGCTTCCAGCTCTCATTTGTCTCCTCAGCAACTAGACTACAGCTGATGTGCTCTTCGGCACGCATGCTCAATGACAAGCAGAAACACAGACAAAGGGATGCATACAAGCACAGAGGCACAAAAAGACACCCATACATCCTAACTGCATTCACACTCCCACCCATAGGCAGATGGGCACAGAGACATGGGCTCTACACACATATCCACATAATATAAATGAAAGCAAACCAATAAAGACACACACAAGCAACACACAGAACCACATGCCAACTGAGCAACATACCTTTCTCAGAGAAAAAAATACATATTTATGTACATTACCCCTTTTCCGCACACAGATGCGCGCACTCTGACATTGTACTTAAATATCTCTCATGTAATATCACTAACATAGATTGGAATCATTTAGCCTCTGTGAACAAGGACTGTCACAGAAACTGTTAACTGACAATCAAAGCCTTAATCTGAGCCTTTGAATGGCAGGGTGTTGCGGGGAGAATGTATTAATACATATGAACAGATCATTGCTACACACACATGGTCACTGTTTTTGTCTAACAGCAAATCATCTGTAAAATAAACCTACTATTGACTGTTTGGTGATTTTTTTTAATTACTACACATCATAAGTAAGTAGAGTGTAATATCCATTACAGATAATGTAATAATTATGTAGTCATAAAGTTTCTGTACTCATCTTGAACATTCTCTCACATTTTAGTGAAGACACCATGCTCATGTGAATGAATGGCAGATACAATATTTTTCAGGGAGTGTCACATTTTTAACCAAGTGCTTATACTAAATCTCTGTATACTATGAAAGGGGTGTAGCTTCATTAAGAAACCCAGACCGAACATCTCTGCTACCACCTAGAGGTGACCACCTTCTTCACAACACCAGGAACTTTGAACTGTGGAAAGCACATTGTTTTACATTTAAATAGATCTGTTAAAGCAGTGTTTTCCAACCCAGTCCTCAGGGAACACCAGACAGTCCACACTTTTGCTTCCTCTCTGCTCCCAGCACACCTGTACCATGTATTCGGTGTTCCTGATTGGCTGGGAGCTGTGAGGGAGCAAAAACGTGAACTGTCTGGTGTTCCCCGAGGACTGGGTTGGGAAACACTGTGTTAAAGAAATATAAATGGAAAAGCTTATTAAAGCATCCAGCAGCGACAGAGAATAGACTGTACATACCCTAATTATGACTATTGCTGCTTTTTAAACACATTGGCTGAATGCTTCTTCTTAATCTTTGTCCTTGTTTCTTGTTATTATTTTAAGAACAATAAAACAAACATCCTGTATTACAAGCTGTAATTTACTAAAACAGGCATTATGCTAGCTTTGCACAAGCACCATAATATTTACATACCAAGATATTTCAGTAGTACTATTAAGACTGAAAATAGCTGCATTGATGCATGAAGATTGCATTGATCTGCTTTGATGCAAGAAGATCAAGAAGTGAGATCACTCACACTGATGAGCTCAGCCTCCCAGATCTTCTTGACCAGTTCCATAGAGGTGTAACCATTGATGAGAAAGGACTGTGTGTAGTTCCCAAGTTCCAGAGATTCTAACCACTCTGCCACTGATGTGGGGATGTTTCCAGGTTGACCGATGGGCTGAACCTGCAGTCAGACCATCAAGGGAGATATATATGCAAAGGGATCTGACTTTTCAGCGATGAGTGTGACAGTGCTGAATGATTCAGGTCATTAATACTTGTGCCTCTCACTATTTCTGTAGATCCGTTTTTTTGTCATCTGTGTAAGTATATCTTTATTTTTTGTTTGTTTGATTGCACATTTTTTTCTTTTTACCCAGAACAAATCAACATAACAAAAAAATAAAATAAAAAAAAATACAGATTTATATGGAATCTCACTGCAATTAAAGACACAGCCTGAGGAATAAAGGGGGAGCAGTCCATGTTGTATCCTAACCTCACCTAACCAAGCAGAAGCGTGGGGGGGGGGGTTGTTCAGGAGTCTTTCAAAGCTTTCTAGGATCTCAGATTTTACCCCCGCACTCACATTAGGCAGAAGGCGGGTGGCTTGTAGTAAACGCTGCCTGTGAGCTGAGTTAAGGATGCCAATCTCCAGCAGGTCTTGGTCTTCCACCACATTACTTCCCTGGAGAAGAAACAACATTAGGGCAATATACACCTATAGTGTTAATGACACAATGAATCAATTTCAAATAATTCAAATTCATTATAGTTGCCTGCCATGTGCAGTCCTCTTGACAGTTAAAGCTAATACCAAATAACCAATGAACTACGCGTCATGTTCTGTAAACTATAAATGTTTTGTGTGCAGTGAATGTTCCGTGCTTTTTGGGTGCAGAATCCTTGCTGTTTTATCTCTGCTGTCAGCAACTAATTTTTCTTTGTGTGATGAAAATGGTACTTTGTGTCCATGTCATTCATCTGTACTTGCGTGTGTGTCTGAGAGGGAGTGAGAGAAGGGAAGCTGCAGGAATAATGTTGCTAGGGAAACCTGGCACAAGCACAAACATTTAGTTGGATAACAAAGCTAGAAGCAACATCTAGCTTCTAATAACAGGAATTATATTTAGACAGAAGAGCAGTTAAGACATACTTTAGTTATGGAGACACTGAGAAAAGGAAGCGAGTCTTAGAATCAAAGGCTTCTGAGACAGACACTGTTTCTACTCCCTGGCAAGGATGAAGATGAGCACATTACCATTTTTACATAAGCGCTTATACCTGCTGCTACTCATGTCTCAGTGCCTAAATACATCCCTGCTCACTGACTTATAAATTGTCAAAATTGAGTTCTGTTTTATCCCCTTAAAATTAAGGATTTTTATTAATTTTGCACATTTTAAATGTGAAGATGTGATTTTTTTTCTTACATATTTATTTTTTGCACAGGAATGTAAATTCAATTAAATTTATACTTTCTGCTTCTTCTTGAGCCTATTTATTTGAATCAAAATTTTACTGTTTTATCCATATTAACTATACTGTGTGAGTAGGTAAGACTTCTATATGAATTTGAATAATGCTGTAGGTAACTGGTGGGTAATATTCCTGTGTCTGGCTTTAGTCCTGTGTCATTATTCAAATGTTTTTCCATGTATTAACTGGAGCATAGATCAATACATTCATAAAAATGCAAATAAAATGAATAAACTCTACCTATTTCTTCCGTTAGTCAATATCATATAGGCATGTATTGAAGACTGACTGGAGCTGACTGACAGGTTTGAGGGGTATTCACTTGTTGGACTTTTATCCTTAGCCTGTCACAGGCCGTACCGTACTGCTCATAGTGATTGTAGGAGGGATGCAGTAGTATAGGAGTCTGACGGTGTGATTGTAAAAGGGAAAGAAAGTGAATGAATGTAATATGTTCTGTTAGGCACAGGCTGGACCCGGCGTATGTGTAGGTGAACATGCATGTACATTATTGACCTTGTTAACTTTATGACAGACAGATTCCAGATGGAAGAATTGTATTTGGCCTTTAGGCTGTAACAGTCTTACAAAATGCACACAGATGAACATATGTATCAGTACACACACTAGAAAGATGTGTTTTTTATTACAAACAGTTTTTCACAGAACTTTTAAAATTCTGGTACACAATACATTCTCTAATACAAACATTTTAACAAAAAACATGCTTTAATAATGACTGTTGAACAAACACTGTATGCTATAGATCAGTGTTTCCCAACCCAGGCCTCGGGGAACACTGGACAGTCAGTGTTTTTGCTTCCTCTCAGTTACCAGTGCGCGTGTACCACTCGGTGTTCCTGATTGGCTGGGACCTGGGAGGGAGCAAAAACATGGACTGTCCCATGTTCCCTGAGGACTGGGTTGGGAAACACTGCTATAGATCATGGTAGGAGTTTCATTAGCATGAGCATTATAATGATTATATATTATAATATAACTGACACTGAAATTGAGGTTGCATAGTGAAGTGTGCATGCTGCCTGTGATTACTACAGCAAGAAGAATCTGAATATAATGTTACACCGTCTGAATTAAGTTTTAGACAAAAGTCTATGCAATGGTACACAACATCCAAACAAAATGTTCATAATCTGAATGCAATACTCGATTATACAATCTAAAGACAATGTTATATAGTATTCTATATATTTAGAAAGAATGCTGCAAACTAGAGTATACAGTACACTGTAAATGCAGAGTCTGAATGGGGTTTTACGCACCAGTCAGAATGCAATGCTACATGGTTGGGGTGAATGGGGTGCTGTACATTAGAGGGCAGAGTCTGAATGTGGTGGGAAATGTCACATAATATAGTTTGAATGCAATACTACATGAAGGAATGGAACATAACACAGTACACTGAAGAGCTGTGATGCCCGTACTCACCATGAATTGCACATTGTCGAAGCCATTGGCCACCAGGTGATTCTCGTACTGAACGAGCCCAATGTTCTCCAGCCACTGGCCCACAGACTGGACTGGGCACCGCGGGCCTGCGAGAGGGTTTAGGGGCAGTCGTTTCAGCAGGGAAGACTCGTCCACGCGGTAGTCGCGGCAACCAGCCTCAGTAAGCTGTGACTGCATGGCGCTCGATGCTCAGCAGCTCAGCACCAGAAAGAAAAGTAGAATGAAAAGGTAGGGAGATGGCAGTGCTAAGAGGACAGCGGCGGTGTGAGCATGCCATGGAAGCCAGATGCCACTTCCCCCGGTGTGCCAGCTTCTGCTCCAGCTCCCTGCGTGGTGTGTGCCTCTGAGTGAGTGAGTGGACGCTCTTTGTCAGCCTCTGAGAGCCGTACAGCCATTACTCCCACTCATTTTCAATAGCTGCAGATCCGCTCCTCTGCACCGCCCACCCCCCACTCGCTCTGTCTACTGGCAGCAGGAATTCTACAGTGCCAGGCTCTGGAGGAACAGAAAACCATTCTGAGCTGCTTCCTCCCACACACATGCATGGGTCTCACCTACATGCACACACACACACCTCACACATGCATGGGTCACATCTACGTGCACACACGCACACCTCACACATGCATGGGTCTCACCTACATGCACACACACACACACCTCACACATGCATGGGTCTCACCTACATGCACACACACACACACCTCACACATGCATGGGTCTCATCTACATGCACACACACACACACCTCACACCTGTATGACATTTCTACATACACAAACCTCACACACCATACATATATACATTCCTCATATACATAAAAAAGTCTCTAGGTATTTATTTATTCATTCATTCATTCACCTTCTATAATACTCTTCCCATATAGGGTCACTGGGGACTGGATCTTGGAAACAACAAATGCAAGGCAGGGAATAACTCAGGATGGGGCTCCAACACATCACAGGGCTAACACACCATTTCATTTATGTATCTGAGTAGTCAGTGTATATCTAAAAAAAACACAATTTAATATTAGATTAAAATAATTTTCCTTTCTTAGGCAAAAAGTTATTAACTATGACGGCGTTTTAGTGCCACCTTAAAAAAAAAAATCTAAGATTAATTCGAAACTACAAGAATAATGTCGAAAGCTTACGAGAAAAAAGTCAAAATATTACGAGAATAAAGTCGAAAGCTTACAAGAATAAAGTCAAAATTTTACGAGAAAAAGTCAAAATGTTACAAGAATAAAGTAATGTGAGATGTGAGAGATGTGGAGGATCTGGTTAAGTCCAACTTTAGGTTATAGGATTTAGCAATGGGGAAATTCTTTGTCTTTTGGCCCATCAGCACGGACTTATAATTAGTAAAAGGACACTGCAGCGGTTATGTAGGAAACGTAATTTATTCAGAAGAAAAAATCAGACAGACATTGAGGAAATTGGCTCTTTTGTGCAGTCTGAAATGGCGACCAGTGGTCGACTCCACTCCATACATAAACCTTTTCTCTCCTGCATAACTGTCTGCGTGGTTTCTGCGCAGGTACACTTGCATGTCTTTGACGTGTCCATTTTCCGTTCCTGGGTCGGCGCGCAATCGCTCTGGACAACCCCCGACGCGAGTTTACTACGAGTTTATTCTCGTAATATTTTGACTTTATTCTCGTAATATTTCAACTTTTTTCTCGTAACATTTCAACTTTATTTTCGTAGTTTCGAGTTTATTCTCGAAATATTACGAGTTTAA
>JAODKM010000058.1:29428362-29459548 GCA_026780845.1 Petrocephalus sullivani | reverse complement strand
TTGTCCCAAAGACAATTAATTCTGTCTTATCACTATTGAGTTTCAGAAAATTATGGCTCATCCAATGTTTGATTTCAAACCTTATTAAAAGAGCTCTGTCAAGTCTAATATTACACCTACAGTATATATGCCAGAGGAACTAGACAGTGATTTTGGGGATGCATCTCATGCCAAGGGAAGGAACATGTGATGAGGAAGAAGCTACTGAAACTGAACCGTTCAATGTTATTCCAGACATGGCTGATAATATCGATGATGGAGACAATGTGCTTGTGCGATTCCTTAGCAAAAAGACCCGATATTACTACATTGGAATTGTTTTTAGCCTCACCGAGGAAGGTGAAGTTGCAGTCAATGGGAGTGACCCGCATTTTCCTTTCCAGATGTAGATAACACCTCTGTTTATGGATAAGAGAATGTGGCATTCAAGCCACCAACTAGTACTGGAGACACCAAACTTTATACCCAAAAGCTGGCATTTCCTCTTGATTTGTTTGCTTGCAATCCAAAGTAATAATGTCTGAAATCAACAAGGTGATGAGTACTATAATAATGAACTAAGTCACACAAAATGTATTCTATACTTATATGGATTTATAAAGAGTTGTCAATACTTTCTTCAGCCATGACTTTATTTATAACAGCTGTTCCAACTAACTCTAATGATGGGATCATATGGAACACCCAAGATAATTCTGTTTGAGGTGGATTATATAAAGTATAATCAAATTATATAGGAAGATTAAATGCAACCTTTGTAACTTATATACGTGTGACTGCAGTGCTACAGACATTTTTTTAATAGATCTTGTTCATATAATATGGAGGTATTGCTTGAAAATGTTCCAACTAAGCCCACTCTCCCCTACTGGGTGAATGTTTGTGTGTTTGAATGCAATTGCATTTGTGAATTACAGTTCATTCCACTTTTGTGGGTTATACTTACTGCTACAGCCTTTAATGACTGCACCATAATCCAGTGGATCTGGTCGAACAACTGGTTGGTCACCTCCTTTCCCCGTGTGCTTTCCAAGTAGAGTCGAAGGTTATTGACTGTCCACTTACCCCCATGCACGTGATTGTAATCATCCTGAAACATCCCATGGAATTATATACCTGCAAACACAAATTCCTAACAGCAATTTAAGAGTGTCACAAAAACACACGTACCCCATGTTTCTGGATGGCCACATTGGTGAGGTGCACAAACATGTTGTCGAGTTCGCTGGTGCTGGGGGTGTATTTCACTGTGCAAAACCGGCAAAATCCCAGCTTGTACCTGAAAACAAAAATAGAAATATATAAATATCTATGGGCATACTAACATGATATCTCCAAAATATAAGCAAAATATTCTGATATGCACAAATTGTATAACCAATTTATCTAGAATATCTACAGTAAAATCGCTGCAGCACTATTCATATTGCAAGAAGTAAATATATAATTCATTTCTGGTTCACACAAGCATTGATGATTTAACTTGTTTTTATGTCACTGTATTTTGCTTAAGTTTAGCTCAAGCTCTCACATGTAGCACTTGAGGGGACGGTATGTGGTCACCAGCACATAGAGACGAAGGTCAAACTTCTTTCCTCCAATCAGTAGTGGATTATCAATATACAGAGAGATGACATATGCCTCTTTGCCACTAGATGCTGCCAGAAACCTGTAAAAGGAAAGAAAGTGTAACTGCTGGATCAAGCACAAAAGTCAGAAGAACCGGAAGAGGGCAACATGGGTGCAGACACAGTCCTACTCCTGGTTACCATGCATGAATGCCAGACTAGAAGCAACCCCCTTTTTGTAAAAATCAGATGCCACTCTGGCTTAAACTGCAAAGGGGAAGGTGTTTGCAGAATTTGTTGACAGGAGCAGTATAACTGAATAATTTGTTTTAGTAGCATGATCTACGCTATAAGACATTTTTGTTGTAAAAGAATAGCACCCACACTGCACTCTGCAGTGCTCCACCACTATGCCCCAGTTAGACCCACGTGGAGGTGCGGCTGTCACGAGACCACTTCTTAATCTGGGAAAGCTTGTTGATCAAAAAGATTCCTTTGCCCTGGGCTTTCCCACATGGCTTCATGATCCAGGTACTGGACGGGTTTTTCCGAAACTCCTCCACAAACAAATTGTAGTCTGCAGGAAGCATGAAGGTTATTGGCACAAAATCTGCAAATAAGGGAAAACAGCAGGAAGCAACTTGTCAGTTCTTCAATAATGCTTTAGCATGCTGATTGTAGCTAGAGTATGTCTAAGGCACACCTGTGCAATATTCATGCTGTCTAATCAGCACCTTGACATGCCACACCTGTGAGGTGGGATGGATTATCTTGGCAAAGGAGAAGTGCTCACTAATACAGATTTAGAAGGATTTGTGAACAATATTTGAGAGAAATGGGTCTGACATGTATGTAGAAACATTTTCCGATGTTTGAGTTCAGCTCATGAAAAATAGGAGCAAAAACAAGAGTGTTGCATTTATGTTTTTGTTCAGTGTATATTAGCTTCTGCTAACATAATCCTTTACTAGAAACTGTACGGAACACGGTAATGGCATAGTGCTCAAAACACAAATTTGTAACCTGTAACTGGATAAATACATTAAATAGGAAAATTAATGTAATGCAGTATCCACATTCACTGTTCACATTTGAACAGTATGTGTGTTCTGACAGATTAGAGATGCATTACCTAAGTAGAGGTATTTGCCCTTTTCATCCTTCTCGGCCAATGGACTTCCTTCCTTCTCCAGCTCCTTCCTATACCGTTTGATGTTTTTGACCATTAGGTCTTTCCTTGTCAGCTCATAATGGTTAGGAAAGTGGTTGACCATCTGATCATCTGACAGACGGTAGCCAGTGTCCACACTGAAGACATTCCTAATGGTCTGCACACTCATCCTGTAAAGACAAATTCAGAACACGTGCTCTTGGCAACGCACAACAGGACTGCAGGTGCACATTTCGGATGATGTCATGCTATAACAATCTTTACAGCTAACTTTCCAATTAACGTATTTTTTTTTTTAACTGTATGCAGTTCCTAATATTTTCCACCGGTAAAACTGTAACAAAACCACACGCAAGGATAATGGTCTTCAAAGTAGGACAAGGACAGGTTACCAGTAGAAGTTCCAGTCTTCGTTTTCGGACACTTGCACCCATCCTCGCTTTTCGAAGTTATTGATCAGAACAGATTTCTCTATGTCAGTCACCCATTTTACCTTACCAGCCATGGCAGTTCTTGAAACAGAAAGAATCCACTTTCATTTCAACAAGGAGGCACTTTGAAACGAGCACCAGTACTGTGAGCAGGAGCTTGCTAGTTAAGCTTCTCGTTGGAACTACAAATTGGTAATTGTTGTACACGTAATAATAAACATATAGAAATATATGCTTTTTCCCTAGAATATGCGCATTTATTACGAATAATCACTCGCGAGCATGCCTTTTATTAGCTTACATAGCTTTTTATTAGCTTACATAGCTAAATATCCACCCTAAAGGCTACCCGCCCGCATTCGCATTCAGTGGTGGTTTTAAAATAAACAGCTACCTGGTGACTACACATGATATGCAGGATGCTTGCTAATTATTATCCTCTACAGCTAGGTGTACATGCTCATGCACAGATTTTTTTTGGCTATTTAAGGCACCGGACTGCGAACACAATTCACTTCCGGGTGGTAACCATAGAAACCGCAGACTCGCTCGTAGAGTAGTGCAAGCACCCGTCTCAAACCAACGTGAATATTCCCACGTGTAATATTCCCAAGCCTGAAATGTTTCAGCTGGAAACACAGAAGGTATTTCTTCGCGATTACCATGTTTATTTGAGAAAGAGACATAATTCGGCAGTTCGCTTTCACTATATCGATTGCGGGTTTCAGCTGAGCAGCCAACAAAGACCCAGGTCTACAGTAGATCATAGCCAAAATAAAAGGATTTGTTTATTTGTTTGTAAAAATTTTTAGTCTATAAATATTTTTAGATCCGTTGTTTACGTAGGTAGAACACGTTTGTCGTTTTTCCCCCCATGCATAAACTGCATCACTTAATAGGAATTAACATAAAGCACTGACAAATTTTAGGAAAAAATCCATTTATTTTCATTTTGTGTCGTTAAATAGCCATCCATCCTTTCATCTTCCAACAACTTCCAACCCCTGTCATTTTAGAACAATTCCTTGCAGTAAACTACTTTTTTTAAAGGGGACATTTCAGTTGTACATGACAGAACAATTACTGCATTGCCCACCAAAATGAGTTGAGAGCTGATACATGCCTTGGCAGTTACAGCTTAAGTCTGGAAGGAACATCTCAGGAACAAACAGAAATTTAGACTGAATGTCATCTCAGCACAATTTCAGGTGTAAATCCGATATTAACTAAAACACATACAGGAACCCTGTAGAGATCATTATACTGGGCATGTATGGAGATGGGCTTAGCAGATAAAAGTTCACAGTCCAACTAAGTAGCAGCCTTCAAAATCAATTCAAATTCATTTGCTTACCAGATTTCTTTATTCATGAAAATTGCATTTTATTAAAATTTTTGTTAACTGCATCTTACTGGTAAAGTTCAGCTCCATAACCACGATTAGATTTGCCGTTCCAGAATAGAGCAAGATGTGCAGATTTCTGATTTATCTTAAAGTAAAATTAAGTCGTCATTCAGATAAAAATGTCACCTCACCTACCATTTAAAAAATAATTGGTTCATTGCCCAAATTACTTTGCACTTAGTGGACTCTAAGGATGCTAAAGGAATAACCGTTTCAGACAGGCTTGATACACTGAAATTATCACTGATCTAGAGTGAGATTCCAAGACATCGTATTGATGTAGAGAATTAGTACCAAGCAATACAGAAGAGAACAGAGGGTTGGCATTGCTCAAACAAAATCAGATAAAGCAGGAACCCAGGGTGAGGTAGGTAGGGGCTTCTCTCTAATGGGTCCACATCAGTTGTCAGACAAACAAGAGCAGGGCTCAAAAAAACCACCAAGGATACTACAAAGCCCTCATACTGTAAGAAAACCAAACAGAAGTCCCTCAGTACCCACCTTTTACTACAATTAAAACCATCTGAGAACCATCAAAATCACCAAGAACTGGCAACTTACAGTCAATCTGCTGTTGGAGATGATAGAGATAAGAGAATGTTTGTTCTACCTTGATGCAGACACAAACTTAAAGATGTATGGTGTTTAAAATATTTTAGGAACAAACGGCACTGTTAATAAATTAGCGACACTGTATGTGAGAAGGAAACCGAGTCTTTTGCTCCTTATGTGCTATGCCTTGCTCACCGAATACAGGGCCCATACAAATGCTAGATCAAACAAAAAGCTTAAGCCTCTGTTTGAAACTGCAGAGACAGAACGATATGGATTCTTCATCGCTGACCCCAGAGGGGGACTGGGGAGCCTACTGGTAGTATGGACGATAACGAGACTGGTCAGGGTGGTGAGGTCCAGGCATCTGACCCTGTGGTGGAGGCCCCTGCATTCGGGGTGGAGGCGGCCCCCTGGGGGCAGGCCACATCCCAGGGCTCAGTCCTCCAGGTTGGCTGAAGGGGGGACTGAGAGTGCCCTGATCTTCCGGAAACTGCTGCATGGAGCTAGGGTTGTAGTGAAGGGGCAAGGGTGCACTGACTGGGGGGCCGGGTGGGGGATGGTTCATGTAGGGGGGCATCTGGGTAATTAGGTGTCCAGGGGGTGGGGTGATAGGTGGTGGAGCTGAAGACATGGGTGGTGGTGGGCCCTGGCTATATACCATGTGGGTGGTCCCTGAGCCCTGTGGTGGGTGCTGCATTGGGTGACCAATGGGAGGAGGTGGGGGAGGGGGTGGTCCATAATGCTGTTGTGGCGCCATCATGTGGTGTGGGTGAGGCACAACAGGCTGTCCAGGGTAGTCCCCAGGGTGATGGTGTGGGGGTGGAGCAGGAACGGGCTGAGGTAAGGGCTCACGGGAGGAGGTGCTGCTGGAGTCATCGTGGATGGGCACGGTGATGAGGTTGCTGTGCTTTCGCGTGGTTACCGTGGCAATGCGGAAGGTCTCCTGGGAGATGGAGCGGGAAGGCCCGACATCAGAGGAGGGTGGAGCCTGGCCTGCCCGAAGGTCTTCAAGTGGCGTCTGTGGCTGGCCATAAGGATTATGGGCTGCATGTTGCAAAGAGGGTGGAATCATGACGTGTGGCTTCGGGAGGTGTGGCGGTGGGGGAAGGCGGTGCTTGTCCGGGGGCAGGAGGAAGCGCTCTGCTAATGGGTCACTGCCAGCCCCAGGGCCACCTGTGGTGGGGCGCCCTGCTGCTGGCTTCGCCGCCCGCATGTGCCGGTGGTTGATGTGGGCCTGCAGGTCACGCTGGGACAGGTAGGTGCGCTTGCAGCCTTGCACGATGCTGCACATGAAGAGGGAGCCCCGCAGGCACTGCTCGATGCGCTGGACTGGGTCCGTGCAGCTGTACAGGGACACACTGACCTTAGGGTTTAGTAAGGGAAATGGAGCCGACGCAGACAGAGACATGCTACACACAAGAGGCACCTCAGAAAACACTGCCGACAGACATAAGTCCCTTTTAGACATGCACTGCCAACCTGAACTGTTCTAGACATTACCCGGAGGGGCCATACACGTGAACGCAAATGTCTGGCATCCCAAACATTAAATAGGCTTTACCTTGCTATCTCCATACCCCAATAAGTGAATGAAGCAGTAAGAATTCACCATGAGTATGTGGGCGTGTTAATGACATCGCCATCATACGAATGGCATGGAAACAGAAGACAAACATCCAAGGATAAAAGAAAAGGGTCATTTACACAAAGAAGACCCCAACAAACATGGCTGGAGAGACGAGGAGATTCAGGAATGTCTATCAGTAGTGCTGTAAATGGAACACTGGAGTTTCTGCAGCATACTTTTCATGTCCAGCCTCCTGCATGCTCTACCCAAGTGCTACCTCTTACATAATGCAACCGGAGCATTTCTAGTAGGCGTCTGATATGGACAATCTCTGGCTGTGTGCCACGTGTGAAATGGCAACTCCAGAAAATGTCCCAACCAGATTCCCCAAAAACGCATTTGTGAAACAGACACCACACAATAATAAGTAACAAGTGGACGTTAGCTCTATTCATGTGCTGAACAGCTACCCTGGCAGCTACATTACTGTAACATTTCTTAAATCCAGTCAGTCATTTTCTATAACTGCTCATCCAGTATCTGCCAAGGAACATGCTGTACAGGATGCGACACACTCAAATTACAGACAATTTCTCTAAATACATCAGTACAAGTGCAGTGCTACAGTTTAGAATACCAGAGACTAGGAATGGGTATGGTTAAGATTTTAATTTTACTACTACTACTCTTACCGGTACTGTTTATCGGTCTGGTACTTTAGCGGTATTCTTATCAGATTTTTCTCTTCAAAAAGTACCAACAGGACTTTGCGTATGCGCACGCTGATCGGACAGCGGCACCGGCTTTTGTACGCGTGTGTGGGTGCGCGTGCCCGTTTCCCCATGAATCTCACACGGTCTAGATTAACGTCTTAAATCACTAATGGAACTGGTCAGATAAACTGAGAAAGATTACGTTTATGTAGAAACAAAAAATCTGATTCATTAATTTCTCAAGTACCAAAAGCAATACCGTTAACGTCAGAGCTTATTGATACGCCGGTCTTTAAAAATTCTGCCCCGTTGCCCGTTTAGTACCGGGTTTCAGTACCCATCCCTACCAGAGACTGACTTTCCCAGCCAGAGGAATGCAACCTTGAGCAGTAACACAGCAGTTTAGACATTTACAATGGCTTACCCTGGACAAATCTTGTCAGACTTCTTTTCGTGGAGAACAGCACACTCATAGCAGAAGACATGCTTACAGGGAATCTGCAAAGATGGACCGCAGGAGACTGAAATTTATATGTGAACACCAAACGACAACTATGTGATCATAAGCCTAGCTTTCTAAAAACCACATACTGGACTAATGTCATGTGGTCCAAATAGATTAATGTCACATATTACTGTTGTATGCATGTTCTCTTTGTGCCTTCCTTGCATGCTGCCTTACACAACTGAAAGACATCCAATTATGTGGATTGCTGACAGTAAAGGGCCCATGTATGCATCTATGGATACTTCATGTTTTACCATAAAGGCATAGAATGAAATTAAGAAAATGCTTACGCAATTGTTCCGAGTTATGGAGAAGAAACATGCAAATGTTTAGGCAACAGATGCTACACAAAAGAAAAAACATAAATCAAAGGGAACATGAGAAACAAAAAGAGGAAGCCCTCTTACCATCCGACCATACATCTTTATGGGCAGGCCGCACTTGTCACATAAATGGATGGGCGTCTCATCCTTCTCGCCGATCAAATTCAGCTGCAGGAGAAATGTAAGGATTTATGTTCTCCACAGAATTAAAGAATCACGGGCACAAGCAACATCACAGGTTTACCCACAGAGAATAACCCTTTGATTCTATACCAACCTTATAGTCCCAGAACATCTGCTGGGGGAATCGACGCTGGCTTCCAAATGCATCACCAGACTTACACTCAAAGCGCTCCTCCTGCTTGTAGCCAAAACCCTCTAGAAGATGACATAACCTGTTAAAGGTTTGACCACTGAGGACAAGGTGACTAGATTAGACAGACACTCCACATATCCTCAATGGAAATTATATTCAGTGCAATTAGGAATTATGGCACAGTCTGAGTGACCACTTCCTGTAACCCTGTTGAAAACAACACATCAAAGTGAAGTGGCAATGATCAAATGCCAAACCTACCTTCACCCCCAAGCTGTGTTTTGGTGGGCAGACGGTTTGGACCACGCTGTGGTCGAGCCACAGGCTTGGCCCTGACAGCCTGTTTGGAGATAAGCTTGATGGGAATACGTCTACGGACATCAGGCCCTCCCAGACTCCCTGTAGCATCTGTGCCCTGCAAGTCGTTGTCTGACAATATAAAGATGGTGTTCATTTCCAAAAAGAATCCACTACCTGCCACTATACACATTTGTTATGAACCAGTCGCCTTAGGAGGACAATATACCAACTAAAGTCTTTGTTTATCACAGGCAGTTCCTTTTTGCACCATCAGCTGGCCAGGCTGGAACTGTGAAGTCCTAACCTTGACAAGTGTAAAATCTAAATAATAGGAGTCCCTAGATAAAATCAAAAATGAAAACTTGGACTGCACTGTATTTTTAATATAGTTCATTAAAAGTAGTTTTTACTGCATTCAGGCAAACATATTATAGCCAAATTTTACCAAGAGTAAACCAGGTATTGTTAGTTGCTAATTAGAAAAATGAAGTAATTAAAAAAGCTAATTAAGAGAGCTAAAGCATTAACAGCCACATGGTTTAATAACTAAACATTAACAGCTAACAACTGACAAGAGACAACTGGTACAACTGAGGAGGGGGGTGGGGGGTGTTAGGATGATTCCAAGGACCAGCGAGGTACATAATTGAATTTTGGACACGATATACTTTCTAGAGCCCCAAAATCTCTTGCTGCGCCCCTGCAGAGCACATCCTTATCCCTCGACTATACATTTCATACATATATACAAAAATTATTTCTCAGAATATTTTGCAGTAAATGTCAACAGAAACAACACCACAGGTTGGTTACTGGTTCCAGTAACACTTGTTGAACTGCATGTTCACACCTCGTGAACACAAGACACAGTGGGTGGCAAAGCATTTGTGTTAATAACAAGCATGATTTTTCGTGTCCGCGGTTTGTCAGTAAGTTTGTTATGCAAAGAATACATTTACATTTCCACATGACCGATTAAGGATGCCATGAATTTGCAAAAGTAGTTCAAAAACAGCATTTACACTGGTCAGACTTTCTATAGCTTCATTACAGCTAAATGTACATACGACACCCTGCGTTTCGTCGTCTCTCTCGCCCTGACTGCATTTGCTGATGACAGGATGATCGTACTCATTGAATGTATGGCCAAACCACAAGGCAGTTTGTTAAACGGAGTGCAAACTTTAAAATAACAGAAAATATAACAATCTGAAATTGCTCTATTTAACTTAATTCTGGGTCATTACTAACTAAAAAATGTTCAAAATAATGTACAATTATATGAGTTTCCTTCACTCAATGATGTTCAGCATCACAACAACACAACGAGCTAGAAACAAGGCCGCAACTCAAAAAGCTTTTCCAAAATCCGCGTTTCCTGGGACGCACCACCTGCTATATAAAAGACATTCATTAAATCTATATTACATTCGCCCCTAAATGCAAACAAAAAAAAAAGCTTAGATTATTCTAGCTCATAATACAAATAAAAGTTAAAACGCAAACCCTACAATTCCCCCTTACCATTCTGATCCATTATTCGGCGCAGTGCTCTCTGGGAGCGGATATATCCATCAAGGGGGAAATCCTGCAAGTCTACTAGCCGTCTCCCAAGATGTCTGCCTACGTATTTCAAAGCAGACTTCGAAGCCCGGAAGTTGTCAATATCGCCATAAGTCACGTTCCAATACTTTTAAATACAAGTACACTAACGGCGGAAACAATGACGTAATGTCGCACAACAGCGGTTGCGTCGGGTATGCCATCGTGCGTAAATTCTGCCGCCATCTTGTGACGGGGTTCCGACTACTACAAGTTTACACCACAGATGGAAGATGCCGGACTTTTGTGCTGCTTATGGATGTTCTAATGAAAGAAATAATAAAACTAAACAACAGGGAATAACATTTCACAGGTGAGAAGTTTTTACAATAACGTTATTGTTACGAACTTGTTGAATTTGAAGTGACGGTTTGATCGATGGCTTTCCATAAATAACAAATTAAGCTAAGGTTAGCAACTTTTGTCAGGTAAAGAAAACTGAAGATTTACATGTTTATTAAAGTTCTACCTGTATGATGCCACAGTTTAATGTATCCGGCAGTTATATCGCTGTATTTTACTGTGTAAAGCGCAATTGACTTGTTTTCTGTGTAGATTTCCAAATGATAAACTGAGGCGACAGGCATGGACAGCAGCACTGAGGAGAAAGGGGTTTGAGCCGAAACACCGTACAGTCATCTGCAGCTGTCATTTTAAACCTGAAGATTTTGATAGGACTGGACAGACGACCCGTTTAAAGGGAGGAGCGATCCCATCAGTTTTTAAATTTCCTGACTGTCTTTCCAAAGTTAGTCTCAAGACAAATCTCTTATTTCATCCCATTTCATTTTCACTAGCCACAAAATATAACAATAAAGAAACATTTCTGGAAATTGTTACTATCGTCTTAAATTTACTTTTTCCCTCTAGCTGCCCAGTACATCCAGGTTAAGCAGGACATCAAAAAAGCCAACTGCTGAATGTCCACGGTCACATTCACCTGTCAGAGGAATTGGAGCACGTGTCCACAGTAAAGAGTTAATCGCAGTGAGTGAAATTATTATTTTTAAACATGTTTGCTTCCCCCCACCTTTTTTTTACACCTCTGAGCTTATACAACTGTGACATTTATTAAAATGAGGAGACAATTTAAGTTATTGTAAAATTTTTCAGGATCATCATTATGCCTTTGACCCTGTCAAAGCAAAACATAAAATAGCTGAGGCTCAGAAGATGGTGGAGAAATTACGACGGGACTTAAGAAATGCCAAGGACCGGGAAAAGAGACACAATAAGAGAGTGAAATCCCTGTTGCAGGATTTAAAAGACAAACAGACCGTAACAAAGGAACTGCAGCAGAAGCTGGATTTATACTCTGGTTGGTTGACCCGGCTAGCTCCTCCTCTGTAACAGATGCATTCTGTAGTGGTTTAAATGTAGGTCTCATCACACACATTTTGATTAGGGCCTCAACATTACCTACATGCATACTTACCTGTGAGAAACATTTTAAAAATGTTATATTAAAAATAAATACACATGACCAAGTTGTCACCAAGTTAAACTGTAATACCTGAAATGGCTGCGTTATCAGTATACACTTTCCTTATAAACTTGATAGAGGCTCAAAATTTTAAATTAGTACACTTACCTGCCATAATTACCGGCTATAGTTGTGAAAATGATAAAACTATATTACACTTACCTGAAATACTTCACTATAACAGCTGTGAAAATAGCTTTGGAAATTGTTTTCCTAATCTTTTCAGACCATCCGGCTGAAGCCTTCAAGGGGCAGCATGCCTTCACTCCTGCATAAAGGGAATTTGCATTAATGCTGCATTTGCATGGACCTAAAGCCTAATGATTCCAAGCATAGGTACAGTTAAGGCGATCCACTCAGCAGAGCACTGCATCCGATGGGCATCAGGTATTTCATCTGGAGCGCATCATGTCTTTCATAAACCATGTTGTCAGAGCAGACATTGGTTTTGAACTGCTCAAAAAAAAGGAACACTTTTCAATCAGAGTGTGTAGTATCGCGTCAGTGAAACTTCTGGGATATTGATTTGGTCAGTTAAGTAGCAGAGGGGGTTGTTAATCTGTTTCAGCTGCTTTGATGTTAATGAAATTAACTAGTTCACTAGAGGGGAAACAATGAGACAGGTGGGGGCCACTGACATTTTTCCCTCCTCATATTTTCTGACCTTTTTCACTAGTTTTGCATTTGGCTATGGTCAGTGTCACTACTGGTATCATGAGGTGATACCTGGGACACTACAGAATTTGCACAGGTAGTCCAGCTCCTCCAGGATGGCACATCAATACGTACCATTGCATGGAGGGCATGGAGGAGATTCCAGGAAACAGGCAGTTACTCTAGGAGAGCTGGACAGGGCTGTGGAAGGTCCTTAACCCATCAGCAGGACCGGTATCTGATCCTTTGGCAAGGAGGAACAGGACTGCACTGCCAAAGCCCTACAGAATTACCTCCAGCAGGCCACAGGTGTGAATGTCTCTGACCAAACATTCAGAAACAGACTTCAAGAGGGTGGCCTGAGGGCCCGATGTCCTCTAGTGGGCCCTGTGCTTACTGCCCGGCACCGTGGAACTTGATTGGCATTTGCCATAGAATAACAGAATTGGCAGGTCCACAGGCGCTCTGCTTTTCACAGATGAGAGCAGGTTCATCCTGAGAACATGCAACAGACGCGAAAGGGTCTGGAGAAGCCGTGGTGAATGTATGGCTGCCTGTAACATCGTTCAGCATCACCAGTCTGGTGGTGGGTCAGTGATGGTCTGGGGAGGCATATCCATGGAGGAACGCACAGATCTCTACTACTGGCTAGACAACGGAACCTTGACTGTATCGGGATGAAATCCTTGGACCCATTATCAGACCCTATGCTGGTGCAGTGGGTCCTGTGTTCCTCCTGGTACACGACAATGCCCGGCCTTATGTGGTGAGAGTATGCAGGCACTTCCTGGAGGATAAAGGAGTTGATACCAATCAAACAAACTACTGAGTACAATTGTGAGTTGCTTTGAATTCAGTAGGGTAATAATTTTCATTTCCAGCAAACTATGTGGTATCCTTTCATTCCTAACACATTACCCTGTCCTTATCAGTATTGATATCCAGCAGGATTTTTGTGTTTTCATCTTCGTGACCATATTGTTGAGACTCAGGATGGCATTGATGACCATCACCAGTGTGATATAACTGACCTTGAGTAGCTTTCATAGTTGGGGCCACACCATGTGGCAAAAAATCTAACTTTTGCAGAGTAGCAGCTTGAGGAAGAAACTGTAGTGAAAATAAATATCTTAAATACTTGAATGTATGTAGTTTTTATTTCTCACTTGTACAAAAGAAGCATTTATTAGGACGTATTACACAACCGTATAACTATATACATATATATATATATGTATACATTGTTTCGTACATAATACACCGTATACGTTTAAAATGAATTAACATTTATTTTAAAAGTTGTGCATAAAATTACACCATGGTAGCCATTTTGCATGTATTATAAAAGGAGAATAAAAAAAGACAAGGTAAGTTAATTTGGAATAGAAGTACTATTTGCTATCTACGTTAGATAGTTTTTTTTTTTTAAGTATGAAAACATTAATTTTTAATTTGACCAAGTGCCCTGTATCATAAATACATGCGTGACATTCGTAACAAACCAAACCGTTCGAAAATCGGTTGAAAAGTAGGTGATTTGTGGTGATTTTAATTGTGGATAAACCTTTGCTTCGGTCATGCATTAAGGAGTGGTTACTCCGTACCAAGATGGCTGCTTCATGTACGTGTCGCCCCAGTGACCAACAGCAGTGACCAAGGCGGCATCAAGTATATGATATATATGGTACAAAACGTCCCGTTTATTTCCTGGTGGAACGCGGAAAAAATAACGCGTTACTTATTTTATTCATTTGCCAACCATTTTTACTGTACAGCCTGGCATTCTGGAGGCTGTCCTTGGTAGCACAGGCTTAACGTCCTGGACAGATCAGTTCATCAAAGTGCACCTATCACCAGAGGCGGACATTTCAGGTCCAGAAAGTAAAAATCCAGACCAGGATTTTGTTTCAACCTACTAGTTTAGCATGAAGAATCCCAGTCACATAAGCTCGGCTGGATGGTTGAAACAAAATCCTGTTCAGGATTTTTTACTTTCTGGACCTGAAATGTCCGCCTCTGCTTATCACCCTTGATTAGAAAGTGCATAGGAACGAAGGGAGGGAGAGGAGGAGACGTGTACCCCCAAGTATTTAATTTGGCTTAATTAGCCTAACCTATAAATAGACCTGTGCCTTTATACGATTATGTTGTGTCAAACTCGGTCATACGCCTTTGGATTCTAGTGTGTATTTGGAGCTGACACGTTTGAGACTGAATCACCTACCTGCTTGAAACATATTATATGTAATGTCAAATGGTATTTTTATTAATATCAGTATCTATTTTTAACATATCGTAGCATTAAAAAAAAAATAAGATCTCAATCAATCAATCAATGATAGAATGCGGTTTACTTGTGCAATATTTGGGCTTTTATTTTGAAATTCTTACGCCGACGGTCACCAGAACTATATCTCTTTTCCTCCTCTATGTCTGTGTCGCTCACTTCTCGTGCATCGTACAGGTAGTGTTACGGCGGTGGCTGTCTTTTTATTCTTATTCCTAAGACACTCCAGCACATACATCTCCCGTCTTCGTGTTTTGCATGAGTTAACCGACTGGATGTTTTTATTATGCAGTTAATATGCTTCATAGTTCTAGTCGTATTCTTGAAGATGACAAACTCAAGAAATGCTTATTTGCTAGCTGACGCTACATGTGTGTGTTTGGCATGTAAATATAAAATATAGTAGTTTTACGTAGCTAAACGTGGTCTCCTTATTGTATTTTGCTAGCCGTTTCGCGGAATCCTTAGTGGCGTTATAGTTACCGTTGATTCCGTTCAGAAGTTTTGCTGCTGTGGCGACTTCCAGAGTACTTGCCCACACCTAAAATGTCAGCAGCTTCTAGCCGCAACTACGCACACTGAATGCATTATATCATCTCCTCAGTAAGAAAGACTTAAATATCTATTAATAATAACATTTGAAGGTGAACCTGACATAATATGCATACTACAAAATTTCGTTAGGCTGGCAAATTCATCGGGGCCATTTTATCAGGATAGGTTGGAACTTCCGAATGTGTTTTTTTATAACTTTAAGCGTGCGCCATATTCTAAACATGATCAGCGTATCTTAGCTTCTTGCGCTGCCGCGGTCTCGGCTTGTTTAGCCTCCGGTAACGGTCATTGCTGAAACTGTTAGCAATGCCCGGCATTCTTATGCTGTTTGCCCGGAGAGCCGAAAAGCCTCCAGCTCACTTTGTAGCAGTGTACTAGTATACGTGATAGATAACTGTATACCCAACATGACACGTGTAATGCTAGTTGCATGTATATCACAGACAACTTATTTATTGGTCATCTAGCTGCCATGCTCTTTTTTGAGGTTTCTGACTGTCAGGATACTGGCGGTGAATTTGGTGACACTGGGGTGAGGTGTCCCTTGTAATTTAGTCCTGTTAGTAAGAATGTTAGGTCGATTGTATGTTGTGTTATAATTATGGTAATACACCATTTAACATGATCATGTCTTTCTGGATTTATACACTCTTTTTCATTTGTGTCCCATATTGAATTAATCATTAAAATAATGGTAAGTTCACTGTACGTCAGCTAAGCCTATGATGTGCTGCAGTATTAGGTTGCAAATACAGTCTCCTTTTCGGTCTAATGCACAGTTCTCCATCTTCCTCGCTTGTATGTATTATCTACTGAAAATGGATAACTTTGTCTATTCTTAGGTCCCTGTCTAACATCCAGCTGGCCTATTGCCGAGGAGCAATGAGAACCGGGGGTAAGTCTACATGTAATGCATCTGTGTCTGCGTATATCTGAGCAGCTGTAATAGTGCGGCTATATTTATGTTTATGGTTTTGTGTGTCCGTTCACTGGTCTTTGTGTCTTTTTGTTTTGTACATTCTGATATATGTGCTTTTGTTTTCCTGTCTTTGTCTCCTGGTGGCTTTGCAAATACTTAGGACATTTGATTTATTATTCCCGAAACACTTCCCATGCATTACTTGCATCTCAGTTTTATTTGCAATGCACTGATGTACTAGATTGAAGGTTAGTTTATGGCATAAGTGCCATATCCCTATAAAATATAGTATGGTAATTGTTTTCTTACATTATCAAAATATTTTCTTAATCAGTTTTCAATTTCTTCCACATTAGGAGTCCTGAAACTGGCACTACTTTTATCCATTGTGTCATTTCTGGTATTCTTCACCATTCAGCTTCTGGATATAAACATAGATTTTAACCTTGGAAAGATTTTTGGTAAGTTTTTGATGGAATACACTTTCAGAAGTATTTATTCATCAATATGTTTTTTTACACTCTTACACCCAGTGTTTATTGAATGTCAAATTCTAAAAGTGAGTACCAGTTTTGGTAATAACGTGGGGGAGGAATATAACTAATTACCTTTTCATATTAATTAATGCAATTATAAGCACTGAATTGCTTTTGTCTTGTGTGAAAATGTTAATTAACAAATGCAGCCTATTCCCCTAATTTCCTCTTTATGATCTAACGTCATTTGACCTTACGGTGGCGCAATGAATGGGTGATTTTATGTACAGTCATAGGTCAAATTTGACAATTGTATTGTCTAGCACTGTCATAGTAGCAACAATAAAATAACTACCCAGACAGCACACATGCATAGGCTTGCTGTCTCCGCAATGCTTTAAAATCCAACAGCAAAACATCTCTATGAAGGCATTTGCTCACTGGCACAACATCGCAGAGATGCATTGAATATAAAAAATGCCACTGTTAAAATGTCAGGTTTTCGTGATGTAAATAAATGAGACTACAATAAATAATTTCAAAACTTTTTCCACCTTTAATGTGACCTATAACATGGACAATTAAATTGGAAAAACAATCAAATCTGTTAGGGGGGAAAATAAAAAACATACAATAAACTGGTTGCATTTTGATTTAATTACAGCATTCAGTACAGACCTGGGTACGCACCTGCCATCACCAGTGACTCTGATCAACCCCAAATACATTCAGCTGTATTAGTAGGACTTTCCTGACATTTACATATAGCAAAAGCTATTGTCCACAGAGAGCTTACAGAGCATCTAAGGGATCTTGTTTCTGAAAGGTATCAGTCAGGATGGTACAAAAATTTTTCCATGGCATTAGATATGCCATGGAACAAGGTATAGACAGTTATCAAGGAGTGGAGGAAATAAAACCTACCAAATTTGTTCGTTTTTCAATTGTATTGTACAGGTTATAGGTCACATTAAAGGTTGAAAAAATGTTGGTATCGTGGTCTCATTTTTTTACATCACAAAAACCTGACATTTTAACAATGGTATGTACATTTTTTATGTCTACTGTACATCGCTACCAAATATTGATTCGACATTACGCCATATCTGTATGATATATCAGCAACACGATTAATGAGATCACTATGCAATGTTTAGTCTCCTGTTATTTTCCCATAATAGGGTTATACCTTATATATTTATGTACCATAGAGTAGGTTTGTTCTGTTTACCCCACCTGTAGGCATACTGCTTAAGCTGGATAGCAAACGAACATTTTCACTGATTAAAAGTTGTACATTTATTATTTTAAATGTAGACAACATGAGAGTACCAGTAACAATAGGCCTAACAGTTATTCTGAACTGATTAAAGCAAAATCATTGGGGGGGGGATAAGCGCACATTAAAATGCACATTAGTGCATGTAATAATTTATGTATCACTTTGTAATTGCGCTAAATGGAATGCCATCATTTAACAACGTTCCAGTCTTAAACCAACATCCTGGTGAGATATGTGTGCTGTCTGGGTATGTATGCATTAATAAGAGAATTGAACTAACACAAAAGTTACTTTCCTTAGTAACGAATCACTTTTATATGCAGTAATAACTGAATTACTTTTGAATGAAGTAACTAATTTTCAGTAACTTGCACAACACCGGTTAGAACTGATGGAATTTACTTGTCTGTTATGTTCTTATAATGGCAGAGCTTTAGAAAGCTACCTGTATAGTGCACCTACTTTTGCACATAAGGAATTTCTTCTTTATGCTGCTTTGCACTGAGCTGTTTGTTTCCCTTCCATTAATCAAGGAAGTAATGTGTTCTTTCTAAAGATGACATTTTTTAGCCCAGCCTTTATGCGTGTGATGAGATCCATGACTATCTTCCCAAGCTCACCCCATATTGAATGGTATTTACATGTATGCCAGTACCAAGATCTTGAACTCTGTGATTGGCTTATGGACTTGCGTTCACTTTACTGTTTAAGGTATATTAAGGCAAAAATATCATGTCTTTACAGTGAGATCAGAATCTCCTGAGAATGACCGTAAGTAGATTTAAAATAAACTGATCACACCAAGTGATTGTACTCAGTGTTTCGGTATGTTTTGGATGATTACAAGTGTTTAGAAGTGTGTATTAAGGAATACTGTCTTCAGTGCATACTAGCTGGGTGTGGACCGTTTGCTTGTTTTTTTCCTATATATGTGCCAAAACTGATTGTGACTCTCATGGATAATAAACATTTTCTTTGTTAGCCTCCAAAGCTCCACGGTACAAGTGTGGAGTGTCCAGACCTTGTCCAGAGGGACACTTTTCTTTTAAGATGGCCAGTGGAGCTGCTAGTGTGGTTGGGCCCAAAATTTGTCTTGATGACAACATGTGAGTAGAGCTGGTTGTGTTCTGGTCTATGTTCATTCTATATTTAAACTAGACTGATATCCTCACAATATACTGTCTGTCACCTAATGTCCTGCTTTATTTTATAGATTGATGAGTGGAGTGAAGAATAATGTAGGAAGAGGGATAAACATTGTTCTTCTGAATGGTATTGCTTGCTTTATCGCATGTCTGTCCTTCAGCAGAACCCTGATAGGATGGAATCAATATTCAGAAGAAATTTATATTTTAAACTGTCAGTATATCCGAATTTTAGCATTCATAACCTAATACATGATGCATTATTCCCTGATCATTAGAAAACAACAGAATAATATAACCCTTGTAACAGAATAGGAATTGGATCTTTCAAACTATCCTACGCAGCCCTATCTCAACTCAAGGTTTTACTTTTCTAAAATCTGGAATTTGAACAGTTTTTCTTTTTTCATAGGAAAGACTGGGGAGATTATCAAGACAGGTGTCTTTGACATGTGGGCTGGAGGTACACAGATTTTTTACAGTTCTTTAGCACATTGTTTTGTATTTGATACATGCTGTGTGTTTTTAATGATATATAGTGAATAAATGTGAAGCTATTGGTCGAAAGTTTAAACTTTGGGTCCTTCCAGATGTCAACAGTCTCATAACTTTTCTGAAGACCATCACAGATGGCACTTTGGTGATGATGGCCAGTTTTGATGATGCGGCCACAAAGTATGGGTTTTTTTCTGCTCTTGTTCAAGATGATTATTTCACCAGATTTGCAAATTGTCTTTAAAAGACAAAAAGGTAACACTTTACTTGAGGGGCCACAAATAATTGTAGTAACTCATTGACTACTGAAGTACTAATCATGAATTAGTTAATGATTAACTAATGAACTAACTAATGAAGTTCCTGCAAATGACTACATTAATACATAATTGATTAATGATGAAGTAACGCATAGTTAATGGTTAATTAATGCATTTACTAAGTATATGTATTACTGCATTATTTGTGGCCCCTCAAGTAAAGTGTTACCGACAAAAACTTGAACCTTGAAAAGACTTAATGCTTGAGATATATTCCATAAAAGTATTTAGAACTGTTATTATAATCAGGCTGTTCTGATACATGTATATTGATTTAATTAATTGACAGACTCAATGAAGAGGCAAAGAAGCTTATTTCTGAACTGGGCAGTTCCAGCATTAACTCCTTAGGATTCAGGGATAACTGGATATTTGTCGGAGGAAAGGGCATCAAAACCAAGAGTCCCTTTGAACAGGTAAACCACCATTTACTGCATTCCCTCTGATGCTATCAGATCTCACAGTTGAAATTACTGCTTTGCATAATATCTCAAAATTGTCAAATTCTGGTTTAGAGCCACTTCCATGTTTGTTTGCAGCACATAAAAAATAATGCAGAGACTAATAAATATGAAGGCTGGCCAGAGGTGCTGGAAATGGAAGGCTGTATTCCTGCAAGACCAGAGTGACTACGTTTTGCGCCAGGCACCTCTTCATACTGCCCCATGACTTAAAAAGCAAAGGCTGATGTGGTTTGGTCAAAGCCCTCCTCCTCAGTGTCTCTGCTACAAATAAATTTGTCGTAAAAACAAATCTTGAAAATCAGGAGTGTCTTAATTCTTATATGCAACCAAAATGCTGTCAAACAACGCTGATTGTAAAAAGTTTGTAAAATGAAAGTAATTTTATAACTATTACTATATTTCTTGCTGAATTGTAAGTTGTTCATTTGTACCATAGGTTTGTTTTTATAGGTGTACATTTTAGGATAACGTTCTACTGGACTGTGTAATGATTCTGTAATGTAATGTTGTGTGTTTATGCACACCTACATGTGCGTGTCACAAGAAAATGTAATTTATCAAAATGTACAAATGAGTGAAAGGACTTTAGTGTTCATCTAATTAACCAGCCTTTTTTCCTTATGCGTCTTCACTATGCAAGTGATGCTGAGAATTCAGGAATTTAATTAATATACTATAAAGCTGTGCTCTTCAAAGCAATAAAATTAAAAAGGAGGAAATAACTTTTGGAAAGTTGCTTTCAATTTTTCCATCTGTTTGGTAAAATGTGACATCTTGAAGTAGCCGTGTCTAATAAGGTAACAGTATAACATAATGGAACATTTTGAACACCAATGTTGTGCACTTGTGAAAACATAGTTGCACTCCATTTGCAGTTATCAGATTTTTCAGGCCAGTGCTTGCGTAATGGAAAAACCATTTCTGCAATGGTCCACTGCAACTTATTCAAAGTGACAGGTACACTTCAAGTATCCATTTTAGAATGTCATATTTGGCTGTCTTTTACATTTACCTTTAATGAATCGGTAATTATTGATATTAACCTTTTAACTGTTAAACTGAGGGCTGTTTAGCTGGACTTTTTCCTGGTGGACTAGAGGGTTTCTCCTATGCGAGTGTGAGTTGGCTAGTCCAGAGTACCCAGCCTGCATACAGAAAATGGATGAGCTGCTTGAATAGGTCCTCCATATACAGTCTGTGGTCCTAATGGGAGACTTACGTGCAAACATGGGAAACAATGGAGATACTTGGAGGTATGTGATTCTAAAGAATGGTGTTCCAAAACTGGTGAACACATTGTGCAAACCATGGATTGTCTATAACAAACACAATATTCAAACATAATGATGTTCATAAATGCACATGCTGCCAGACCACCCTAGCCCAAAGGTGAATGACCAATGTAGATGAGAAGGAGAAGATGGTCAGGGTTTGCTCGTTGAGTCAAGATGAATTCAACTCTCCACATGCAATGCGAGACTGGGGAGAAAGTTTGAGTAGATCTTTTTTAAAGTCTCAGTCATTGGACTATGGCTTGAAGACAGTCAGTGTCTGTCACAGTGGAACTCCTTGGACTCATTGTTGGACACCTATAGCTGATAACTGTTAGATGAAACCGACAGGATAAAAGGGCTGCAGTTAAGTAGAAAGCTGTCAAACGGTGAGGGTGGGGGGCAGTAAATAGTATTTTCAATTTATTTACCATATATCTGATATCCCTGTCTGAATAGTCGTTTCCACCTTCCCTCCAAACTCACACTAAAATGTTATTCATAATGCAGGTTTGAAGATGTTTCAACTAAAGAGGTTGCAAAAAATCAGTTTGACATGGTTTTAGACACAGGCCCTGGGGAGGCATTCACTAATAGGCTATTATCTAGCTGGTGAATAAAGGCAATTCAAGTGTTTAATTCTTTTTTGTTGAAATCTGTATGCAAACAAGTATTCCATTACTCATAGCTCATTAACCTTTCCTCTGGTTCTTGCTAAAATAAAAGTGCTTGTGGTGGCTCCTTTTTAATGGCTGGAAAATGTCAATCCTGCTCCTGGAGCCCCACCTGCCAGAAATTTTTCGGTCAAACCCGCACTGCTTACAACCTGCCACCTTCATTATTAGGCCATTAAGAAACACCTGATACTAATTAAGGTCAGGCTGTAGTGAAAACTTTCTGGCAGGTGGGGCTCCAGGAGTAGGATTGAGAAACACTGCACTAGTAGAAAATAAAATCCATCTTTTCAATGCATGGCTCTTAATCGTGACATCAATAGTAACTTAGGTCCATTATTTCCAATCATGTGCATAAGTGCTTTTTGTGTGTAAATTGATGCATACTTCTGAGACATGCATATTCTCCTGTCTGCAGCATGGTCAAGCCCACAGCTCTTAAGTGGAAAAACACGGCATGCTAAACAGCTAATTAATTTATTATGTAAGAAAAGGAGGTTATACTACAAGGAAAACATGGAACATGGGCTTTTTATTTACCATGTGAATCTAATTAAAATCCATAGAAATCCCACAAGAAGACACATTTTTAAAATGGATGTGTGTTGGTGTGTCCTGCTATGCTACAACTATACTGTGTTTAATAATAAATCTGAATCAGAGTAGAATAGAATGCCTTTGTCTTTGCACAAGTACAACAGTCACTGCAAAGGTTCAATGACTTTTCAGCTTCCGTCATATGTCATATACCCTTCCAGGGTGCCGAAGAAGACATCTGATACGCAGATACATGTAGTTACCTTTGATCCCACAGCAACTGGCAGTTCTACATGCAGTCAGAGACTTTGGAGCAAGTTGGATAGGTCTGACTGTGCTGCGCAACAAGGCAAAGAAAGAATTACTTCTGCTCCCTATTCTGTCTTATCTCTCATTTCTACCCTTGTCGGATTCACTCCTGCTGCCACTCCTTTTGCTCTCTTGCTCGTTAGTCTTTGCATAAAAGTGCTCCCCAGTCCTGTGCTCCTCAGTCATGGCATTAATGTCAATCCTGTCTGTGGCCTATCCAGTTATCTGTGTTCTGTATTCCCAGTTTTGATTGTCTGAGATCCTGTTCCTTCCTATAAGGTCTTTTGGTGTAATAAACCCCTGTTATGTGCCTCAGTCTACGGGGTTGAGGAGTAGCAGAAATAAATGTGTGAGGTGTGGGTAAAGGAAACACGTGTAGTATGCGGAACAGAGTTGGTATAAACGCAGAGCATGTATTTGTTTTACCACCGCAATGTATATACAGACTTCAGGTGTAACCCAGGCCAATGCAACATGGCACTAACCCAAGCTAACTTCCTGACAAGAAAATGAATCGAAACAGGACAAGCATTTTCCCCACCTTCCTGACCAAACATACAGAGTAAAGAAAACCGCAGTCACCCCATACTCAGCACACATTACAAGACACACTATGTCCTTATATAGTAGGCTGGAAGTGATTACATCCGACGAACGAGACTGGGTGTGGAGCCAACGGCTTCCCAACCAGGAAAAAGCATCTGTTCCTTATGGCACAGGTGCAGTAGCTTATGGCACCCTGTTTGCTTGCTCCATCCTCTGCTTCTGTATCCTTTGTCCTATGTTCTTTTGGGAATTGAAGTCGGTAAGAACTGGTTCTTGATGTCTGTTGTTGATTTTCTGAAATGCTGCATCATGTTGTTCATCCCAATGGAACTCACTAGACTGTTTCAGAAGATGACACACTAAGGTGCACTCACCCCAGACAGATTTAGTGGTGACTCCAATTGTGAGTTTCTCAGCATGTTGCCAATCTCATGAACACTGTAGCATGGCACGGGGGTTCTGGTCATGTTCCTCACAAGTGGTGCCATGGATGACAATGTCGGCCACGGTGGGAATCACTCCATTGGGGCCTTGGTATATTTTATTTATGTTTCTCTGAAATTCATCCTGGAGGCCAAATGGTGAGTGCAAAAACAATTAGCATCCAAACAATGTTTTAAATGTTGTGAGTATGGAAGAGTCTTCTGTGAGCCTTAAAGTCCAATATTCTGAACGAGCATCCAATATGCTAAAGTAGCATTCTTCTGCCAGCTGCGGCGTGATGTCCTCTAGTGATGGCAGATGGTAGCGTGAGTGTTTAATAGCTTTGTTCAAATCTCTAGGGCAGGGGTCTCCACGCCAGTCCTGGAGGGCCGGAGTCCTGTGTAGCTTAATTCTTTCCCTGTTCCATCACCAATGACTGTGCTTAAGTGCTGTGTGGTAATCAGCTCAGTGAGTTGAATCAGGCGTGTTAAATGAGGGTAAACCCAAAAATGTGCAGGACTCCGGCCCTCCAGGACTGAATCCTTCTTTAAGCCTTCCTATCCTTGGTTTTTCAAGAGCCACCAGCACATTTACCCAAGAAGTTGGTCCTGTCACCTTGCACATGATTCCTTAGTTCACCATGTTCTGCAGGTTCTCCTTTAGCCAACTGCACAGAGCAGGGGGAATCCTTCTTTGCAGGTACACCATTGGCATTCCGCGGGGTCAAGGTGGATACTACACTCTCCGGGGAACAGATCGATCCGTTTGAAAACATCAGCAAACTCTTCTTTTATTGACTATATCTGCAGGTGATGTCACTGATAAGACTAGCTTAATCAAGTCTAAAGGTAGACATGCTTTTAGGCCTAATACTGGAGACGCTTGTGTGTCTATAATGTTGAAATCCAACATCAAGTTACACTCCTTGTATTTACAATGCAGCATGCATGTGCCTTTCACTGTAAGCTGTTCTCCTCCATAACCTGTCAGTTTGTGCATGGTGGGCTGCAAATTGCACAGCAGGCTACAGTACCCACTTGTGGGAATTACATTAACTTGTGTACCAGTATCTCATTTCAGTTTGAGCTTTGCACCCTGCCTGAGACATTAGAGGTATAATATTTTCTTACTGCATCACTGAACAGTTTGTTTCCCTCTTTGTTTTACACATTGCACACTGTATTCACAGGTTTGCCTTTCCCCAGTTTTGCAGACTTTAGCAAAGTGATTAAATTTCCCGTATTTTTTTACATTGTCTTCTTTTTACAAAGTCAGTTGGACATTGACTTTTTCCACTGTGTGTTTTATTTCCACAGTAGTACAGTACCAGTAGCATCAACTCACTGTGGGGCAGGCAGGTGGTATAGTGGTTAGGGATGCACCCGCGTAATTGAAAAATTGCCAGTTTGAGTCCCCAAGCTGCAAGTACCGCTGAGTTACCCTGAGAAAGGTACTGTCCCCAAGCACTGCTCCCCGGGTGCTCAAGTAGCTGCCCCCTGCTGTGTCACATTTCATTGTTGTGTGCTGTGGTGCGTCGACAATGACAATTAATCATCTTCACTTAATTAATCACTTTCAAAGTAGTTGATCCAACAGTTCTGAATACACCTGTAATCTGTGTTGACTTGCTTTAAAATATTTTCTCTGTGGAGAAATGCACTTTCTGTCCAGTGCTCTGTGCTACTTGGTGTGCATACATGGTGTGTTCACATTGGCCATTCGTGGACCCGGAAGGTTTTCATCTGTGTTTATGCAATCTTATGTGATCTGGTGATGTCCACAGTCTTGTCTAATGTGAATTAAGACCTGATATTTAAAAGTTTTTCTCTCACTGTTCCTGAGTTTATTATAAACACTATTTGGACTCCTTCATTTGCATAAGCAGTCTTTATAGTTTAACTCCACAAAAAATTGTTAAAAAGTCTCGTTTATCCCCCGGCGTCTTTTCATTAAACTTGTATCTTGAGAATATTGTATTCATCCATGCCATATGTCTCAAATTGATCATGATACGTTTTAAGGACCTTAGCCTCCTCCTGGTTTAGCGTCTATGAGTTGAAGATGTCTCTACCCTTCTCTCCAGACCATAGGAGCATGTAGCTGTATTTCTTGCCCTCATCTTTGCCTTTCAGAAGACCAGAAAACACAAGCTCAACATGCTGCTGGAAATTTTTCCGTTCTCGGGGCAAATTGAGGGATCTCCGGTGAAATCCATAGCTATCCTCTATTCTGACCTCATGTGTTATCTGTATACCTTGTACGTATGTATGTTACATTTATTTAGCTCTTATCAAGACACCTGAAGTACTTTACATAAGCAATGGAGAACCACTTCAGCCTCCACCTCTGTGTAGTGCCCACCTGGATGATGCAACGGCAGCCATTCTAGGCCAGTATGCTCACCACATAGTAGCTAAGGTGGTAAATGAGCAGGAGAGAATTCACCAATTAGATACAGGGGAGGGTTAGGAGGCCAGATTTGGCAGGGCCACAGTGGGCAATTTTAGCCAGGTCATCAGGGTACCACCCCTACTCTTTTGAAAGACGCCCAGGGATGTTTTATGACCTCAGAGTGTCAGGACGTAGGTTTTATATTCCATCTGAAGTACGGCACCATTTTTACAGCACCGTGTCCCCTTCACTGCACTGGGACATTGGGATCTGCACAGACCACAGGATGGGTTAACCCGTTCGTCAACAGGTTGTACAAAGTGAAACAACAGGACTGGTACTTTATTTTTGTGGGGAATTTTTTTTTTTCACGTGAGTACGAGGAGCATTTATAACACGCATCTACAGAATGCCGGCTGGCTTCTTTCTGCAATGAATGAGCAAGCTGTTTGAAAAGTGTGTTTTGTCTTGATGTTCTGATAGATTATGATATTTTGGTGGTGAAATAAAGAGCCTGTCGAGCCCTTTACAGTACATACAGTACAGTACTCACAGTATGCAGTACCAGAACCTCTTTTTTTTTTTCTTCAGAGTACCGACACCTCTTAATATCTGCTGGTACTACATAATAAGGGGAGTACTAGTACATGGAGTTGAATAATAAGGGGATTATCAGCACCTGTTCTACCCCACTTCCAGCAGGGAGGGAGGGAGGGAGGGAGAGAGAGAGAGAGAATTCTACTCTAATTGTATACTAACTCATCCAGACTTTTGCTGACCTCAACCCTATAATTGCTCTGTGGTGCAATGGTCAAAAATGGAGATGAACTGGATTGTTTCAATGTGTCACTGACTTTCCTTCGTATTTTTTATTTTGCTATAGTCATTGAATGTTCAAAAACTCTACTGTTTGACATGGCACAGTACTCTGTCCCCATCTGACATAAATAGACACCACAATAGCTAGGTGTTTATGCTAAAAGGCATCAGACTCTAATATAAGCAAGATTTCATACTGTGCAATAGTAGTCTGCACTTTGCATTGTGATGACAGCTTGTTTGCGCTTGTTATTGATGACAGTTGTGTGTGTGTATTCTCTATCAATATACAGTACATATTAATATTTAATATTTTATCTATATATGTAAATATATATTTTTTACATTAACTACATTTATGTTCCTTTACTATTTTTATCTACGGTGGATATGTGTATTTTATATACTTTTTCACTATTTTGTTGTCTGTTTTTCCCTTTCCCTTTTTGCAGCAACAGGAGGAGTAAACAAAGAATTCCATTGTGTAGACACTGCACATTTGTCAATTAATTGCTTGAATGTTGAATCTAGTTTTTCAAGTGCATACACAATGATTAACGTCACAAGACAAAGGCTATAAAGAAGGGCACATAGCATTGCTGCAGGCTGCAGATGTGGGAGCTGACCACAGTGGACCTGCCATGCACTAACCACAAGGCAAAGCCTTTCATCACTTTTCCATAAGTATAATTAATCTTATAATTATACTTATAGAATTGCCAAGTGAAATTGCTTCCTATTATCCCATATCCCATAAAATACAATACGTTTTCTAAAGAATTTAGGGGAATTTAGGGTTGGATAATTAAACATATCATAAAACAAATCATAGTTTCATTACACTCATTTTGTAATTATGCATAGTAGAGTCAAATATTAAGAATAATCCATCCATCTTCTGTAACTGCTTGTCCTATTCAGGATCATGGGGGGTCAGGCGCCTATCCTGGAGACCTGTACCCCTGTCCCAGAGGCATGAGGCAACTGTGCTAACCACTGTACCACCACGCCACCCTCATAAAAAGAAGTAAATATAATTTTTTTAATATATCAAATATTGTTTCCTCAAGAACAAAATTATCAGCAGAATTTCAATACCTGCACTACAGTAATGTCCATATAGCTAAGTAAAAAGTTTTTAAGATAAAGAAAAGCCTCACCACAGAAATATGAAGCTAAAATTCTTTGTCAAATCCACATAAAAGACAATTTTAGTATGAATTTCTGTAGCTGGCTTGACCTCACCTCCAGGGTCAGCAGCCCTAATGAGGATTACTTCTGAAGCCACCTCTTCAGTATATTGCTGCTTTGTGTGTGACAGGAAATACTAGGCACACTGAAATATAAACTTAAAATGGAAACACAAATTTATAAAAATATCAGACTACTTTTTCATTCTACAAAATGAACCAACATATCAGATAATGTATAGGGGAGTTATTGGACTGGGGTCGTTGATGAGAAGTAATCTAAGTAGATGTAGAGAAAAAGTTCTTTGGAGATAGCATATGTGTCTCATAGCCCTCATGTCCTGCCGCGTCATGCCTTTGTGAGGACACTGCAGCTCACTGTCACCATCATGCTACCTCCCAACTGGGCCACTCTAGCTGTCAGTTCAGGGCCACAGAGGTTTGGCAAAACCTCCCGTCACCGCCTTCTTTTTCCCCTCTCTTCCGTGACCAGCATCTACTCTGAATACATCGTGGCACCTGCAGCCTGCCAGCTCTGTGAGCAGAGACCGAAAGGTAAGAGCAATGCTTACACTTTTATAACATTAGAGATCAGGATGCTGGTTAGTGTGATGGTGATGGAATGTGGCATGAGGATACAATGTAGATTGTGTTGAGGTTTTTGCAGCCCTCGTGGCTAGTTATTCTTTTAATACAGGAAAAATAATAATAATAATAGTAAGTTTTATTTATATAGCGCCTTTCATACACTCAAGGACACTTTATAAAAAAAACACATTTAACAAGGCAAGCAAGTTACAAACAAGACAAATAATATTCATTGAATAGATGTGTTTTTTGTGTACTTTGCCAATGAGACCCCAATGCACTTGTCCTTCAACACTTTATTTTGCTTACATTTTAATTATCTTTCCTGATTTATAGCTACAGGGCTACTGATTGGATGCAATGATACTTTGTATTTCTATTTTTTCTGTTTTTGAGTTTATATTTAAATGTGCCTAGTATTTCCAAATAACCCATGTGGATTGTGAAGAATATGTTATCAACCAGTCCATCCATAGCAACAGATGGTTTATTAGGATGAAAAACACCGGGCATTGCCATGCATGTATCACCAAGAGGAAACATAAAGAAAGCGTAAGAGCATTATGATACACATACAAGAATCAAATACAGTGTCTCGGGGAACAAAAACAATATGAATAATCAACAGAAATGATCATTCATTTCTGTTGATTATTTCATTCATTCAATGAATTATAAATTTCAAATGATGAAAAAATGTTATTATACTATTACTATTCCTCAGCTACTGAGAAAACTTCCCAAATATTACCATAGGAATGCAATTATACACTATTAAGGGAAGACAAAGAAAGTAGAATCTCAGAACATAAATTATTATTGTTATTCTTAAACAGGCAGAACATGCCAATATAAAAAAAGCTTGCTGCCACAGATTAGTGGAGTGACATTATGATGACATGTATATTGTTTTTTATTCCGTGGAAGCAATCAATCTGTAGGTGGAATTATTTTTTTATTTTGCATTTTTTTATGAATATTAGCTGATCCCAATATATTAACCAATGTGTCATGCATCTCTAATAGCGCTTTTCCACTAGCTTACATGAACCAAACCATACCTGAGCCATACCACGAAGAGACACAAGTTACAGCGTGGTTCCAGCTCACCTTGATTTTCTACGCCAGAAGGGTCAGCAGAGTAAAGGCATTGCTGGGTTTGGGTTTGGAGAGTGTCAGTGATGTAAATCCAATGACATGCTTCTTTACTGTTCACATGGTGTACATCAAGATTTACCATGTGCTAATTTCCGCTAGCACATCTGTGAGAATTGTTGTGTTATGTTAGCATCAACCACTAGTGGAATTAGCATTATCTTGTGTAAATTTGTATTCCAAATTCATTCTTTTCAGCCATTTTATAGTACTTTTTTAAGTATGAAGTTGGAAATACTCAAGTTCTGAGTTACCAAGAATGCATCGATACATTGTGATGTGCATTACTATTACTAATAAAAAACATATTGAATATGCCCTTTTCCCCTTCAGATAATACATGCATATCACACGGTGGTGGCGCAAACTCGGTTTAGTCATGCGTTCAGCCCTGATAGTAAGCAGGGCCATGTCAGCATGGATACCGGTCAGGTAAGGCTTGCATAATGGTCGATGGAAACCCTTTCACGCTACAGCCTAGGTATGGCTTGGTTCTTGTTAGCAGTGGAAAAGTGTCATATAACTAATATTACTTTTTACTTTAGCTACCTAGGGTCTTCACCATTTCTACCATATCTTGCAAAAATAATGACTTTTTTGCAATACAAAACAAGGGGTGATTTTCCCAAAATTTCCATAGTACAAAGATCATCCCCGTGGTGCGCAGATCATTTACATTTACATTTACATTTACAGCATTTGGCAGACGCCCTTAGCCAGAGCGACTTACATAAGTGCTTTAAG
>JAODKM010000058.1:29406026-29416912 GCA_026780845.1 Petrocephalus sullivani | reverse complement strand
AGACGGCCCCCCCCCCCCCCCCCTCCCCAAACTTCCCAAGATGAATCTCTCTGAATCCACATTAGTGCTCCTCAGTAATTTTTTTATTTGAACATTAAATAAATAATAAACAAACAAAGAAGTACATATCATACACTTAATCAAAATAGGCCCAAATGGATATTTCTACTATTAACTATGGTTATTATATGCTGTGTATGCTAGTCATGATTTTGGGTATATGTAGTATATGTAGCATATTCAAATATCAACGATGCATCATTCATTACCGTGTCTTCCACGGGTGATGCGTAAGGCACGAGAAATTGTCCTTCCTGTTAACAACATGCCTCTCTCTAGTGGCATACTGCTTAGCATGACCATACACTGCTGTGCAACAGAAAATGCCCTATGGGCATGGATTCAAGCCATATTTACTGGCATTCCCATATCAGGCGAGAATGCTGTAAATGCCTCAGTTTTAGCGAAAGACTCAGAGTGACGTTAAAAGTAGAAGCCATTCCCTCTCATATTAGTGCTAATTAACCAGCTTGTGCGACTGGCGCCTGCGTATCTGGCAACAGATGTGCATCAACCAAATGAGAGGGAGAGAGAGCTCTTTTTATATATAGTTATTATTTATATTTCTATATAGTATTATATATATAGTTTTTTGTAGTTGTTACTCATGTAAAGGTAAATATAGTGACTATATCAGAGGTACCACACTGGCATGACTAGTTTCAGGTCCACCTGTGTGTTCAGCCTGATGCTTGAAGTCTTCAGTTTTTCCAGATGCTTTTCAGTATTAAATATGAGGTATTTTGATATTATGTATGTGAAATTTGTTGCTATCAGTTTGCCAACGCCAGGAGAATGAGGACCCTATTGAAGGTCATGCTGGGGCTTTGCACCTTGAAGGCCGTTCTGGCTGTTACTTCCAGACATCCCCGGCAGGCAACATTCGACTCTTATGATAGCTCCAACTACGACGTGGACCTGGACAGTCTGAACCTAGAGAACCAAGACATTTTAGACTACGATGACGACCTGACCATTGATGAACCTCAGGTGAGAGCCCATCTTAACTTTGGTATGGCTGTAACTGAAATAAAACATGGTCGACTTAAGATGGCATAACTTCATGAACTCTGGATTACTTGAGAAATGCTTATTTTCCAACCTACCTGTTGTACTGATTTTACACACACTCCAAAATGAAGTGCACTATATTCAGTTAAAAATGTATTTCAGTCCAACAGGTAACATTGCAATTGGTAGCAATAAAAAGCATATCAAAGCTGGTTGGAAGAAAACACTGACCCAAAATATGTGTAACAACGCATTATATAATAATACCACATTATGTAATAATGCGACAAAAAGTAGTAAATCTTCATCACACAATGATGTTTATTACACAATGGGTTGTCACGCAACATGTAAAACATCATACAATAACAATGCATAATGTAATGACTCATCAAAATGTAACACATTTTCATTTGATGACTTTAAGTAAGTTTAGGGCAATTTTTGAGGGTTAATTTCCTAAAAGCTTTGTGATGCTAAATTGTTTGTCACCTCGTACTTAAGATCGTTCATTGATAAATGAGTGTCTCTCAAAACCCTTTGTAACCAAATTAATGAGTAATCTGACACTTGTGATTTTCTAGGACATTCTTTATTTGAACTTTTGCCTGCTATGCTGTCACAGAGATATAGAAATGGATCACAACAGGCTGATGCTCTTTTTTGGACAATATAATAATAACAATGATAAAGTAGGCCATAAAGTTCTTATATTTTGCCAAGTTGTTACATAATGTGTTGTTACATGGTATGTTATACCACATTATGTGATTTATATGATATTTGTATACCCATGCTCTCAGGTATATCTATTTCCAAGCGGAAGATCACCAAAGGCAAAGCATAATTCTCAATTCACTGAGCCTCGATCTATTGCCTCCAGCTTAGAATCAGAATCAGAATTTACTTTATTAATCCCGTGGGGAAATTCTCTTTCATTACAAAACTCCTGATAAGAGTAAAAGATTTAGTAAAAGATTTAGTAGATTTTAGTAGAGTAAAATAAAATAAAAATAATAATAAGATATAACCAATGAAAATAAAATTATAGCAGCAGACATTGACCTAAAGATAACCTAATTTACAAGTTTATTGATAGTAGCAAGCGTATACACAGTATACATGGTTATTTAAGGTGATATTTAAGCTGATAGTGCTTATGTTTGTGGTTTGGAGTGATCATAAATTCGAGTTAAACAGTTTTATTGCGACTGGCAGGAATGATTTCCTGTGTCTTTCAGTTGTGCTGCGTGGAAGTTTTAGTCTGTTGCTGAACGAGCTCCTGTGGCTGCTCAGCATATTGTGGAGTGGGTGTGAAGGAGAGTCCAGTATTGTCCTTATTTTGGATAATGTTCTCTCTCCAGCACCTTATTGAAGGAACAACCTGTATCACTTACCACAACATCTTGAACAACCAAAAAAAAAATAAAACAGTGAATATATGTAAAAATAAATTATGGGTGGCCATACACCCAGCAATGCTAAGATAGTATTGCCAAGGGAAAGTACTGCACTTTATAACAGCTGTCCGAATGTAACCCACTCTTAAGTCAGTTACACTCTGTATTGCAATTGTATTGAGTTACCAGTGTTGAACTTTTACACCTGATTCTAATAAAAACATTGAAATGTAAGCCCTAAAATATCAACCATTTAGTAAGGCCCAGTAATGTTTTGAAATGGAATCAAACTGAAATCATCCATCGGCGACTTACACCAGACACTTAATAGAGCATTCTGATACACAGCTCTCTGCATAGTGAATTAATACACCGTGTTATGCTACTGCGAGTCTTTTAGCTAGACAAAGATTCACTGGAAAGAAAAATGTACACCAAGCATTGATAACGTGTCCTATATGATCTGGCAGGGTTCCCGCGGATCCTTAAAAAGTCTTATTTTGGATTTGCTGAATTTAAGGTCATAAAATGTCTTAAAACGTACTATTTTTACTGGCATGTAATTGTATATGTAGTCTCATCGCAAATGGTTTAATATTTAATAAAATAAAATAATGAATGGTTATGGAATCGCATGACTACGACGGCGTATTAGGGCCGTTGTATATAAAAATAAAATAAAACGGGGTTGGGGAGGGGGGTAAAATTACGAGAAAAAAAGTCAGAAATTCTGAGATTAATGTCATATATTTCCGTGAAAAAACTCGGATATTCTCTGATATTGTAAAGTCATAAATTGTGAGAAAGAAAACTCCGAGATCCTCTGAGATGTAAGTAGTAAATTTACGAGAAGAAAAGGCCGGATATTCTCTGAGTTTAAAGTGGTAAATATACGAGAAAAAAAACTCACAAATGTACGAGAAAAAAGTCAGAGATTCTTTGAGATCAGAAAGTCGCAAATTTGCGAGAAAAACGTCAGGTATTCTCTGAGATTTTAAAGTCACAAATTTGCGAGAAAAAGTCACAGATTCTGAGTTTTTTTCACGGAAATATATGACATTAATCTCAGAATTTCTGACTTTTTTCTCGCAATTTTACCCCCCTCCCCAACCCCGTTTTATTTTATTTTTATATACAATGGCCCTAATACGCCGTCGTCATGACCTCAGAGCTCCCATGCCTTGCTTATTTGCAACGATAACCGCGAGAGTTCTGGCTTGTGTAGCATACAGATTTCAAAATAACACGCTCTGCCAATAGGACGCTTTTACGTGACGTAACCCTGCCACGCCGCCAAGGCGCGAAATTCAGATGGAGGGCAGGGAGTGAAGTAGTAGTGACGATCTGCCCTCTGAAAAAATGCCCATGTTTTGTGTAGTTTACGGCTGCTCCAATCGTTCTAACCGATAAAGGAAAAGCGTTTTTTTAGAGCACCAATGTTCACAAAAGTGGTGAAATGTAAAAAGCTCACAGAACAACGCCGTAAAAAGGAAGCTGTATCTCGCATCTTTACCCCAGCTGCAATGGAAAAAAGAACTGCCCCTGCATGAGAACACGATTCTGATAGTCTGTGAATAGAATACAATATGACTTTTTTTTAAAACCTCAAATGCAGTCTACACCAGGGGAAACGTGCAATATATACCAGCACATTATGATGGTGAGCAGTATAACCTACTTATGCTAATATGGAGTAGAACTTTACTTGCACCCCAACACATGAACAAAAAAATATATGCCCCCACTTGAATATTTATTTTTTTGGATTTTTTGGTATTATTTTTTTCTTTTTGAAGTCTTAGAAAGGTCTTAAAAAGTCTTTATTTTGATGTTAAAAAATGTGCAAGTCTTGTGTGTCATTAGCCCCCCCTTGTGGTCTAATACCCTATACCCTATAAATACAGAAAGTGCAGTTGTGAGTGTAGTTGAGTGAAGATCTACTACAGTTGTGGTCCCATCGGTAAATTTCAACAATCTGTGTGTGTGTGTGGGGGGGGGGTCGATCCTCTGGTCTGGGTTATATTGTGTTTCTGTTCCATAGCATGCTTATTGGGGCACATCTTATACTGGATTAATAAAAAATGTATTTCTTTTCTAGCAGCAATGAAGCTGAGCTCCCCTAATTCTCCGTTCTGTTTCAAATATTCTCTGGTACATTGTGAAATTAATGTTTCACTTAAAAAAAATTTCAAGACCTGAAACTGCAAGGCAGCCCAAACCATAATAATCTGTTTTTTATATAGGTGGTATGAGGTTCTTGACAGGAAATGTTTTTGGGCTGTGTATGGGGTCTTTTTGGTCAAATATGTCCACCTTTGACTAACCTATCCAGAGTATATTGTTACAGAAGTCATATTTTAGGCCCAGTAAATCTCGCGCAAACTTCAGACAATTTTTTTTAGATCAGAGGCTTCTTTCCCCCTAACCACCCATAAATACCTACTTTTAGTCACTTTCTGATTGTTGATTTATACACATTGTGATGCTGACTGCAGCTCCATTTATGTTACCATTGAGTTCTTTGATACACATTGCAGCATCTTTCAGATCAGGGGCTGATGCTGGTGATTCATAATTTTTTCCATTTGTAAATTTGCATAGTGCTTTAACTGACTTGTAAATCATACAAATGATTTTGTATCCTCTACTAGAAATCAACAGTTTTTCTTTTCTTACCTATGTTTATCTTGATATATTTACTTATACCAGTATAGTTCTTTATTGAAGCAGTTTTGTAAACCTAGGCCTATTACTTTGCATCTGCTGTTCCACATCAAGGGAAAACTGTAATCACTTAATGGACAACTTTTTTCACCTCAGAAAAAAGCATTTGAATCAAAGTACAAATTTAACCATAACCCTAGGACTGTAATTAGTTTTTCTTGGAACTGAAGTAAAACGTTATATGTTTGTGTAACCATTACAGACAAGATATCGAAAGATGGTTCTCAGAAGTATACTTTATGGGATATCACCAGCGAGGCTAGTGGTCAACAATATCAAAGTTATTAACTTGCATATTTTAATGGTAAAGTCTGAAGATTCGTTTTCAAATTTCAGTCTTGCCATTTGTAGATCGAGATTGGCACACTGCCCCCCTTAGAAGACAGTTACCAGGCCCCTGCAGCCTCGCTGGAGGAAGAAGAGGAAGAGGTTCCCCTGCAACCCCGCGTGCCTTCACCGAGCTCTGTGGGCTCTGGAGTGCTCATGGGCCCTGACACTCAAGGAGGTTTGCAGCAAACTCAATGCACAGTGTTATCCCCTGTGTCTGTTTCCAGCATTGCCTTCTTAGGCTACTTTTCCTCCTTTCCCACCCCAGGCATGCCCACCTGCCTGCTTTGTACTTGCCTTGGGGGCTCAGTCTACTGTGATGATGTCAAGCTGGAGAATATCCCCCCACTGCCCAAGGAAACCACACACTTCTATGCTCGTTACAATAAGATCTCCAAGGTCCACAAGTCTGATTTTGCAGAGATGAGTATGTTTTGTTTGAACAGTTGCATTGCTTGGGTCCAAACCAGTGGCATTAATTCATTTAATACTCCTGCTGAATAAGTCAGTGACAAAACTTCTCATAATCAATGACCCTGTTTCTCAAATAATATTCAGTCAGTTCTATCAATGCAGACTAACATAAACATATTTTATTCATCCTTCAACAAGCTTATATTTCTTATACTTGTTTTTCTTTTTTTGAATAATCTTTACCTGACATGATTTAAATGAATCATCTAAATGAAAAGTTCTGACTCAATTTATGCTGTTACAGATCAGGTATGTGAGACTAAGATTGTTTTAATTGATTTAATTAAACTGTAGCCATGTTACAAATGTAAGGATATACAAAGACGTTACGTCTAAATGATAAGACCAGCTACTAAGTTGCGTGTCCTGTTGCATTGTAGATAAGCTGAAGAGAATTGAACTGACCAGCAACATAATCACAGAGGTAGACCAGGATGCACTGAAAGGCTTACCATCTTTGGAAGAGCTGATACTACGAGAGAACAAGCTAACTCGGCTGCCGAAACTGCCCACTAGCATGACTCTCATCGATGTGAGCCATAACAAGTTGGGTACCCAGGGCATCCAGAAGGAGGCCTTTAAGGTGAGATGCAAGTAAGGGGCATCAGAAAGTCATTCCTGGTCCACCCAATCACAAGGCTGGCCCACCCAGCCAAGAGGGGGAAGTGTATTTTTTTATATGCAATTGCCCCCCTCCCCCAAAAAAAAAAAATCTTCTGGCCCACCCTGTTACTGAGAGCTGGAGCCGAGCCTGGCAGCAATGTTACCTTCTGTAATAATTCTTGTGTTCAGACATTGCTTTAGTGTGGGGCTATTCAAATCACGGTCCTCAAGGGCCGAGCCCTGCTGATTTTCCGGCTTTCCTATACCTCTCAGCCAGGTGTGAAGCCTCCAGCCAATCAGAATCAGTAATTATTAAACAAACTACCTGGAAGAACTAAAACAAGGCCTGGATTTGGAATTGAGGGCCAGCTTTGAAGAGCCCTGCTTTAGTGTGTTCCTCAGCGGGTTAGGACTGTACCTATAGTTGAAATGACTAATCCCTGGGTTGAATGATGTCACCACTGGGCCTTTGAGAAAGATTGCTCCAGGAACTCAGTCTACTTTCTAGAATAAACATATGCAGTTCTAAGGTAATAAGATACCCACCACCCCATTATACAATATTAATATTTACTCATTTTAAACCAATATCTTCCATTATAATGTATCGAAATTATGTGTGGAAACTATATGCTTTTTGTAGGAGATGCCCAGCCTGTTATACCTATACCTGACTGACAATCACATTGACTACATTCCGGTTCCCCTGCCTGACAGCCTGAGGTCCTTGCACCTGCAGGTAAGCCCTCTCACAAATACCTCACTGCTGGTTCCTGATATATATTCTCAAAATATAAATTAGCTGCATCTCTGAGACACTCAATTTTTCACAATTTGTCTCAAGCCTGTCAGGTTGTGAAGTGTGGTAAGATGTATCTCTTGTAAGGTTAGTTGTAAAATTCATTCCTGTTCCCTTGAAAATATTGGGAATATAGGGGAAATATTGGTGGCAATATTGCTCAGTTCATCTCTCCCATCCATCAACCTTCCAACCGCTTATCCTGGCCAGGGTAAGGGGGTTGGGGTGCTGGAGCCTCTCCAATGAATTATAGAGCATTAGGCAGGGGTGCCCCCTGGGTGGGATTCCAGGGAAGATTTATAGAATTTTCAAATGACCATCATAATGTATGCATGTGCTTAGTGCTGTAGCCACACACATCAAGGCTTTGGATGCTCTGCCCATGTTTATGTGGCCATTCTCAGCATACTCCAGGTTCCAAGAACATTAAATGTTAGTAGCTTTACTACACTCGCAGTCTCTCTGGAAAAAATGATTTGGATGCACTTTAGCTGTACATGGTGGTCTGAGTAATCTGAGTTTTGGTCTTACTGGATTTGTTTATTCAATCTTCAGAACAACAACATCCAGATGATACATGGAGATACATTCTGCAACTTGAAGGATCTCAACTATGTCCGCAGAGCACTGGAAGACATCCGACTGGATGGAAACCCTGTCAACCTCAGCAAAACCCCACAGGCGTATATATGTCTGCCCCGTCTTCCCATTGGGGGACTAGTGTAAAAGTATATGAACACATATAAATGCATATATGTTCAAATGTGAACATCTGAAATGCATACACATAAAGACATTCAAACCTATTTCAATACAAATGCAGCATATTCATTCATTCATTTATTCATATGTGCACAGAATGCCAAAAAAATGTACAAGCAAAACACAAACTATATATACATAAAACATACTAGTCTACACATAAATACGCAAATAGACAAAGTGTTTTTAATGCAAACAGAAAAACATAAGCACACACAAAAATTCAAATAGAAAAAGGCATATAAACATCTAAAGGCCAATAACTCAAACAGACAAAAATGCATCTTCCCTTAAAGACTGCAATGAGCACAGACTCAAATAAGCATAAATGCAGTCATACGACCTAATTATGTCTGTCCCTATGATCTTACTTGCAGCTAGTCAATTTTAGAAGGGTAATTTGTCAGCAATGTACAATAAGAGAAAGAAAAGCAATTCCTGAAATGGTCATTTTGATGCACCTTGTCCCAATACTACTCCATATCACCAGTGGTGCTATATTTAAATAAATGCTTTACATGCAGATGGTACTGTCCTCCAAGCTGATTCTGAATATAGGTCTGCACATGCTCAGCAGCAGCATTTACCCTATTTGAATAAAGTGCTATTGGGTTCACCTGGCAAATGTTTGTACTTACTGAACTCTAAAAGTCCAGGTTGCATTTCTCCAACTTTTTCAATGTTTGCTGCCGTACGACCACTGCCAGGTTTTCTGATGACAGTGGATCCCGTTACATCAATGCGTTTACAGCTAGCCTTCACTGTGCACTGACTCCACTTCCTCTCCGGGTATTTTGCTGCTACTGCACGATAACCCATTCTCTGCTCATGCAAAGTCTGAATTCTCATTTTATCTTCTGCCAAAATGGATTAACCAATGCACGCTGTTAATATGTTTTAAAATACCCACAAAAATGGCGCCAATATTGATAACTTATTTCCGAAACAGTTTGTTTACTTACGGAAATTAGGTTATAGTAATGTCATACATATTTGGGTTTTGCAAATTTGTACCTGTTAAAAAATGGTATAAATATATATATATACACACACACACACACATATATGCTGTACGTTCAGCAGAAACTGGGGTCTGAGGACTATATGTCCATATGGACCGCTTTCTGTTATTGTACAAGGGGTTAAAGTCACTTGCAACACAAATAAAAATGATTTAGGTTGATGGTTAAACCTACTATAATAACTCAAAGTATTCCGGGCTTCAGTTTTAAGTGCAGCCCAGTTGTTGGACCTTTAAGAAATACGTACTATAACTTACTCAAGTTTAATACTGAGCTGTAGAAATATGTTATGAATCAGAAATGCACACACCAAAATGGACTGTTCTTTCCCCAACTGACCTGTACAGAGAACTGGATGTCATCATCAGAGGCAGAGGTGGAAAGATTGTTTCAACTGGTTGAGCATAAAGAGTCACATTCACTGTGTACTCAACTGACTGGTTGGAACAAAATCTTGGCCTGGATTTGTACTTTGTGAACCTGAAATATCCACCTCTGATAAGGGGTGGCAATAGTGAGGTGTGGCTTATCTTTAAATATAATGTTTTTATACGGAACAGCCGTCAGGGACAACCACTGCCCCAGAAAGAGTGATGTGACTGATGGTGTGATTGCAGACCTCAAGAAGAATAGGTACTGTAGTTAATGAGATGTATGATAAGTCAGTCTCTAACAAAGGAAAGGGAAGGATGGTGATTAACTGAACAACATACAAAACAACTTGTATGTACAGACTGGACACCTCTGAAGGCACAACCGTCACTCCCGATTTCTCTCAAATATAATCTCACTTTACTCAGCTACCATTTGATTATAGGTGAGTGGAACAGCTTGTTCCCCAAACAAGCTACTCCCACAAAACATCTGCACCCTCCCCACGTTATAGATGTACAAGATGTACTGACAATACGGTTTAGGTGTGAAAAGAAGTTTATAGTTTATATAACATAGTATATCTGTGTGTAGCTAAACTAATGTAGTAGCACAGCTGTATGGACTAAATATCATATCAACATGGTTAAGCTTTAGTTTGCTGTGCTGAAAGCTTGTTTGAGCTCAGCTACAGTGCAGGTATGTCAGGTGCCTTTGTGAAGACCAGAAAGCAGGCTTGGCCAGCAGCCCCATATAATTTGCTCTGACAGCCATGGGATTTGAACCCAAAATCTTCAGAACATTGGTACACACCATTAACACAATGGAGGCTACAAACCACCCAGTATGGCTCCTGAAGAAATACTTTGATGCCCATTTTAACACATCTCATATACACATAAAATTATACACATACAGACGCAAAATTGCATTTCAGTAAACAACAAAAAGGAAATTGCAAAATATAATAAACCGCATCCATCCATCCATCAATTTTCTATAACTGCATGTGGTATTCAGAGTTGTTATGTGATTCCCTGCCCAGTGAGCGTGTGTCCCGACATCTTCTCTGTGTGAGTGTGTCTTCATTAGTGATGTGCGAATCACGAACGAACAGATCCTTTTGAAAGGATCTTTAACGTGAACTGAACAGACCGATTCCCTGTCCAAAAAGTGTCAAATCACTGTATACACATGTGCGTGTAACCGGTCCCGCTCTGTCTCTTGCCGTGTAGAGAGAGACCGATTAATTAATGGTCATAAAAGAAAACATTTAACCAGTTTTAGTGCTCTCTCTGCGTTGTGCTCCTCGGTTCTCCGTTAGTGTGTGGG
>JAODKM010000058.1:29376646-29386672 GCA_026780845.1 Petrocephalus sullivani | reverse complement strand
AATGGCAACCAAAACCTGAAAGACGCAGAAGAAATTGGAAAACTACCATCCAAATGGATCAAAGAATAGCCAAAATGACAAAGACTCAGCCAATGATCAGCTCCAGGAAGATCAAAGAAAGTCTAAAGTTATCTGTGAGTACTGTGACAATTAGAAGACGCCTATGTGATGCCAAGCTCATTCACTGAGTGGATTAACATGGTGTGCATGTTTTTAAAAAAGCAATAAAGAGAAATGACTTAGTTTTGGAAAAGTGTGGTACTAGAATCTGAGATGAAACAACAAAGACACAGACAATGGTGCCGTGAATGCGAGGGCAGGGAAAGGACCCCAAAGTCAAGTGCCCTTGCCAAGTTTGTGCAGGAATGGCAGAAGAAACACAAGCAGGGACGGTCAAAGGAAAGAGTTTATGTGAGAGTTCCTGTTTGTGGGGGCGGGGGCGGGTGTGAAGACGGGTCAGGTGGCCTTACACTGGGGTGCTGAAAATACCAGTCCATAGGGAGTCCTGGAATGGTGCTGGGACAAGGCTTACCTTCCATTGGGGTTATGGTTATATAGATTGGTTATATAGATTGGGTGTGCCAGGGCGATGGCTGGTTTTCTCTGGTGATGTCACATTATATTTCCTTAAAAGTTAAGAAGTTCATTTTATGATTATTACTAATTCTTTATATAGATATTTGTAAAAAAATTACCGACCAGCAAACAAGTAACTTGAGTGTGTGAATTTCAATTGTTCTTAAGGCAGAATAAAGCAACATGATTTAGGAAATATAATAAAGGAATAAAATAATATTAAATATTATTTTAAAATAATATATATTTTAATGTTTAAAAATATTAAAATAATATAAACATAATAAAGGAACATGATACATTTGTGAATTATGCATCACATTACAGGACTGGAACTCCATTTTTCCACAAATGAATAACATTATGTGCCATACCCATGAAAAATGAGCTGGGAATTAATGCATAATCTGATCTGATCTTGTACCCAAAATCATAGTCTTGTAAGTGTTTGGCGTCATTTTAGTTCTTCATTAGAACATGTGAGGATAGGAATATGTCTGTTGACATCTCGTCCTATAGAACTGTCTTCTCTTAGATTTTTGATAAGGGTTGCCATAAGTGGTTTTATTCAATGATTAGCACTGATGGGCCATGTAATGTATTTTAAGGAGTGCATTTTTATTGCTGTGAATTGACACCCTGGGAAGAACTTTCTGGGAAGTGTAGTACAATATAACTCAATTTTTAAACGATGGGTCATTAAATAATGAACTTAATCTTAATCTTTCACCAAGGAAGAATGAATGCATGTAATTAGTCAGTGACAGTATGGTACACATGGAATCTCTGCAACTCTTTTACCTGAAATTAACTGATTGAGGCTATTGCTGACGAAAGGGACTTTCTCAGAAGGGTTGGATCTCATAACAAGATAGCTCCAGTTTGTTTTTAATTTCATGTTCCTACTACAACATTAAAATGCATCATAAATTGTACACCCTAAGTACCAACAGATAGCTTTTTCAGAAAAGACGTGTGCCTTGCGCAATCTACTCAAGTTTTAATTTTTATGAAAAACAAGTCTCCTTTTTTAAAGGTGTAGAATTTCATCACGTGCAACAGGACATGACTCTGCCCTGTACGCTGGCACCTGTATTGTATAGGAGTTGATGGGCATGACTGTCTCACAGTTTAGTAGTCTTTCTCAATAACAAAACAAAAACCAGGACCAAAAAGACAACAAAGACAAGCAACTGAATGTTATTACAGTTTTTTCTCGATTGCTTTGGAGAATTTCTCAAACAACAATTAACATTTAAAAAACAACAAATGTAATCCCCACATCCTAATGTCACTTCTGCACAGCAGAACACTATTTCTCATTGCTTCAAATGGTTTTGTGCAATTGTCATCATTTGGCACAATTTTCAGTTCATTCCGTTTTGTGCCAAATTGGGCCACATGATTTTGATTATGATTATGTATTTGTTTTTGATTATGACAAAACATTATTTCGCTCTGGCATGCTAGCATGAGAAACTGGATTCTTGGTGCCTACATTCAATGACAGTGTACATCTTATTGGGTAAAACTGAACATTTTATGCCCAAAACTATATGTGTATGTGATCACCATGTTAGCCACCCACCACATGCAAAACCATTAACCAAGAATTGTGGAGTTCAGGAGCATACTTACAATGACATTTTGACAATATATCTAAGCATTTTGAGTTTTTCACAATTTCTTTGGCACATTTCATAAAACATGAATGTTAATCTGAAGACTATAAGAGCATTTCTCAAACCAGTTCATGCATATAGCACAACACCGTGGTTTAGCTGCAAAAGCCTGTACCTTACCCAAAACAATTAATTCATGTCTCAAAACCAAATATTTCCTACAATGAATTACTCAGTGCCACCAAAATGAAAAGCACCATTTTACAGTTTTTCTTGATTGCTGTGCAACATTCCTCAAATGACATATATATGTATGAATTGTTTTGAGAAATGCTTTTAGCCTTAAATATATTGCAGTTCACTTTGTATTCCAGAGTCAATGATGTAATATAGCAAAAACCAGATTAAGAGGGAAATTAGATTTCTTTTTTTATCAAAAAAGCAAGTATATTTCATGAAATGCGCCAAAGCAATTAAGAATATACAATACAGTTTTATTTGTATAGCACATTTTCACAAAATAAACCCTAACCAGACCCAAAGGGGGAGCCCATCCTCCAGGGCCCGGCAGAGGAAGCCCTAACCCTAACCAGACCCAAAGGGGGAGCCCATCCTCCAGGGCCCGGCAGAACAGGTCAAATGAAAAAACTGTAAGATGAGAAAAACTAAGTGCACAAATTTTGCTAAAAGTACAACATCATTGTATGGAAGACTTGTAATAACTTTTGTATAAATGGATAAAAATTCTAAATTTTTTAATGAAACATTCCTCCCATGATAAAAAGTGTAGGAAAATGGAACAGGTACATCCTGGATGAGTTGAAACTGGGATGTGCAACTCTGTGATCTGATACATTAAATACATATGAAGCAACTACTGTGCAACTATGTGCTACGATATGATTCACCCATATTGTGATGTAGTGCAATTTGAAATGATTAGATTCAATGTGATATGATACAATGCAAAACAATACGATGCTATGCATTTCAATATGGTTCAGATACAGAAACAGTTTAAAGAGGGGGAATCCATCTAAATATGAAATTGTCAAAAATTATTGGTCACATTTCTAAATCATTCCATGTGCCTAAAGCCAGATTAGATAGCCGGTGATTGGTCCTCCAAGGCCCCTGTGTTCGACTGCCACCCAATCTACATTGCGTCCAACCCGACCCCAGATAAGTGCCGGGAAATGGATGGATGGCTGAATGAATGGTGGATAGATTTCTAAATAATAAAAGCATAGAGCCGCTACCAGAGGTGGATAATCCAGGTCCACAGAGTAAAAACCAGTATATTGTTTCAGCCAAGTAGTTGAGTACTGAGACTATGAATATTCAGCTTGTTGGTTGAAATCCTGCTCTGGATTTTCACTCTTTGGACCTGGATTTCCCAACTCTCTACTAATAATTATATATTATTTACCAATGCAAAGATGTTAAAAACAATGCATTCTGAGTTCATCCTAAATTATATTCAGTGCACACTTTTTTTAATCGGGACAATTGCATCATAAACTTCTGCACCAATGTGAAATAATGAATCTTACCATCCCTATCCTCTTCTTGGCAGTCGATGGTATTGGTTGATATATTTTAGTGCTGAAGTACAGAAGAAGATGTAAGTACACTGCACTAGTTTTTTTTTCAGCCTGCATCTATTTATTTTCAGGGGCATTACTATTATTTAGATTCCCCAAAAATGTTCATTAGCACCCCCCCCTCACAAATAAATGTACATCAAATAGTGTAAATACTTGTCTTTCACATTCATTTAATTCAGACCCACCTAGTAAAGGCTTAGCCCCCATTACTGAAGTGTCATGAAGACATTAAGGCCTGGCTGTCTCATAATTTCTTAAAAAGTAATGATGATAAGACAGAGGTGATGGTTTTTGGTAGCTCCACTGAGACCCCCAACCTAGACTTAGGCTCTTTGGCACAATATATTAAGCCAATTGTCAGTAATCTGGTAGTCAATGTAGATGTTAACCTTAAATTTGCCTGCCAAATCAGGGCTGTGGTCAAATCTAGCTTCTTTGAGTTGAGGAAGTTGGGTAAAATAAAGCAAATTCTTTCTAAGCAGCATTTTGAGAGTAATCCATGCCTTCATTGCCACTCGGCTCGGTTACTGCAATGCGCTTTATGTAGGGGTAGGTGCATCCTGTATTACTCAGCTCCAAAGGATGCAAAATGCAATACACTTTACGTAGGGGTAGGTGCGTCCTATATTACTCAGCTCTAAAGGGTGCAAAATGCTGCTACATGTAACTGGCACAAGGAAATATGAGCACATTTCGCCCGTTTTATCCATGCTCCATTGGTCGCCTGTACATTTTAGGATTTATTTTAAAATTCTTTTATTTGCTTTTAAGGCTCTTAATGGTCTTGCCCCTCCCTACCTCGTTGAGCTGTTACAGCCTTACTGGCTAGCTGCTCCCGAGTGTGCCTACTGTATAACTAAGCATAAACATAGAGGGGGGCTGTGCTTTCGCTGCTGCAGCTCCTAGATTGTGGAATGATCTACTCTTGCATGTTAGACAGGCTTCTTCTCTGTCTGTTTTTAAATCCCGCCTGAAAACCCATCTCTTTTCTTTGGCTTTCAACCCCCTGTGAGATGTTGATTTTGTTGATTTTATTTGGTTGTATAGCATATTATTTTGTTTTTTATTTTATGAACTGTTTCTTACATAATTTTAATTGTTTCATTTTAAATTCTCTGTACAGCACTGTGGTTCTGTGTGGTTGTTTAAAATGCTTTAGAAATAAAGTTGGTAGTTGGTATGGTACCTAATTAGATTACTTGAGCGGCTTTCATAGGATAAGTGTCCCTCCTGTGCAGCAGACGTGTGCACTGAAGGTCAAACACTCCCTGAAGGCATCAGAAGCTAAAACTGGAATCAGTAATGACTCTAACGGGGCTAATTGAATACAGTGTGGCTGAACTACTATTCATATTTACGCATTTAAGCTGAATGTGATTTCAGAAAAGGAAAGAGACCGGCACCACAGCCATCACACTTTTTGAGGGAAGAGACATTTTCTTTATTCCTGTCTTTTGGGAATAACATGCTTTTACACACTAGGTACACACTGAGTGGTTACATAAACAACAATACACAACTCTCTGGAAATGAATTATAATAATAGCTCAGTGAGACCATTTGGTGGCTGATGTGGGGCTCACTAATCCTGCTTGTCTCTGACTGCCTTCCAGTCACCTGCGCAATGACATTTTGTCAACTTCTCCACCCTGTGAATGGTGCTTCTAGAGCGCTGGATGTAGCCAGATGTAGAGCTTGTCGACTGGGCCAATGAGTAGGATAAACCTAGGAACTGTAAACAGTTCTTTATGATCTAAGGGGTCCTATACAAATCTGCCTGGTACTGGTGTGAATATATTAAAGTCTGCTGAGTGAAAAATATTTGTTGAATAATAATTAGTTGACTGAATGCAACGGAGGGAGCTTAGTGTACTGTTGTTGCACACCTCCAGGATTGGGGGCTTGTGTCCCACCCCTACCTTGTGTGTGGAAATTGAGTGTTCTCCTGATATCACACGGGTCTCTTCTTTCAGTTCAAAGACATGCTGTTAGGCTAATTGGAATCTAAGTTGTCGGTGGTGTGTGTGTGCATGTGTGTGTGTTTATCTGTGTGTCTGTGTGCGTGTGCATTTGTGCATGCATCTGCACACTCAGCAATGGACTGGCATCCTGTCCAGAGGGTACCCCAGCCATGAGTTCTATGGTGTTTGGGATAGCCTTCAGGTTCCCCGGCAACCCTGACCAGGATAAGTGGTTGGAAGATGAGTGGATGGATATTTTTAGGACGATGTAACAGCAACTTTTTAGTGTATCAACTGATTTCTTTTAATTTTCCAATTTCTTCCTTGCTCTCAGGCAATAAAGATTCTTTAACGCGTCTTAACATTATTCATTATTATGCAGATTTTGTGATTTTTACAGAAACCAGATCTGTCCATTTCGACTTTTTACAGAGACATGCAAGCCAGGGGTGACCAACTAGAAGACTCAGCCATTCAGCTGGAGATGCTGATGACAGACATAGAGCTGATCCCTCCTTCAGTCACACATCTCTCCTGCCGTCTTGCTACTGTTAGTAATGAGAGCAAATTGGCAGAAGAATCACTGCCGGAAGTTGGTGACATCTGTTACCTAGTCCAGCGGTGTAGGTGTTCCTCAGTTTATGGTTCACTGTCTCTACACACACCCCCCCACTGAGTTTTATTTAATATAGAAACTGTAAGCTATTAAGATCTAACAGGCATGAGCTTCCTAAATCAGTATGGAATGGTGCAGTAATGTCAGCTGAATTTTCTGGCTTTTTAAAGGCATGTTTGTGTCTGTATGACAAGCAGGTTCCCACGCCATGCCTCAAATAAGTTCTGGTATTTTTTCCTTTAAATGGGTAGTGTTTCATGTTGAGTCCATGCCCGTGACCTGGAGTTCCTTAATTCTATTTTTAGAGCAGGTCGTGCTACTAGCTACCAGTCACAGCAGATGATCCTGTTGAAATCCGGGAAGTCAGTGGCCTTTTGGTGTTTACACTGGGATTGAAACTGCATGCTCCTGCAGGCATCCACAACTAACATTGTTTTTATGCTGCAAGAGAAGCTAGGGATGCTCACCTTACAAACACTGTTTCCCAATCTCTCCCAGATCATCCCATGCTGAATCTACTGGGCTTTGGACAGCAGTTGGCAGCATGGATGAATAAGCATGGGACATTTGGAAGGAAATGGCTTTTAATTTATCCAGATTATGCTACAAGGCCCTGGATGTGGCACAGCTCTGAAGGATTGAAAACGTTCATGGAAAGTGCTTTATCCAGCTGAGGATTTTGCTGTTTGGTTCTCGGGGCCTTCCCTTGCTATAGCTGTGGTGGTATGCCGCAAGGAGACATGGAAAGTAACGAGGATAAGAGCCCCCCAGACCAGGCCGAGCAGGAGGAAGGGTTTGACTGTTCGCTGGAAGAACTGCGCTCCCTCATGGAACTGCGGGCAGCTGAAGGAATACAAAAAATACAGGAGATATACGGAGGCATCCATGGACTCTGTGCCAAACTGAAATCATCTCCTGTAGAAGGTAAACATCTCCTTTGTTCCAGATTTTAATGTGAACAAATAGCCATCCCACAATGATTTGGTTACGTTCTGTCCAACAAGGGTAACAGTGTCTTGTTTTAATATGTCCTTTTACGGAGCTGTGATAATCTTTCAGTGATAATTTGGGCCTAATTTTTGAAAAAGGAGATATAGGTCCTTTCCTGAAATGACTGTGTCTATTACAGGATATCTTTATTATGTGTTGTACTGTCTTAGACAGAGAGGATACGTATTTATAGCAAAGCTTAAACAAGGCTTCTTAAGTTGTTTGTTACCTCTGGGTTGTCTGCTTTATACCTAGTAAATGACATTACATTGCAAAGTAAAGCTTCTGTGTTATCTGTGCTGGTCTAAAGCTGATTATCACCATGGAGTAGTCAGTTTTATTTTTATACCATATATCCATGTTTTTCTGTGGATTCACATGAGCAGCTTCCAATAGTTTTGAGATCCCACAAATGAGTTTTTTCACAGATCTTAGCACCACAGGTAAAACCCTTTAAAGTGACTGAATTTAGTTATTACGAAAAATTTGATTTTTTTTTATTTGGTCTTCTGTATTCTGGTCTGAGATGAAAAGACAATAGATTGTATTTTAAGTATTTTTTCCAGTGCCCATGGGAAGACCCAGGCTGAATCTCACGGATACTGCCCATCTACATCGAAAGGTTTTTCACATTTTTCCGGTAATTTCATGGTATTATCTACTGTACTGGCAGTTTTATATTCAGCAGTTTGCCGATATATTGAAAGCTAAGCAGATATATACATGGTTTTAGGGTTTCTAATTATATGCACAATTTTGTGGGGGAACCTTCTGGGAACATATCCTTTATGAGGATAATGAAAAAAGTCCATAAAGTAAAATGTCACTTAAAGTGACTGAAGTGTATTGGAGTGCATTTATTACCTGCAATGAGAGTGAAATGAGCGTGTGCATGCTAAATATATTCACTGCATCACATTCGTACATTTTATGGCAGAAATGTCGATCTTAGCATTTCCGAGCACTTATTAGAAATGTGGTACAAAAACTGTAGTGCTTAAAAAATATGTACATGTACATATGTATATGGTACATGTACAACCACAGGTTCATGGTGAGACTGGCGTGTCTGCCGGGAGGCTCAGGGCATGAGGGAGGCAGGGCACACCATGAAAAGGATGCCAGCTCTAGTTTGCCTGACCACCACGTGTAGATTCATTTAGCTAGAGGGCTTAGGCTGCCGCCTGCATGGTGCCGCCTCTTTAACTAGCTGTTCCATTTGTCCCAAGGCGGGGTGAAGTCTCAGTGTTTGCCTTTGTCCTAAGCTGCAGCCTAGGATAACCCACACGTTAATCTGCCCGTTAACCACATGCCTTTGCACTGTTGAAGGAAACTAGTTTCTTTTGTAATGCAGGACTGTTATCAGTTATAGGTTGGGGAAATGTATTTGGTCACAACGCATAGTGATTCCACTGCGATTTATCATTCCTAAGGTGACATTTAATTGGTACTCTGACTGGACTATGGGAATAGACTGCAGTTGTATTAAGGATAATAAGAAACTATCTTAATCTGTATACTGTACTGTTTTGTTGATTGTTGTAGATTCTCCATCTGTGCTTGAGAGCCTGGGCTTTTGAAAGGATTTATTTGTTTGTTTCTGTGAATTGCATGAAGGCATCACTGAATCAGGAGTTACCCTTTATACCCTTACCAAATGGAGTGCTGGGTACTGGTATGTATACTAATGCAGGAGATACCCTTTATACCCATACCAAATGGAATGCTGGGTACGGGTATGTATACTAATGCAGGAGCTACCCTTTATACCCTTACTGAATGGAATGCCGGGTACTGGTATGTATACTAACGCAGGAGCTACCCTTTATGCCCTTACTAAATGGAGTGCTGGGTACGGGTATGTATACTAATGCAGGAGATACCCTTTATACCCTTACCAAATGGAATGCTGGGTACTGGTATGTATACTAATGCCCATTGCATGGATCTGAGAGCATGAAACTTTGTGCCTGTATGTGTTTGGTTAACAGCTTTGAATGTATAATTAGTTATTTAAAGTGTGGAAATCCCCTCAGTCTGTTTCCGGAGAGCCAGACACTGAGGAATGTGATGCACCCCCCCACAACAAAGTAATTGGATTGTCAGTTAAATATGCCTGTGCTAGCTTACCTTAGTTCACTCCATCCATCCATTTTCTGTAGTCATTTATCCTATTCAGGATGACAGAGGATCCAGAGCATATGGGCGCAAGGCAAGGAACAACCCAGGATGGGACACCCACCCATCATAGGGTACACACACCTATGGCTAATTTATGGCTATGACACACACACACACACACCTATGGCTAATTTGGTAACTCGAGTTAATCTCTGCATATTTTTGAACTGTGTGGGCAAATCAGAGTACCCGGGGGACCCCCCCCCCCAATCAACATATGGAGAGCATGCAAACTCCACACACATGTGGAGCCATTGCAGAGAGTCGAAATCAGGACCCAGGGGTGTGAGGCAGCAGTGCTAACCACTGTGCCACTCTCTATACATACTCATTTTATTATCATTTATTTATTTTTATTGCTATTATACTATTACAAATAATGTATGTGTCTAATCCTGTTTTAAGAACATAAGAACATAAGAACTATACAAACGAGAGGAGGCCATTCGGCCCATCAAGCTCGCTTGGGGAGA
>JAODKM010000058.1:29363132-29375708 GCA_026780845.1 Petrocephalus sullivani | reverse complement strand
TATTTGGTTGAACAGCATCCAAGCCTGTCAGAATCTTATAGACCTGAATCATGTCCCCCCTCAGTCTCCTTTGCTTGTGGCTGAACAGATTTAGCTCAACTAACCTTTCCTCGTATGACATTCCTCTAAGACCAATGTAATAAGGTTGTTCTGGGATGAATGCACCAATATCAGTTTTATTCTTAGGTAGTGGTTGAAATCATGAGAACGGGATGTGCATGTGGTGTTGTGAGTAGCCAGGCATTAGGTTTATGTGCATTACTCATAGATATGTTCCTGCTCTCCTCTCATTCTTCGCTGCACCTGTCTGCTTTTTCAATTTTGGTGTCTTCAGGCTCAGACTCTAAATGTAAAAGCAAAGATACATGTGCTTGAACATGATTTGCATGTGATTTTACATCATATGTAGAAAAATGGTTTCTAGGTATTTAGTTAGAAGCTGTATAAAGAAAATTAAGACCTTCCTGCCTACTCAGCACTACAGTTTGTTCAGTCACTCGAAGGTAAACTGTGGCGACTCTTCCTTGTAACACTAGAGGGACCTCTAGGAATCACACCTGAATTCCAAACTCTCTATAAAATAGGGTATAAAGGTGACTGGAATAGCCTTTTATAACCCTTCTCTAGTTCCCTTAAGTAAAGTACCTAAACAGAATTGCTCCAGTATAAATCCCATTACTGTAAACTGGAACAAATGATTAGTCACACTAAATCAGAAAAAATTGAGTAAACCTATATATTGATTCAAACGAGCTATACTTCATAATTACATTTGGTAATATATTATAAACCAATCCTTTGACAGTTTTTCTTAGTCCTTTAATCATGTAGCAATGTGTCATATCCGTTGTCATTCAACAATTTAATATCGATTAATGAGATAGTAGATATTTTTATAAGAACAGGGGAGTGGAGGCATCAAATGATGTCGCCTACTGGGATTTGGATCTTAGCATGACTCCCTTGCCTGGTTCTCTTTGCCTCACTCAAGGCATCAATTGGCTAAATATTACTCTAAAAGACAATCTGAAGTGAGGTAGGATTCTGTTAATGCACAAAGCTGGGGTGTAGTGGCTGTGGCCGTGGCCGTAACCTGCTGTGTAGTGACTGTCTCCCCACCAGTTAAAACTTAAGCGATTGTGTGAGCCTGTTTTCGGGTATCTTTTGAGTTTGACAAAAATAGACGTAATGCAATTGATTTCCCAAAATCAATAACTAGAAATTAAGTTCTACTTTACAACCAATAAAAACATATATGTTCATTGCCTATAAAATCAGTTATGGAACATGTATAACCAAATATTTTCCGTAATTGATGTAATATTTTTAATAATGACTGGAAAATCTGAAAGCCATCTGTCATTTTAACATACTGTACAATATATTGCCAAAAGAATTGGGACACCTCTCCAAATCATTGAATTCAGGTGTTCCAATCACTTCCATGGCCACGGGTGTATAAAATCAAACACCTAGGCATGCAGACTGCTTCTACAAACATCTGTGAAAGAATGGGTCGCTCTCAGGAGCTCAGTGAATTCAAGTGTAGTACCGTGATCGGATGCTACTTGTGCAACAAGTACATTTGTGAAATATCCTCGCTGCTAAATATTCCACGGTCAACTGTTAGTGGTATTATGACAAACTGGCAACAATTTGGAACAAAAGCAACTCCATATAACCACATAAACCACATAAAATCACAGAGCAGGGACAGTGCATGCTAAGGTGGCAACTTTCTACAGACCTTCAGACTTTGTGTGGCCTTCAGATTAGCTCAGGAACAGTGTGTAGAGAGCTTCATGGAATGGGCTTCCATGGCTGATCAGCTACATCCAAGCTTTATATCACCATGGGCAATGCAAAGAGTCGGATGCATGAATCAGGCTTCTCCATCTAGCAATACGAAGGACAAGTCTGGGATTGGTGGTTGCCAGGAGAACAGTACTTGCACTGGTACCTAGTGTTAAGTTTGGTGGAGGAGGGAATATGGTGTGGTGTTGTTTTTCAGGGGTAGGGCTTGGCCCCTTAGTTCCAGTGAACATTTCAGTTTCAAAACTGAGAGTTGATGCAACACAGTGGTAAGCATGCCCCTGTCCCAACTTTTTTGAAACATTGCTGGTAACCAATGCAAATTGAGCATATATTAGTGGGTCATAAAATTTCTCTGTTTCAACATTTGATATGTTGTCTTTGTTTCATTTTCAATTAAATATGGATTTACATGATTTTTAAATTGCAAATTTAAAATTTTAATTTTTTTTTCATTTTATACAGCCTTGCAACTTTTTTTTAAAAATGGGATTGTGTATGTGTGCATATATTTATATATATTTAATGATATATATGATACACATATATATTGTAGCGCCAGGCAGACCAAGGCATTGTGACGACAGCGAATAACGAGGAAACTTGCCATGAACGCAGGCTCTTTTATTGGAGGTCTTAAAAGAGCTAAACGAGGCACCTTAACAGCACCAAGCCCCGCAAAGTAATGGCAGAAACACGGGGAAGTCAGATGCTAGACTGACAAGCATTCACATGGTGGGAAGCTTACACAAAGCTAGAGACACGCGAGGATCAACCAGGGTACACACAGCACATGGTAAACACACCAGCCACAATCAGGGATAAACCCACTCCAACCAGAACAACCGAACATGGGGCTCTTTACACACCCGCCCACGAGCATGCTGGGTAATGCCGTACCCCTCCGGCGCTACAATATTGATAAACACTGTTACTGCCAAAAATATTGGGACACCTGCTTTTATGCACACATGAACTTTAATTACGTCCCATTCTTAATACATAGGCTTTAATATGGAGTTGGCCCACCCATTGCAGCTATAACAGCTTCAACTCTTCTGGGAAGGCTTTCCACAGGGTTATGGGAATTTTTGGCCATTGTTCCAGGAGAGCATTTGTCAGGTCAGGCACTTATCAGGCACTTATGTTGGACAGCAAAGCCTGGCTCGCAGTCTCCACTCTAATTCATCCTAGAGTCAGCCCTAGACTCCACTGATGGTGTGCTTTACACTACTGCATCTGACACTTTGCATTGCACTTGGTGATATAAGGCTTGGATGCAGCTGCTCGGCCATGGAAACCCATTCCATGAAGCTCTGTACTCGCTGTTCTTGAGCTAATCTGATGGCCGCACAAAACTTGGATGTTTGTAGCTATTGACTCTGCAGAAAGTTGGTGACATCTGCATACTGTGCACCTCAGTGTGCGCTGTCCCCGCTCTGTGATTTTACTTGGCCTGTATATATACGTATATATACACACACACATATATAAAAAAAAAATGGTGACCAGTTGATAGCTCTGCTGTTCACTTTAAAAAAGTAATTGTGGGCAGAGTGTGGCTCAGCAGGTTACTCTCTATTCCTGTATTCGGAAGGTCACCAGTTCAAACCCTACCTTAACACGTCTGTGGGCCCTTGAACAAGGCCCTTAAACCCCCCCAGTTTCCTGGGTGCACCTCAAGGTTGCCGCCCTTCACAGCCAAGCTCACTCGCCCAGAGCACAAGGTTGGGGGAGGTGAGACGAAAACAATTTCCCCATGGGGATCAATAAAGTATCTAAAAAAAGCTTTGTTCTATTTTTACACTGTGTCCCAGCTTTTTTGGAAATGGTGTTGTAAATTAACAACAGGGAGGGAGCAAAAATGTGGTCACCAAGGAATGGGCTGAAAAGCACTGCGGTAAAATGACTAGTAATGAAGTGTTGACAAGCAAAGACAAATAATGATTGTTGGTAGACTTTGTAGCTATTTATTGTATGTTCATAGTGTGATAGTGAGTATGAATTTAGGTTTCAAATGAACTGAATGGATGATTCAACAATCAAGATCAGCCTTTACTTTTAACTTAATTTTGTGTTTTTGTGTCATCTTTTCCAGGGTTGACTGGCTACTCTGCAGACATTGAGAAGAGGAAAGCAGAATTTGGACGGAACATTATACCACCAAAACAGCCAAAATCCTTTCTTCAGTTAGTGTGGGAAGCATTGCAAGATGTGACTCTCATTATTCTGGAAGTGGCAGCCATCATTTCCTTAGGCCTTTCTTTTTATAGACCTTCAGATTCAGAGATAGACCGTAAGCACATCTGCATTCATGCTCATCACTGTCTGTTGGAGTCTCTCTCAGGAAGCTGTATATGAAATGTCAATGTTTTAGCCTGATGATTTGTCTTGGACATCAGGTGCTTGATATTCATAAGACGATGTAAGTCCAAAACTGAAAATTTGTATGTCTAATATGATATGGAGAGCTCTAAGAGAAGACAGAGAATTTGATGAGATTTGATGAAAGATTTAAGCAAAGCGAATGGAGACTTTTGTATTGTCTTTTTGATGTCTGCTTTGCGGTAAATATATTTTAGACCAGATGCATACTAGTGGACACATGTAGGCATACGTTTGTCAATGAAAGCTAAGTTTATGCCTATTACAGACTGTGGCAAGACAGCAGGAAGTGTAGAAGATGAGGAGGAGCCCGAAGCAGGCTGGATTGAGGGAGTGGCCATTCTGCTGTCCGTCATCTGTGTGGTGCTGGTGACGGCCTTTAATGACTGGAGCAAAGAAAAGCAGTTCCGGGGCCTGCAGCTCCGCATTGAACAGGAGCAGAAGTTCTGCGTCGTACGAGGGGGTCAAGTTATCCAGATATCTGTAGCAGACTTGGTTGTTGGGGACCTTGCACAAATCAAATATGGTAAAATGCTTTCTTTGGGGGGTGTGTGGTATTTTTGTGGTATTATGTGGCAAATGATCTTATTAGTAATGGTGCAAATGTTGTAAAATACTTTTTTTTTGTTGTGGGTATGCTCTATATGTGGTATGAATTTTGGTCATTTTAATTTATATGTCACTGCAATATAGCTGTGCATTTTGCATTGTTCTGCCTTTTTATATAACTGTACTTTTTCATAAAAGGGAGAGAAATAAGTGTTTTGTGATTTTTATAGTTAATTTATTATTTATGACTTTTCTGTGTGTCTGTGGCAGGTGACCTCTTACCCGCAGATGGCATCCTTGTTCAAGGCAATGATCTTAAACTTGATGAGAGCTCCCTGACAGGGGAGTCTGACCATGTGAAAAAATCAGTGGCTAAGGACCCCATGCTGTTGGCAGGTATAAAACACTTAACTAGTGACCAGTAGATCCTTTGGGTATGCTGGAATGTGTCAAGAATTATTTTGCGGATAATGTGCCCTGTGATGGACTGGCACACTAATGTGCCCTCCACTTTCTAGGGTAGATTCCACGCTCATGAAAACCCTGCACTGGATCAGCAGTTCTGGCAATATTGATGGATGGATGGATTAAATCCATCATAGTTATTGTACGCTTAATTGTGCTTTCTGTCATGTATTTGTCTGGTGTATTCCCCTTCCCAAATGAAGGTTCAGATGAATTTAGACCAGTCTGCTGTTTTAGATGCTGAAACCTTTAAATTTTTGTCCTTAAGCTGTCCCGCACCGCTGAAAGGGACAGGGTTGGAAAATATGCATGTATGTTTTGAAAACAATTTCGCTTCCCTCGCAAAACCCTTGTGTTCCCTCACAATTGTTTTTGCATTTCCTTGCAAAACATTTGCATTCCCTATGAATTGTTTTTGCATCCCCTTGCAAAACCTTTGCATTCCATCTCAGCTGGTTTTTGTTAAACTTAATGCAAAACTATTAAAACTATTAAACTGTTAAAAATGTATTTTTGAACTTTATCCCCTTAGGGGCTCTGTATTGTGTTAATAGCATGAGAACCATTTGTTCATTTAATTGTCATTCTTCTCACTCCAGGCACCCACATCATGGAGGGCTCTGGCAAAATGATGATCACCGCTGTGGGCATAAACTCCCAGACAGGGATTATTTTCACTTTGCTGCGTACAGGAGAGGATGAGGATAAAGATGGCAAAAGAGCGAAGAAGGAGCGAAAGAAGAAGAAAAAGGAGGAGAAAAGGAAAGAAAATGGGAAAAAGGATGACAAGGACGGTACGTCCCAGCTGTAGACTGTAACCAACTGTCTTCTAAACCACTAATCCTGGTCAGGGCTGTAGATGAACTGTAGATAAATAGGCTACAGTTGGGAGCTGCTTTAAACGTGGGTCATGACCATGACCACTGCCTTTGTGTGGACTATAGATGACAGCATTCGTGATATATGGATTTATCTGTGGGGAGTCTAGCTTGTAGATAAAGTGGGATTTTATCAGATACCCTCACATTTTTATTGTGTTTTCCTTCTCAGACAATGCTTTGGATGAATCTGCTGAAAACCATAAAAAAGGTCAGTGACAGGTGCCATTACAAACTGTATTGGCAGGGAAAGAAGTGTTCATTCTACCCTCACTCATTCATGCTTGTTTTTTACTTCCTATCCTGTGCCTTCAGTACTTTTACACTCACCTTCTTGAATATGTACTTGTTCATTCTGGTTTAAACTTCTGAATCAGAAATCCTCATTCTGACCACTTGTCCCTGTCTGACCCTGTGTGTGGCAAGCTACTCCGAAATCCAGTTCTGGTTATTAGTGACCGTGAGATTTAAGGTCCTTAAAAGACCTGAAGCAGAACTCTGTCTCTTTTCCTGTCTGATTGCAAAAAAGCTCAGGTCTGTATGCTTGGATATATATTTTGAGATAATGTCTCCAAAATATCTTGGGAAACAGACATTCTGGCAATGTTCCTGCAAAACAAGTGTAAAGTGTAAATGTGTTATTGCTTTTCATCTGCTTTTGAATCATGGATGCTAGTTGCATTCTACTTTTGTTTCAATTAATGCAAAACATAAAAACCATCTGAAATTATATGAAGTCGGTACATGTGGGCAGTCTTGGTCTATTTCTCAGTGAGGATCGTGGCCCTGTTGGATTGGTGCTTTTTTGCTCCCACCACAGATGAAGCTCTGGATGGTGTAACTATTGAGATGCAGCCCTTCAGTGCCCAAAAAGGGGATGATGGTGAGGTCAAAAAAAAAGTCAGTGTACCAAAAAAAGAGAAGTCTGTTCTTCAGGGGAAGCTAACTAAATTGGCAGTTGAAATCGGCAAAGCAGGTAAGATTAAAAAATAGATACATTGAAGGGGCTTTAAGTATTGATACTTGCATGGATGTGACTAATTTTGCGTTGTGTTTCCAGGCTTGATCATGTCTGCCTTGACAGTCATTATCCTGGTGGTCCTCTTTGTGGTTGACACCTTTTGGGTCCAAGGCCTATCCTGGGTCACGGATTGCACTCCCATCTACATCCAGTTCTTCGTCAAGTTCTTCATTATTGGCGTTACTGTGTTGGTTGTAGCTGTGCCCGAAGGCCTTCCATTGGCTGTCACCATCTCTCTGGCCTACTCTGTCAAAGTAGGGGCCCTTGCTCGCTGATCCGGTCTCATTCTCTGCTCCTGGTTTTAGATGCCACCTTATGCTTTAGACCAAATATTGATACCAGGGATTGTATCAGGGATTTTCAGGTTAACAGTAACCTTTTAAGTCAAGCTGTTTCAGTGCTTAGGTGTATCTATGAATATTATAATAAATATTAAATATAAATATTGACCAATATCATTCAAGATGAATACATCAGACCTCAGATGCATATCATACATCTTCAGTATTTGGCATTTTCAGTTGGCTTTTTCATATACAACGTCACAAAGTTTTCTCCTTCGATCCGAATTGCCCATTGTGTTTATGAGTCTGGTTCCTTAACAACTACAACAGCAAAAGTAAAATAATCATAAAGCAAATGAGTAACATACCAGCTGTAGCATTCATATTTTTTTCTTTTTTCAGAAAATGATGAATGATAACAACCTGGTGAGACACCTTGATGCCTGTGAAACCATGGGCAATGCAACGACTATTTGCTCTGACAAAACCGGAACTTTGACCATGAACAGAATGACTGTTGTTCAGGTTTACATCGCAGACGCGTATTATAGAAGCATCCCTTCACCAAAGTCCATCCCAAAGAACATCATGGACCTTCTCATTGTGGGCATTGCGGTCAACTGTGCATATAGTACCAAAATTCTGGTGAGTCTTTTTTTTATTATGCTGTGTTTGCATGTCAGTACATGCTATAGTTGAGCTGCATATACTGTACTCTTAGTGATTTTGGATTTTATGACTGACAAGGCTAGCATAAGCTATTGCTGAAGAAAACATTCATTAATGTTAAGAGGTTAACTGGGTAGACTGAAAGACAGCGGACAAGGCTAAGGGGAGTCTTTGTGGCTACAGCCTCCAGAAAAACAGGGAGGACTGCCACAGCAAGTGGGGAACAAGACCGAGTGTGCCTTGCTGGGCTTCGCCTTAGCTCTGCAGAGAGACTACGAGGCAATCCGTTATGAGATCCCTGAGGAGAAGATCTATAAAGTATATACCTTCAACTCTGTTAGAAAGTCAATGAGCACCGTTTTGAAGAACGCCGATGGGAGTTTCCGTATGTTCAGCAAAGGAGCCTCTGAGATCCTCCTGAATAAGTATGTGGAACTCACACGTTAGTAGTGCTAAATACTTATAGTGTAGCTTAAAATTGACAGAATTCGATGTTTTCCCAACTGGTCCAGGTTTTACTTTTTTATGCATTTTTTCCAGTACAGAACTTTGAATGAATGGTGGTTTTGTTACAGATGCAATAAAATCATGTTAAGACAAGGCGAGTGTAGAGATTTCCAAAAGAGGGCTCGCGATGACCTTCTAAAGTTGGTAATTGAGCCTATGGCATCGGAGGGCTTGAGGACCATCTGCCTGGCCTACAGGGACTTCCCTGCATCTGAGGGGGAGCCTGACTGGGACGATGAGGCACAGGTTCTCCGCAGCCTCACCTTCTTGTGTGTGGTGGGCATTGAGGACCCAGTCAGACCGGAGGTCAGTGCAACCATCTTTCTTTTCTGCTGTTATATACGGAAATATGACAACATATTTATTCAGAATATGTATGCTTGATAAATGTCCTTTTGTTAATGACTGTAATATAGTGTACTGTGTTTCTCTGCTTTTATTTTTTTATACTACAGAACATATCTACATAACAAATTTACAGGCAGCTGAAAGGCTAAATGGGTTTTTAAGGGTGCTTTACTACTGCAACTTTTGGTGCAGTACTTTCGGTATTTTCCCTTTTCATTGACTAAGTCCCAGTACCAAAAGCACCAGTGCCCAAAGTACTAAAGGATTTCTTATTTGGTACTTCAGTACTTTGAGGTGGGTCTTACAAACATGTACATTGTCCATTGGTTATACAAATGGCCAACCTCTGAAACACAATGTAAATGCCATCACAAAAAAAAACAGTGATAAATGAAGTAAAAATAATAATAATAATAATGTAAGCATAGACAAATCAAGAGACCCAAGCTCAGGCCTGATGTGGCCAAACGGGAGAATCTGGAGAATTCCCGGTGGGCCGCTTAGCTGTTGTGCCGGTCTGAAACAGAATAATTTTACAAGTTTTACAAGTACAAATTCTACAACAATGCTCCAGATTGTTCACCGAAACGTTTCTGCATAGAGAAACGTGCAAATACATCTGCGTGATTGCTTGTCATTTAAAACTGAGTGAGGGCAATGTATAGTTGAGGAGACAGTTGCCAAGTCTCTCAAACAATGGACAATGGAAAGAGACCAGGCAGGCATGAAAAAAAGGGAGTTGGAGGATGATGTGGCCAAATGTGCCAAACTGACTGAAATGTTTTCGAGGCAAATCATCACGCAAGAAGTGGTAACCCAAGGTAAATCGTTGTTATTGCTTTTGTGCAGTCATTTTATGGGCTGAGATTAAGGAGCAAGTTCTTCTGAAACCATCTCGCCTCCTCTTTTCTCCGTTGCTGCAATGCCTTGGTCTGCCCAGTGCTACATTGGTGTCAGAAGTAGGATGTCAGAAGTGGACCCACTGGCACTGCTGGAGCAGGCGCTCCTCACCATCATATTGAGAGAAGCCTGTCTGCTTTGGCTGCGGAAAGAGGGGGCAGCAGCACTAATTGTGCTTAAAAGCCCACCCCAAGCCTCCCAATAGATGAGCTGAGAGCACCACAGTGAAGGAGATGCCTCCCTGGCCTCCCGAAGAGCCCCTGCCGGCCCGCCAGACGTTCTATTACCATTAATACCATTAATATCTTTTGCTTAATAACATAAGAGTTTGGTAAGGCGTTACAATTAGCTGTAGCTAACGTTACACGGAACATGCAATGTAAAGTAAGATAAGCAGCGTGGAAGGTCAAATAAGTTCCTGTTGCAGCATTAGCTGTTGCCACTACATAACGCTATTAGCACTTTGTCATTTGCAGGTAACACTGCTGGCTCATATTGTATGGCGGCGTATTGCATTCCATAGGCTCACGTTATCACTACAACAAGGGTCATTACTCGGACATTTTCAGCGATGTGACAGGGAAGTTGGGCATGGTTTTTATTATGGAAACAGCACACAGGAGCTCTGTGATGTTTTGTAACTTAAGTGTGTTGTACCGTAATGTATTATATTGGGGAAACATCAGCAACAGTCCATGCTCAACTCCTCTCTCATCTTCTCTGACTTGGAGCTTCGTCTTACTCGTGTGACATAGCCAATCAGAGATTGTTGTAGGCAGGACATTAAATGAAGCAGCGGAAGAGATGGCAGCAGAGTCACTGTAGCGCGTCTTGTAATTACTTACCAATAATCGGCAAAATGCCTAATATCGGCCCCCAATAATCGGCCAGGTTGATAATCGGTCGACTCCTAGTCCAAAGTTCACTGCCGCTGCTTTTGCATGCACTTTGTATGCGTTCTCTAAGCCAATCATAATCATTTTCATCTCATAGACTGTATGGTGCGTTTGTGAGAAATTTCACAAAAACAATTACGAACTGGTCATCATAAGATATTTGTCTTCCGCAAAATAGAAATATTTTGGATTCCATAGACAAAATTGAGAAAATGAGTTGTATCACTCAGTATCACTTTGTGTCTGTTAGCAACAGCAACATCATCAACTTACTTGACAGCCTCTGTTGCTCGATAATCACAAGTTCTGTTTGACTACAGTTAATTTTGGGTAAATTTAACTTTTTTGTTATACACCAGTAGGTGACTGGGCTGTCCAGGGAATACATCGTTGCCGTTGTTTTGTCAGCTTCTTTGCCTTTTGCATGAAGGTTCATATTAACTAGTCTAGTGTTATAATACATATACATATATACACTTATAATAAATATATTTATTTCCAAAGTTAAAATGCAAATACAGTCGTCCCTCATTTATCGCGTTTAATCTGTTCCAGACTTTACCATGAAAATTGAATTTCTGCAAAGTAGGATTATTTATAAATCTAATACTTTTGTAGTTAGAGCATAGAAAACCTGTTTGCGACCTTCTGAATACAGTTTTTAACATTATTAGAGCCCTCTAGACATGAAACAACACCCTTTAGTCACATTACACTCGTATTACCCAATATATTAGACAAAATAAGAGAAAATAAGACATATTAGACATTACAAATATCATATTATTGTACATTTAATACACACACACAGTTCTTACACAGAACCACTAACCCATGAAAATAAGAAGAAGCATAAGGCTTAGAAGAAGCAGCATGTTTAGGAGCCATAGTGGGGCTTAGATAAAAGTTCTCATAAATCGCAAAGAAAGATGCTTCCGATGCGTAGGGATGTAGAAGCGAGTATGAGAGACACAAACTTGTGTGAGGCTGAGCCAGTCAGTGGCCAGGATAGGAAGAGGATACAACTGACTCAGACAGCCGAGCGTGCGCTGTATCATTTTCACTGTCTCGATCAACTTTTTTATGAATATACAATGCTGTATATACTTTAATGAGCACAGTACTGTATTTGGGAAAAAAAACGCTATAGAGTGAAGCCGTGAAGTGGCAAGGGACGACTATAATTTTTTGTTTGTTTGCTAGTGTTTAGTTTTACACTACACTATGCCAGTTTTTTTGCTAGCTAACTGGAGCTTGGTATCAGTCATATCTCAGAAGAAAACCACAATGTAGTCTGTATGTGTGTGTCTGTAGATATTACATATTCGTTACTTAGTTATACCACTGAGGTGTCTGTTATGGTTATTAGTGTTCTGTCACAGAAAACAATGGTAATAGTGCCAATGAAAAAGTAAAAATAGAATATAAATGAATGAATGAATGAATAGGTGTAGTTTCAGAGTTAAGAGTCACAATTAGGACTGGGTGAACATATTTATTGACATTTTCAGTTAATCCGTCCATTAATTCTACAAATTGTAGAGGTCAGGGGGTGTGTTTGTTGTCATTCTGTCATTTTCTAGTTTTTTGTGTAACATAAGTCAAATAAGTGTGTTAAGCATTGAACTGGTGCACTCACAGAAAGGAACGAGTGTAAAAACTGATTTGGATAATCACTGTTCTACTCTAATGTTATCAGTAATGCGTCCCTGTAACTTTGGTGTTTTTTTGTTTTTTACAGAGTTGTATACCTTGCTGGGAGAGAGTGGTGTTGAGCTGCAGGGGTTGTTTGGGATTGTTTTTGGAGTGTTTTGAAGGGATATTTTGAGTGTTTGTGTGCTATACCTGTTTACGTGGGTGGC